>OY282505.1:5174390-5689390 GCA_958295605.1 Ajuga chamaepitys | reverse complement strand
TTTTTATGATTATATCGGCAATAATCCGGCAAAAGGAGGATTATTCAGGGCGGGCTCAATGGATAACGGGGATGGAATAGCGGTTGGATGGTTAGGGCACCCCATTTTTAGAGATAAAGAAGGGCGTGAACTTTTTGTACGTCGTATGCCCACTTTTTTTGAAACATTTCCAGTCGTTTTGGTAGACGGCGACGGAATTGTTAGAGCCGATGTTCCTTTTCGAAGGGCAGAATCCAAGTATAGTGTTGAACAAGTAGGTGTAACCGTTGAGTTCTATGGCGGCGAACTCAATGGAGTCAGTTATAGTGATCCTGCTACTGTGAAAAAATATGCTAGACGCGCTCAATTGGGTGAAATTTTTGAATTAGATCGTGCGACTTTGAAATCCGACGGTGTTTTTCGTAGCAGTCCGCGGGGTTGGTTTACTTTTGGGCATGCTTCGTTTGCTTTGCTCTTCTTCTTCGGACACATTTGGCATGGTGCTAGAACCTTGTTCAGAGATGTTTTTGCTGGTATTGACCCAGATTTGGATGCTCAAGTAGAGTTTGGAACATTCCAAAAACTTGGGGATCCAACTACAAGAAGACAGCCAGTCTGATACAAGACCCCTTTTGTATCTTTTGCCTCTATTTTCTTAATAGAGGGAATTTTACATAGAGTACCGGAGTGAATTTGAATCACCGCTTTTTTTTATTCTTGCTCTTTCGAGATAATTCTCAAAAAGAAAAAACAAACAGGCAGGAAAGCTATAATTGTAAACCACTATCGAATTTATGGAAGCATTGGTTTATACATTCCTTTTAGTCTCGACTCTAGGGATAATTTTTTTCGCTATTTTTTTTCGAGAACCACCTAAAGTTCCAACTAAAAAATAAATTTTCATTCTCTCAATTGAAGTAATGAGCCTCCCAACATTGGGAGGCTCATTACAACTAGTCCCCGTGTTCCTCGAATGGATCTCTTAGTTGTTGAGAAGGTTGCCCAAAAGCGGTATATAAGGCGTACCCGGTAAAACTTACAAGTAAACCAGATAAAAAGATGGCGACTAGGGTTGCTGTTTCCATTATGATTATATAATTTCAAGACTCCAACGGATCTATCATAAGATCGTTTATTTACAACGGAATGGTATACAAAGTCAACAGATCTCAATGAATACAATAAGATTTATGGCTACACAAACTGTTGAGAACAGTTCTAGATTGGGTCCAAGACGAACTACTGTAGGGAGTTTATTAAAACCATTGAATTCGGAATATGGTAAAGTAGCTCCGGGGTGGGGAACAACTCCTTTGATGGGTGTCGCAATGGCCCTATTCGCGGTATTTCTATCTATTATTTTGGAGATTTATAATTCTTCCGTTTTATTAGATGGAATTTCAATGAATTAAATCTATAAGAATCACAAAATCCTATTGAATAAAAAATAAATCAGTTAGAACTCGAATTTCTGGCCTATTCTGTTTTGGTAGTTCGACCGTGGAATTTCTTTCTGTATTTCCGGAATATGAGTGTGTGACTTGTTATAATTGATTCTATTGATAGTACAGAGAATAGGTCTGTCGCCTTGATAGGGGTGGTTCTACTTCGTCGGATATTTATTCGAGTATCTGGAACACGAACTCTAGAAACTAGATTAAGAAATATTTGAACTATGATTCATACTTAATATTTGACCTCGTGCCCGGACTGCAAAAAAAAATTCAATTTGAAAAAAAAAAAGAAAAATCTTTCTTTTTTTAGTCATTTTATTTAATTTGTGGAATACATGATGAACCAACGGTTCTTACTCAGGGAATTCTTGGGTTAGCTTATGATTTTTTGTTGAATCATCACGGTTCTAGTATGAATCTGAGGTTTGAATCGATTCATAGGGTCTTAATAAGAGAATTCCTATCAAGTCAATACAATAATAAAGAAAGCATTACATTAGAGACAAAAAAAGAAGGGAAAGAGAGGATTCAAGAGGCCCGTCGAGCCAACTTGATATTTTGGTATTATCACCACAAAGAAGAAGTTTCGGATTTTTTTCTTCTTTCGTACATTTAAAGAAGATTGAATTGGAGATTAAGAAGTTTCAAACTTTCTATTACATATCCGACTATTTTTTTTATTGGGGTGTTTTTGCTTGAGCTGTACGAGATGAAAGTCTCATATACAGTTCTGAGGGGGGGATTTTCACCTATCTCAATAAAGTCTATGATTGGTTCGAAGAGCGCCTCGAGATTCAAGCGATTGCGGATGATATAACTAGTAAATATGTTCCTCCCCATGTCAATATATTTTATTGTTTAGGGGGAATTACGCTTACCTGTTTTTTAGTACAAGTAGCTACAGGGTTTGCTATGACTTTTTACTATCGCCCGACCGTTACTGAAGCCTTTGCCTCTGTTGAATACATAATGACGGAAGCTAACTTTGGTTGGTTAATCCGATCAGTTCATCGATGGTCGGCAAGTATGATGGTCCTAATGATGATTCTACATGTTTTTCGTGTGTATCTCACCGGCGGATTTAAAAAACCTCGCGAATTGACTTGGGTTACGGGTGTGGTTCTGGGAGTATTGACCGCATCTTTTGGCGTAACCGGTTATTCCTTACCTCGGGACCAAATTGGTTATTGGGCGGTGAAAATTGTAACAGGTGTGCCTGAGGCTATTCCTGTAATAGGATCGCCTTTGGTAGAATTATTGCGCGGAAGTGCTAGTGTGGGACAATCCACCTTGACTCATTTTTATAGTTTACACACTTTTGTATTGCCACTTCTTACTGCTGTATTTATGTTAATGCACTTTCCAATGATACGTAAACAGGGTATTTCTGGTCCTTTATAGAGAAGATATATAATAGATATTTGTAATCAATCATTTACCATTAAGAGGAGGAATAATAGTATTTTATTGCTACAAGTATGGATTATTGAAAATAATAAGACATGGATTTGGATATTTCCCTTCAACTAATCGTGTCAAATAACTAATATTGTGTAGTTGAAGGGAATGCTCCGAAGAGAAAATGGATTATGGGAGTGTGTGACTTGAACTATTGATTTGTCTGTGTAGATATATGTCTGCCACATTTGAATTCACAACCAAATGTGTCTTTGTTCCAACCACTGTACAACCTCTATACAGAAGATAGGCCGGTTTTCTTGAAGAGAATCTTTTCTATGATCAGATCTAAAGCATGTTGTGCATGAGTAGGCTCCGTAAGATCTAGTATAATTAAGTAAAATAGATAAAGATTCTGTTTTATTTTATCTATTTCACTTAATGAATTTCCTACTTATACTTAAAATTGAATAGTATGGAAATGCATTCATTTCCTTTGCATTGATATGATCGATAATACTATCGGAGTGAAACAAGAGATCTAAAGAAAAATATAGGCTAGACTAAATTAGTAACAAGTAAACCTTTTGTGTGTATCTTCAACTATTTTTTTGGAGATAACATAGTAATCGTAAAGTCTGAGACAACCCAGAAAGCACTTGATCATATCATGATCAACTTTGTAAGCCTACTTGGGTATTGAGTATTTACTTAGACTTAGAACCGAATTCTTTGCAATGGATAGTTTCAATTCCAGAAAAAGAATCCAATTTTTTTTTACATTGAATCATTTATATATGGTAGTATAGCCAACATATAGATTTTTTATGGATTCATTTGGTTCTTTTGAGTCTTGCTCGAGCCGGATGATAAAAAATTATCATGTCCGGTTCTTTCGGGGGATGGATCTATAAGAATTCACCTATCCCAATAACAAAAAAACCCGATTTGAATGATCCTGTATTAAGAGCTAAATTAGCTAAAGGTATGGGTCATAATTATTACGGAGAACCCGCATGGCCCAACGATCTTTTATACATTTTTCCAGTAGTAATTCTGGGTACTATTGCATGTAACGTAGGCTTAGCGGTTCTAGAACCATCAATGATTGGTGAACCGGCAGACCCATTCGCAACCCCTTTGGAAATATTACCTGAATGGTATTTCTTTCCCGTATTTCAAATACTTCGTACAGTGCCCAATAAACTATTGGGCGTTCTTTTAATGGTTTCAGTACCTGCGGGATTATTAACAGTCCCCTTTTTAGAGAATGTTAATAAATTCCAAAATCCATTTCGCCGTCCAGTAGCGACAACCGTCTTTTTGATTGGTACCGCAGTTGCTCTTTGGTTGGGTATTGGTGCAACATTACCTATTGATAAATCCTTAACTTTAGGTCTTTTTTGACATGAAATTGTGAAATAACACGACGTGTGTATCTAGGGCCTAGTTGCTTCAAAGCGAATTCTCCGCTGTGGATACACTTCTTGATAATGGAATCCGGGGGCTCAGCGAGAATTAATTATTGGAGACAGACAAAAGCACTTCGAATTGTTGATTAATTGTCAGAGATGGCTTAGAACCAATAGTTCATTATCTAATGGATCTTTCCGCTCTAATACTCTATCCGAGAGTTATCAGTATTCCTTGTTCATACATAGGCTTCTCCGGTACGAAATGAGCCACTTCAAATAGGTTCATTGCTCCGGCCCAGAATACGATTAATCCGGCATGGGCTACATGAGCTCCTAGTAGTTTACCGGATAAATTAATAAGTCGGGCATTTCCAGCCCACCAAGCAAAACCGGTGGTTTCTTGGTCACGACCAGCTACAGATAAAGTTCATTTTAAAACTTCCATAATCCCTTCCCGAACCAATTCCATGGAGCTAAGGTCCAAAATATGGAAGAAAAAAGCGTTTCCACCACTCTACCACCCGGCCAATTCTGTTCCACTTAATCCCTCTTTCATAGCCACATATCTTTCCGGCTAAGGAATGGGAAATCTTTCTCCTGTTACATGAATCCAATTTTCATTTCATCCGGGAAAAGCCATCTTTTTCTTAACAATGTCTTTGTCATTTGATCCAATAGTGTTCCGTTAGATAGGAACAGAGTTGATAAATACTGATAACTCTCGGATAGAGTATTAGAGCGGAAAGATCCATTAGCTAATGAACTATTGGTTCTAAGCCATCTCTGACGATTAATCAACAATTCGAAGTGCTTTTCTTGTGTATTCTTGATAAACCAGCGTTTATATATAGATGTAGGAGGATCCGCTTGGGAAGTAAGAAGGGCCGGTCGCCGATTTCTGTTTAGCAAGAAGACGAAGAAAGAGACTTTTTTTCAAGGTTTCATTTCATATAGCTGTGAAAGTTAGCACCTTCATTTTCATTCCTAAGGGCAAGGGTAAAGTGACCAAAGTTGCGTTTTATATAGCTTATAAAGTTGCCTTTGCCATTTCCTTTCCTAAGCACATCTTCAATCATCGGTCAGATCCTTCATTTTTTTTTCTGGAAATGAAGAATTTACCAAACTCGGAGATTCAATTTGACTAAAGGGTTCGTGAATTATTTGATTACTTATTATGGAATCTTTTTCTTCTTTAATTTTGCTCGATTCATATACTTCTACTTTTCTTAATCTAAATAAGAGAATTGGATTTACTTTTGAAAGTTTTTTTATTATTTTTTTTATAAAAATAACATTTTTGATAACCCATTTTTTTGTTTCTTTTGAAACTTTTTGCAGTAATTTTTCTTTTCCTTTGGAAATTGTTAGAACTCGAAAATACTTCTTTTTAGATTTTCCAATTTTTTTCTCAAATTCTTTAAAAATGGGTTTAAAAAAGGAAGGTGGTTTTTGGGGCGAACCAAAAGGAACTTCAGTTTCCATTCCCCAAACTGTTAAAAAGCAAAAATCGTCTTTTTCTTCTTTTTTCTTTTTCATTAGATCTTTCTGATAGGACTGTAATTTCGATTTGTGCCAAGGTTTCAGACAGAAAGGAAATAATATTTTTATCTGAATACCGTCTGTCAACCAATTTTTCGGAAATTCTGTTTCGGACAACGGAACGCCGTTATAGGTACATTTAAGATGGGTCTCTCTATTCCATTCCTGAAAATCATCAGACCATTCAGGAAGTTGCAATAGCAATATACGTCCCATATTTTTCGCAATTATGAGTGAAGGGAATAGAATATATTTTCTAAAAATAGATTGAGTTAGTAACATGCAACCCCTTATTGCTTGCGCAAATGGAATGTTCTCCCAGGCCTCTGCTATTTCTATTTGTGCTTTTTCTTTTCTTTTGTTCTTTTCATTTTTTTCTTCTCTTTTTGTTTGTTCTTTTTTATACTCTACAAATTTGAATGCTTCTTCTTTACTCACCCAATTTCTAAAAATTAGTTTAATCAACCCGGAGATATCAAAAGAAAAAAGAGTCCTTTTTTGTACTGCACCTATTGGGTAGATCGGTTTTAGAAAGTCATGTTTAGGAAGTCATGTCGAGACGAATTAGGAAATTGAATAGGAACGAAAATACCAAGAAATGAAAAGGTATCGAATTCGATTTATTTGTATATGAACCGAATCTTGTCTATTTCAACTTTTACTTTTTGTTCTTTCAACCAACCAATTTTACCTTTCAAATATGTATGAAGTATTCACATTCTTTTTGAACGAAAGAAAAAAAGATAAAATCGAATTTCATTTTATTTATTTAATAACTCTACCCATCTATAAAATAGATGGGGTATATCTCGCCTCATATCAATTAATTTATAAAAGAAAGACCCGATACAATTTAACCATGTGCCAGGAACCAGATTTGAACTGGTGACACGAGGATTTTCAGTCCTCTGCTCTACCAGCTGAGCTATCCCGACCATTCCCAATGTAGCATCCCATCCTCATTTTATTAGATGGCCGGAGTTTATGTCAATTAAAAGAACAGGGGGATTCAAAAGTTTTGCCCAAGTCCTGTAATTTCAATGCTATTGATTGTGAATCATTCAAATAGGGATTCCTTGCTTAATTTGGATATGTATTCTATATCACATGTGATAAGAGAAAGTCATTTGCACCCAAATACGTTTGTCAAAGAATCAGAAAGATAAAGCAATCTGGAGCCTCTAACGAAAAGGGGGGATAGGATAAATATTTTAGGAGTCAAATAGGCTTTTTTGGGGATAGAGGGACTTGAACCCTCACGATTTTTAAAGTCGACGGATTTTCCTCTTACTATAAATTTCATTGTTGCCGGTATTGACATGTAGAACGGGACTCTATCTTTATTCTCGTCCGATTAATCAGTTCTTGAAAAGAACTATCGGACTATGGAGTGAATGATTTGATGAATGAATATTCGATTTTTTCTTCAATGTGGAATCAATTCACACCAATTCTTCCATTTTTCATATTAAAAAATGACACGCTCCTCAGTACGCACCACAGGGAGAAAAACCATATCATCATAAGAAGTGCCATTAGTAGAACCTGGAGTGCGGAGTCGAGTTTGTTGATTCTCGGATACGAAGATATCAAATGGGCTACATCAAACTCGCATGCCCAGTAACCCACGTGTGGTATTTAAAAGAGCCGTACATTTACAGACTTTACACCCAGATACGATACTTCATTTCTCAATCGATTGTTCTGAAACCCTATCACAAAGAAAAAATTGAGGATTGGACGCTGGTTGGGAGATGTTGCGGTTTCCCAGATTGGCATGTCCCAGATGCCATCCGCATGCCAGTCTGAGAATGATCACAACGTCTAAACCTTGTCTTGGGTTATCTCCAAAAAAAGGGCAAGTGGATTTAGTCTGATCCCTAATTTGTGGCTGTTGGAATTTCGGCGAACAGGGAGATGGGGTTATGCACAGAGTTGCTATAATGGGGAAGGTAGAGTGCTCAATGCCACAAATTTCCTACATCTTTTGAGCGCAAATGCCTCTGGGATTGCTGATTTAACTTCACTCCTATATATTGGTCGTAAACCTCCATTGCTCAAATCACTATTCTGGCGTAGCAATTGTTTAGAGGAGACCAAAGGAGAACTCATCTCAAACCCCATTTAAATGTATCAACAACGAAGTTTCTTTTTTTCGACGTCTTGACTAAGGCGCATAGGAACCATCTTCCATTGAAGATTACCTTATAACCATGAATGTCGTTTCAAACCAGCCCACCTTTGAATCATTGGTCAGTATCTTCAACATTTAATTTTGCCAAATATTTAACATCTCACTAACTTGATTAGAATATTATAAATTGTCGACCTCAGCTTATTTTTGTGAAAGGGTTTCGTTGCTCTGTAAAACCTAGAAATTTTTGTTGTGATTCTTTAATTTTTCCCAACCTAGTTTTGTTAAGTAAAAAAGTTTGACAAACGAATTTTTGATGGTGTTTTCCATACTCTAGAATGTGCTCGTTACTTTTAAGAGTAACATTGAATTGTTTGCTAGTTCAAACATGAAAGTGATGTTCTCGTTCATTTTTGTACTTTGCTATTTCATAGTTTAACGATAATGTGATACCAAATTGATTATTTATGACGTAGTGCTTTGATTTTTATTGTCCTAATATTGAATCATTCAAATAGTCGAACATGTATGCAACGTTGGTTAAAACATGTCTATGATCTGACTAAGGTAGATTTTAATCTATTAAGGCTCCTTATATACATACTCTAATATTTCAGGATATTAACTCTACTGTAGTACCTTAGCTTTGCTAAATATCACAAATTGAAGTTGACATTCAACGATTTATGAACGCCCGCTTTATGAGTAGTAGCTAATGTATAAAGATTGGAAAAAATGGGAAATCTATAAGAAAACATTCAATCAGAAGGGAACTACAGACTAACATTTTTTATTTACTAGTTTTCTTCTGCTTCTGGTTTATTTTCTAGATGGGTGTGTTGCTGAAATACTGGTATTTACTATGGTGTAGTAGTTTATATAGAACTGTGTTGTTGTAATTGATAAGTTATGTTTCCAAGCTTTACTTCTGGGTAGTAACAATGTGTTTTTAGCTGTTAGATGTCAGTTCCATGTGAGTTGGTTGTTGCTGATTCATTAACAAATAGACAAAAATAAGAAAAGAAGACACATGTTTTCCAGTTTGTTTGTGTATTTTCTTTTACCAGTATTTATCGTAAAAACTACATTGCATTTAAGTTTCTAATTATGTTTGTGGGTTGTAAACAACAAAAGAATTAGGGCCTCTAGTATCTTCAAGTTTCTCTTGTCATAACATTTTACTATTAGAAGGCCTGTAATAAAATTTATTATTAGGGATCGTAGTTCAGATCCGAAATCTCTTTTGGATTTTTTTGCCTAAGAGACCTCACGTTTTCTCTTTCTCTAGTAAATGTGGCTTTAAGATGACTAACAATTACATATTATGTTCATATTGTACGATTTTCTGAATAGTGGTAAAAATACTGTTCACACTACGAAAAATGGACGCCTTGATATCTTCATAAATGTGTCCTCAGAAATTCCAAACATGTATGAATTGCCCGTTCGATTTGGGAAGTTCGTTTGAACTTCTGCCCCAAAGTCTTTCTACTACTACGGGACAGGTTGCCACATATTCATAGAACTAATTTCAGGCTGGCCAAGTAGAAATGCCGAACATACTCAGTTCTAGGCTATCATTAAATAAATTTCAGAAGTTTGTTCGACACCTTAAGGGCGACAGACGTCAAGCTATTCATTGTGTTGGCTTTGGTGGGTTGTTGGAGGTAGTCGACATAACTCAATACAAAGAGTTGTTTGTTAAGCTGGTCGAAAATTATGACCCCAAAATCGGTGTGTTCTATTTGGATGAAGTGTGTCATTACATCACGTCCGATGACTTTTTCGACATAATGGGAGTACCCGAAGCCGGCGAGGAGGTTGTTATGAATGGGGACTGCAACACCATAGCAGATGAGAGAGAGAGAGAGATATGGTGTCGTTGGTTCGGATGGCCATTACGTTATAAGGTTGAAAAAACTAGAGAACGGTCTATTAAAGACAAGTGATTGTGGGGAGGATTTCATCCGCCATTTTATCTTTTTGCAATGTGCACTTTGCTTAGCATGACTACAACGTATAGTATGAGAGTTTCAATATTGTTCCTCCTGAAGAATGTTGCAGTTATTAGTTCCAAGAATTGGGCTCATTCTTTTTGAAGTGCATGAATGAGAGCGTACGGAGGTTTAAGATGTCCAGACCCACTCCACATCTGGTGCTACCGGGTTGCTGCATGTTCCTTCAGGTTTGTATCACTATAGGCACATTTGGTTTCTATCTTTATAACTGGTCTGTTGAACCTCTTACTAAAAGATCTATCTATTCACTATAGGTGTACTATTTGAGGAATTTGTTGAAAGACGGGCCTATCACCAGTGATAGGTTTTGACGGAACTTCAAACTCCAGAGGCCCTTGTCCTAAAATCAATTTAAACTCCTTGTGCAAATCTATAATGAAAGGAAATGTATATAGCTACCCGTTTTTATTACTACTTGCCTTTTTGCTATATAAACTTCAACATGTAAATTTGAATCTTTAAGTGTACTCTTCCGCTCTATGTTCTTTTTTTATTACTCTGGGCTTGTGTATCGGTGCTAGATAATCCTAGTTCCTTACTTGGTTACCTAGCTTGTGTGTAAAAAATTAAACCCCCATAATTAAACGGGTTCAAGTTATATATTCATATTTAAAGTTATTTGGAGTGTTGAGTGCTAGAGTTTTGCTTAACATTTTTTTGTGGTATTGCTATGCAAAAACAGAGGTGTACCTTGTATAAGTACTAATCGATTTCCAAGTTACCTAATTCTTAATTTCTCTAGATTGATGTAATCTTCGATGTAGTTGTTTATTAAATTTTTGGATTAATGAGTCATTTTGACTTAGTCATGTTCTCGTAATTATGAGGCTGCCGACATGTTTTCAGTTAACGATGATTGCGACCTTGAATTTTTTCACGTTGTTGGTCGAGATTCAGCAGTTATCCGCGAGTTGAGAGAGCTAAAGGGTATAATGGGAGAAATATCGGTTTCAATTGAGTTGTTGATCGATATGTTAGGGGTACATAGCGGAGAAGTGGTAAATTGCATGATAGATAGTTCAAAAGAAACATCTTTGGTTAGAGAAGCTATCGAGTCGATCAGAATGAAGTTATTGCGCAGCTGGGGTGAGGTTCATGACCCTACTTTAAAATTGGAACGTTCTAGTACGTTGGAAATGCAGTCTTAGATCTACATTTGATTGTCAAGGAGTTGAAAACAGTCTACAAAGAAATAAAAGTTCATTAATGTCCGAAAAAGTGGACCACTGACCATAAGCAGTAGTGAAACCTTGAACCAGTAAGGTACTTGTAATTCACCTATATTTCACGAAGCTCCTAATAATGTTAGGAAACCTTGACATCGCCAGAAAATCTGAGTTCCCCAAACTTTTAGTCACCAGGATACCACTGCTTTGAGCGTGCAAAATCAGTGATTGATGTTGTAATTGGACACCAGGTTACGCGGAGTATGGTAAAAAAGGTACCGAATTAGATTATTCATGCAAATACAGTATCTAAGACTCTTAACTTTAGTATACCCCGCTATATTTTGTTATTTAATCATACTAGTGTTGTATATTTTAATTCTTGTGCAGTGACGTAACGTACTATGTTCTTTGCAGGATTCTTGTAGTAAGGTGAGGGTAGACAGAATAGGGCACAACTCGGAGGATTGGCATTGGGCATTCAAAACTCCTAGATGGGCCGTATCTATCCCGGGATACCCATTCGAGAAGGCCCGAATACTAGGCGCAACCGACAAAATGATACAAGTCATGTTCGTGGTAGACGAAGGACTGGACCAGGAGTAAGTTATATTCTTGTTGTTCACAGTTCTAACTAATTATTTATTTATTTATTTGTTTGACCTGATTTATTTTTGTTGCACAGCGAGATAATTACATCGAGCATGAACATGCATTTGATAAGAAGGGAGATTATAAAATTCCTTCCAAAGAACTAGATGGGCACTATGGTATATTATTATTATTATTATTATTATTATTTTTTTGTAATTGTAATTGAAATCATGATAATAGGTGATTGACATGGTAGCAGACGCACTAAATCATTAGGAGAGATCAAGCGTCGAGGATGGGTTGGACATCTGGTTCTTCCCTATGATCGACATGGTATGGTTGTAAATTAGTGAAGCCAAAAATATTTGTAGCCTTACTAATAAACTGTTTCATAGAATCTGCCATAGTAACAAGCTCAGGAAGGAACAAGGAAAGCTGGCCGCTAATGTTGTTTTCTTATTTTGTTTTGTTTTGCTTTTTCTTTTCGATGGGGAGGGTGGGGGGGGGGGGGGGGGGTGGAGGGAGGAGGGGAGGGTGGTGGTGCAGGACACATTGGCTAGTAAGGAGAAATTTATTGAGGAATGCAATAGGCTTAAGTTCCGAGGAGGATTCGTGAACGATAACCTTGATGGCTGCAAAGAGGTAAGGAACCATAGGCTGGACACCCTTATTGTTCGTGTGTCTTGTAATCATTGAATTAAATATTAAATTAAGGATTTTGTGTAGTGCTACCATAGTATGGATAAAATGCTAGTATTAACATTTTGGTAATAAAAATGGCTTAGTATGTTGCATAGGCCCAACCGAAAATGAATTAGCCCTTTATTTGCTTTCTTTATTGTTCTCCCACACCAATTCCCCTCATCATATTTCAGATCTCTCTCCCTATTGTTGATACATAATATATCTCCGGTAACATAAATTTGTAGAAAGCCTAATAATATAAAACGAATTTTTACTCACCACATCAATAAGATATTCTAAAACTAGTAAGGAGAGTAATGATGATATGTAAATTAGTTTTAGTTTAAAAAAGATTGGCTGCTTCAAATTTCCTTGGTAGGGATTCGAAAAAGTAGACATCGGCGATTTTGTCAGGGACCACATAGAAAACATCATTTTCGGCGATACACTGGTTTAATTTGTTGCTCTACATGTGTGGGTTTAGTGTTCTTCGAGATTCTCCCCATATTGTAAATAAAATTTTGGGCAAAATGAAATAAAAACTCTTACCACGGTTCTCGGTTGGAATATGGGTTAGTGATTCAATGCTTTCTATAATAATCTAGACCGTAGTCGGTCTAGTTGTTTGGGGCCGTCCGGCTTAAGTAATATTTAAGACCTAGAAATTAATATTTAATAAGAGTAGATGTAGGTTCAATTAACCATTACAACACTGTTATTAGATAATTGGTAAATTAGTCAATGTAGATCTAGTACATGTCATTTTTAGATTGTTGATCCAAATGTTGAAGATTCGGTAGAGTTAATTTAATTGTTGCATTACAGAAGGAAACCACTTATTGGTGAAAATTTGTATTGTAGATGAAAGGAAAGTAGATTTGTTGATGTTTAGAAGCCTGAATTTGATTTTGAAATGCAGATATATGTCACTCTGTATGTTGACATGCTCCGTCATTTCAAGTTGTTAGTTCTAAACAACACCGAGTTTTGCGTCTCTTTACTTGACTCAGATCCTGGAGTTACCTATATGGACCATTCTTCTGAAAATGCCATCAAGGTTCTTGTAAGATTTCTGTTCGATTTAAGAATTTATTTTTTATCCTTAATCATCAATTGTACATTACTTTTCCCATTCATTTAACACACTATTTTCTCTCCTCCTTGGGAACCTCGTTCATAGTTGCAGAGCATGGTCGAAATGTATGAAAGCCAAATAAAGAACATGGATCCAATTCCCTTCAGTTCCTACACAATTGTGTCTAATGTCCCTGGACCTAAACAAAAGAACTGGTTAGTACATTTATAATTCTCCGTTTTTAGTACCACTACTAATAATAACAATTTGGTGTCTTACTTATTAGTCGACTAATTGTTAGGTTATTAATTAATCTACTTATCGATGACTTATTATTTGTGTAGGAATGACTGTGGGTTATTTGTCATTGAGCATTTGCAGACAGCTAGGACTGGAAGCAGTACGTTGTTCGCATCAAATCCGTGTTCCAAAGTCGAAATTGAGGTATACATTAGTTGCCCAACAATACTCTTTATTGCTTAATATTCTTACTGCTCATTTAAATATTTTTGGCTCACTCACTTCTTTTCTTGGTTGTTTATTAATCGCTAAAGGCTCTTAGCCAGCAAGTCCCGGATAGGGTACTCCTGTGGTTGATAAATCACTCTAACAACATGCTACGGAAGAACATAGTTCGGGATGCAATGGGCTGGTATGAAAGAGTCCATGGGAAGTACGAGATGCTGCATCGCAGTGAGGATAAAGGGAAAGGCCGAGCAAGAGAGAGGCAATCGATCTTAAAACGTGTCATTCGGCACAGCCAAGTTGTAAACGAAAATTGGAGATCAGTGATTTCATGAAGGAGGACCACAGATTTGATTGTTGAGTCGCCAATTTATGAGCATATGGAGTGTTGTTTGTGTCCGAGTTGTCTTGTATTTCCGAAACTTTGTTGTTGGAACCTTTTTGAATGGTGGGTTCCCTATTTTTTGGAATTATACACATGTTTGGTTGTTATTGTATACTTAAGTCTCTGCGATGGGTAACGATTGTTGTTGGAGCTAAAGACTACTTTATCCGGAGTGATCTTGTAATGTCTATTCGACGTACGCGTCCTTTATTTGCTAAATAGAAGAAATTATTTAGCTTGCTTATATGTCTTATTTTGTTAATATGATTTCTTCGATTATTGCCATTGCTTCCTCTTCTTTATTTATTGTATACATGGTTAAATCCCAGCTTAATTTCATTCTTTTCGTGAGTTCTCGATTGATGGGTACTAAGGGTCACGAAAATACTCCTAAGACATAAGTGGTGCCTAGCATTTCTTCTATTTATATCATGGATTATGGTATTATTTAAGAAGCAATTTGATTTTAAGAATGATAAAAGCCATGCCAATATAAAGACAATGATAGTATTTTAATTGAATTATGTAGGTATTAAATTTGTCTTTTTGTTCGTTTGACAAAAAAGCTTGCGACTTGTAATCATAGTTAGTGCAGTATGATATACAGTAGCTTTCCAGGAATTTTTAGTGTTATGTATTTGTTTGGGTTGCTAGTGTTGTTTATTATTCTATGGGAGAAGATGCCTATCATTTTCCCATTATGGTAACGAAGGGCACACACAAACAAGTCTGCCTCCCATCAAAAAATAGTTTTAGGTTTGTCATGATATGGGTTTTTTTATTGGTGTACTACCATGTGCTTACTTTCTGACTGGATCGTAACTTCCGCTCTGATGTTTATTTCACAGAAATTATGGGTATGCCAGCTTAAAAGACCAAACAAATACAATTACTGGTTATCGGAAAATCATTCCATGGGGTTCGTGTACATGGAGATGCTGACCGGCGTTACACGAAATTGTTAAAGTTATAAACTACACGGTTATAATCGGAATTTTCAAAAGTTTTACAGGACTATTATTTTTTTTTTAAATGTTGTGTATTTATAGTTAGTGTGTGGTGCCTTGGGCTTTTTATAAATAAGAGAATAATATTGTATTTTTTACTTTGTCGATTGGCGTATTACGCTATTTGGTGAAATATTCCGCATGTGTTTGAAAAGTGTTGGAAGGTTGCAAACTTTAATTATTTATTCGTACTGGGTTTGTTTTGTTGTTAACCTGCAAACCAGTACGGTTAACGTGTATCATAATATCACTTTGATCGTATTTGTTAACTTCAATGTTTTGCGCCTTATTTGGACTTTTTGGATTTCTGTAAACTTACAACTAGCATATGTAATCTATTAGAGGTCGCTTTTCCTGTTTTTAAAACATCATTAATGTAAAGTGGTAATGGTGATCACATTTCACGTACATTTCTTCTATCTTATATTTTGATGACACTTTAATAATCCTTTACATTTGTTACGAACTCACGCCTAACTATGCCATTTTTTTTTTATATTTGATGGATTTAGTTGTTGTGATTGTGCTTGCACGAATAACAAAAAGATTTCAGTTTTGTAGCCTCCAATAGGAAGACTAAATCACAGTAGTTTTAGAACGATATCTGTATCAATATGCTTAGCATGTAGATAGATTTCAATATGTAGAGGATGATAATGTACCAACGAAAGTTTCATAATGTACCAACGAAAGTTTCAACACACTAAACCAAACTTTGAGTAATAATGAATAGACGACTAAATGGTACTTGGTAACTATGTAGTTAGTTCAACAAATAGTAATATAAAAGTTGGTATGTTCTGTGAGTATTACGATCCTAATTACAGCTTAAGATGCGTACTCAGAATCCACTAAAATCGAACTCCAAAAAAAGATAGAGGAAGATCCATTGATTCGGCATTGAAGTCCGATAGTGAGAAGATCTAATTCTAGTGGGCAATGTGTTTGTGTATCCATAGGGGCGGTTGCCAGATCACATCGTATAAGAAGTACAAATTTAACCGTAGCTGCTTCCAGGCCTAGAGAAGGAAAAATTACGCATGTACCAACTTTTGGTGATGCAATGTCCTCCAAAATCATAAGCTCATGATGATCAACTTAAGTGTCGAGTGGATCGACTCGATATTGGATAATGTCTTCACCAGCCCCACTTGAGCTCTAGTATAACATAATATCCCCAAGTTAATAAATAAAATTTGAAGAATTATATAATCCTAACTCGACCCAAAAAGATAGAAAACTTTGGTCTAGAGTGAACATATGCTATTAAAGACCGAGGTTTAGTTCACATACTTGTATCTCAATTCAAAATAACTAATAGCATTATGCAAATACACATCATCCTATGTTTTGAAAACGCACTACTATGCAAGCTTTTATTTAAAGATAATGGGATTCGTGTGACACAATGTCATCCCAAAAAGTATTTTACCTAAACAACTTAAATCATAATGGGACAAAAGAAAAAAAAAACATCACGAGATCTCTCTACAGTACTACATATAGCCTACCCTACAAATCTTGTTATTAGCGCTACGCAAAAACACATTCTTCTATGTTTTCGAAAAAACAGTACTCTGCAAGCTGTTATTTAAAGATAATTTGATACATGTTACATAATGTCATCCCAAAAAGTTCTTTACCTAAACAAATCAAATCATAATGGAATAAAAGAGAAAAAACGCTGAGAGATCTCTCTACGGTACTTCATATAGCTTACCCTACAAATCTTGGGCATTTTAGTTGCAGCTTGCATTTGTTAACCTAAACTAATTTATTACAATGTAGCAATTATAAACCCGATTTTATATGGCAGTTACAACACTTTATGTAATCTCTCACTGCCATGTTTCCTTACTTTAAATTTAAATATAATTTTGGGCCAAGTTTTTTTACATTGTTAGTTAACCATACTATGCGTACAAAATATAACTCTTTACTGTGAAGTTTGTAGCTACCATAGCGAAAAATCTGGTAGTACAAATGTAAGAACTACTATAAACCAAGCATAAAAAAAAAGGCTACCCCGTGTACATACCCTATTTCCTATAGCAATCCATCAGCCATTACCCGATTGGTTACGACTAGTAATTGGTGCAGTTCTACTGATTATGCAGTAATTTGTTGCTGAAATCGGTGTTGTAGTGGCATCTTTATTTTAACCATCCTTCCTCAAAGTTAATATATTTTTCATTGTTGAGTCTAATCCCGGTTTCGCTTATAACTATAGTAATATGATTGAAAAGCCTTCGGGATGAAATTTTAAGTAGAATTGATTGCCCAGTAGGTTACTTTTCTTACGACTCCTTTACCGTATCTAATACCTTAAACTTCCAAACACATACCAAAATGAATGGGAATCAAATTAGAAAGCAGGATGATAGAACTTTGCTTGACCTCTTGAATTTTGCATTTATCTTTCCCATTTCCTGCTTCGTCTAATATGTTGAGTTGTTCAGGTGGTTCCTGTGCTTTGGTGCTACTTGGTAACAAAGGTTTCTTGCAGGGTGGAGCTTCAAATCGACTAACAACTAATGATGAACCTATAATGATAGTGTGAAGTTAAACAATTAAACAGTAAAACTATAATAACTAAACGGGCAACATGGGATATGACAACTAATCCCAGCTGCACTTTCCAAGATAAAATAGTAGTTATCGCGGCTGGACCAACAAATATACCATAGAGTTTTTATCTAAACAATTACCAAAGATTTGGTTCAAATTATCTAGGGTAATTATACTGCAGTACAACAATTCGTGTTAGAAAAGAAGTTGGAATTAAGGAAGCTCTCTGTTTTCCAGGCAAACCACACTTTGTTGCTGAAACTAATATCATAATATGTTGAGGAGAGCATAATGGTCGCATGAAAGAACATACAGGGTAGAATGCATCATTACGTATTATGTAGTCCTATAAAAAATAGATTATTGGAATTCCATTTACTAGCATAAGGTTAAAATACATAATGACTTTGACAAGAAACTATTGATTTATCTGAAAAGTAGTTTTAACAAATATTGATTCTCCGTAATGTAATTTATGCCAATACTTGAAATTTACACAATTTATTGGCACATCTTGAGTAGTTAAACTGAATAGTTTAAGCAACAACATTGGTCAATAATCAATTATCTTCCATCTTACGTTAAAGTTCTTGTCTATCATTTTAGAAAGTCACAGTACAACAGAGTGCATACAGGTGCTAACCTTTTTTAAGGTACAAGTGATACTCCATCCGATGGTTCTCTGTTGTTGTTCATGAAGGCTTGCTCCTGAGACCCGCACCAACCTCAGATGGGTCTTGTAGAAGAGCATCATGATGTGTGATCAAGTAAACAACCGGACCCACTTGAGTCGCTACTGCGGTCTTTGTGTAGCACATATTTACGGTCAACGAGTCTGTGAGGTCCATAATACCCGATTTTGCTTAAAGTCTAATTGACCTTCTGGGTCTACTCTGTCAGGTCTCCGAAACACCTCTTAGGTTGGTGTCAATAAGTTCATTCACAAATGATGAATCCTAGTATAGGGGCTTCTCAAGCAACCATCTGTATTGCTTATTCCATTTTCACTATGCAGGGAACACCCATCATGTCTTTGTATCCGTAGCTATTGTACAGATAGAGACGACGGTTCTTGGGATCACTAATCCAGCGCAGACTTGTGGCAACACAATCATTATTACTTTCGAAAGTTACTAGCAACTGCAAAAACAAAAAAAACAAAAAATCAAGAATAACATCAACACATCACCATAAAATGAACAACTTACTTAAAAAAAAAAAAAAAAAAAAAAAAAAGGTTAATACAAAAAACTACAGCCATTACCGTATTAGTTTGATATTTAACTATTCCCAGAAATCAAATTCTGCCAATCGTGGTTACCAAGAATGCCTAATTACCCCTCAGATCATACCTCTGGATCATTTTTTTAGTTTATTTTCCAATTATTCCCTACCAAGCCACATAAATATACCGATTGTTCACCCTCACAGCCGGACTACTCGCTAAACTAACGTCTACCTTTGGCCTCGTGTCTAGTGACACTTATAAGATTAGAATTTACGAACCAGTTTGGATTCCGGGAAATGATGTGAAATGTCAGAGGTTGTGCGTGTGTGCAATGTTCTTAAGCAGAAACACTTGTAAAAGAAGAACAATTAATACGATGAATGAGTATTACAAAGTATGAACTTGATCAGAACATAACAAAATTGATTTATAAAGATTCAAGGAAGAATCCCTCTTCCTCTACAAGCAATATCTCATAGAGAAGTACAGTAAATAAAATACACCTTGTACTTACAAAACGTTTAGGAATCCCTCCTAAATTTCAATACTTACTCCCCCTAAATATGAGCCTACCCTTATGGTCCCCCAGATGGGATTCTTAGTACAGATGATCCCTCAATCTGCACCCAGAATATTCTCCCTAACTTCTGTGTGTTCTTTTGAACAATTTAGACACAACTCTCCCGAATTAATCTAATGATGTACTGATGTTCGTTCACAGTTCGAACAACAATGGAACATATACAAGCTTTTGACGAATCACACAAGTGTAATGCTCTTCAAAACTTAATGCCTTTTACTATTTTCTTATCACTATTTATACTGCATTCTTCCAGCTCTTCAATCACCATTTCTCCAGCAATTTTGGGTGATTGGAAGTAATTTTAGAAGCTTTGACATTTCTTCTTTCTCTTGATCTTTGATTGATTCCTTGATATGAGGAACAAGATCACATTCCTTGATCTTCTGAATCATCTTTCCTTTCTTCACTTTCAATCTTCATGATCCTATCAATCAACCAATTTTAAGCAACAAGGAATATTTTTCAATAAATATCTTTTGAATCATCTTTCCTTTCTTCCTTGCTTCGCATTCTTGGCATCGGTCTCTTTCTTTCCTGTTCTCCACTTGTTTCGAATGCATATTTTTTCCCAGATTTGCTCTTGTTGGTATTTCCTGAGAAGTTCTTCCGAGGTCCCTTGGGATATTGAACATCTTCAGCATTCTTCCATTTCTCTTGGCTAATAAAGCCATTGTAACTGCAACGTCAACTATATCTTGATCTCCAAATTCTTCTACTGTCTTTTGGGACACTTCAGCTTTCAGGACGATCCCTTTGGCTTTGATTGTATCATAGCCATTGTTGATTTTGAATGTTCGAAGTTCTCCCATAAGATCATCCAACGTCATTTCATTGATTTTCATAAAGGATTCTAGCACTGTGATTTTTTCTCTAAAGCATGCAGGTAGAGTCCTCATGATTTTTGAGATCTGCCTTTCTTCGGAGATGTTTTCGCCAAGAATATAGCATTCGCTCACGACATCACAGAAACGAGTGTAGAAAATCTCAATGTTTTCTTCTTCATTCATGTGAATGTTATCAAATTGTAGAGACAGACTTTGAAGTTTTGAGATTTTGACTGATGCATTTCCTTCGTACTGGCTCTGCAATATTCTCCAGGCGTCTTTGGCTGTAGTGCATTTCACGATCATTTTGTGACGCATTTGATCCACTGAGGTAAGTAGTACAAATAAGGCAGTATAGTTTGCCTCTGCCTCTTATCTTTCTTTGTTATTGAAAGACTCCTCTCGTTTTGGAACCATTTTCTTTTCTTCATCTTCTATTTGTGGCCATTCCCATCCTTTTTCAACCACATGCTAGCATCTCTTTGATCGAAGATACACCATCATCATGGATTTTCAATATGAGTCATTTGCCCTGTCTAAATACGTGGGAGACAGCGATATCTGGTCAACATAAGCCATTACAAGTTTCTTGATCTGCCTATTTAAAAAAAAAAAAACTAGAACCTGCTCTAATACCAATTGAAATGTCAGAGTTTCTGCGCGTGTGCAATGTTCTTAAGCAGAAAGACTTGTAAAAGAACAACAATTAATATGATGAATGAGTTCTTACAAAGTATGAACTTGATCATAATAGATAAAATTAATTGATAAAGATTTGAGGAAGAATCCTTCTTCCTCTACAAGCAATATCTAATAGATAAGTACATTAAAGAAAATACACCTTGTACTTATAAAACGTTTAGGAATCCCTCCTAAATTTCAATACTTACTCCCCCTAAGTATGAGCATACCCTTCTGGTCCCCCAGATGGGATTCTTAGTACAGATGATCCCTCAATCTGCACCCAGAATATTCTCCCGAACTTCTGTGTGTTCTTCTGAACAATTTAGACACAACTCTCCCGAATTATATCTAATGATGTACTGATGTTCGTTCACAGTTCGAACATCAATGGAATGTTGGGCCCCTAACTAGGCCCCATCTCCTCATTGGTATGATATTGTCCGCTTTGGGCCAAGCCCGCACGGATTTGTTCTTGGGCTAACTCCCAAAAGGCCTCATACCAATAGAGATAGTCCAATCCTATTTAAATCCATGATCCTCCCATGTATATCCGATGTGGGACTTTGTTGGACAATCCTAACATGGAACATATACAAGCTTTTGATGAATCACACAAGCGTAATGCTCTTCAAAACTCAATGTCTTTTACTGTTTTCTCATCACTATTTTATACTGCATTCTTCCAGCTCTTCAATCATCATTTATCCAGCAATTTTGGGTGATTGAAAGTAATTTGGGAAGCTTTGACCTTCCTTCTTTGTCTTGATCTTTGATTGATTCCTTGATATGAGGAACAAGATCACATTCCTTGATCTTCTGAACCATCTTTCCTTTCTTCACTTTCAATCTTTCTGATCCTATCAATCAACCAATTTTAAGCAACAAGAGTATTTTTCAATAAATGTCATTTACATAAAAAGTAATTTTTACATGATGATTATCTTTCCAAACTTACATAAATAAGATTTTTTTAGTTGTACCCTAAATATTGACAAACCAGGGCTACACTAAGGTTATGCCAATGAACTAATGATGGGGAATCGGTCGAAAAAAGAGACACATAGTACATTCACTAGTTGTATGCCCCCTTGTTTCTATGAACTTGGAGTTAGAAACATCGAGGTCATTCTTGATCAGCTATGCCCGGATTACCTATGGATTAAAGTATGTAGTTTATGTAATTAATAACTGTGGATTTCTATAGAACGTTTAAAACAATTGAAGACCAAAGGAGCATTCCAAATGCGAACCAATAATCATTAGACAATAACAACGCAAGACCATCACACAGATTAGAGACCTCTCCTAATGCCATTGAGAAAGCTAAGATTGATATATCTACCTACAACTAATGGCTTTGGATTCGGACCAAATATTATGCCAAATCTATAATCCTGCTAGTACGGTCACAATTGAAAAAATCCGCATTAGTGTAAAACGGATCTATTAACAAATTAACGTAATTTAGCAATTCCTGATAAAGGTGAAGTATTAACGCAAAGAATTTAATCAGTGACCAACGGGTGATAGAAATCGGTGGATGACCATGCTTCAACAATGCATAGAAGATTGGATCCCAACGACATATGATCCGATTTCTACCCCCACGATCTTCGCAACCCCTGTTAGAGCGTAATGAAATTGGGCCTTAGGGTTTACGATCAAAATTTCCCATGGATGGAGGAGGAAGTCAACTACAGGACGGCTAAAAAACGATCAAGAGGGAAATACTATAGATGGAGGAGAAAGGTGGAAGAATTTACTGAGAGCATGAAAATCGATTTGGAAGGGAGGAAGGAGAGGGGAAAGGGAATCTGTGTGAATGAACTGACCAAAGGTTTCATTAAAAAATAAGTGAATATGGGTTGACCATTTTTTTACTGGGGTACAAAAAAAAAAAAAAAAAAAAAAAAAGCCAGGAAGGTAGAAATAATTTTAGTGGCTGTGATATAAAGTTGTTTGATCTAATGGCTATAAAAAAAAAAATTGTATTGATACCATGGTTGTATGGTAGAAGAGCCCTAAACTTAAAAGATTCAAGAAAATATTATTTAGATGTATTGGCACCACGAAGGCCTCAAATTTTTGTTGTTTTATATTTAGGTGAAGATTGGTTCTAGTCTTTCTTTTGTTGCATAGAATACTAAGTTATATTTCCATGGTAGGTTTATATATTTGGACTTTCTGTATGATTTCTCATTCTCTTATCAGGTCGAAGTACACATTTTGTCCAACCTCTACAACCCCATTTGGAGCAGGGGTTGCGCACATATTTCGAACGGTCATAAAATTGATATTATACATCAATTTGATAGGTTGAGTTTTTTAAAATGAAAGATTTGCCTTCTTATGAATGGGAAACTCGACATATCTCCTCCATTGTTCTTCGAAGAGAGGGTAGAAAATCAATTTCGCCACCAAATTAAAATTTCCCAAAACTGGACAAAAATAGCATACACAGTAGACTGCAAAAACATGTCAAGAAACGCAAACCTACATTTAGAAACTTGTTTATAGAGAACTTGAATCAAAATGTCGAACACCATGCCTCATCCAATAGCTGATAAATGATGACAATCTCAGAAGATCCAGGGTGCTAAGCAACTCAAATGAAAAATTACATGATCAACTGTTTTCCTACATAAATAGCTTTCTGTATTCGTCGGCCTCTTCAGTCATCTCTTCCATGCTTCTGTCCTTCCTCTCTTTGTCCAGATCAAGCTTCTGCTTCAATTCCTTCTCCTTCACATCAATCTGTTCAAAGCTTTAGTTGCAGAACATAATGTAAATTGAGTAATATTTATAAGATATATATGGTCTTACAGCATCATAGATCTCATCGTTTTTCTCGAAATCACCAGTTTTGCGTGGGATTATGTGGATGTGAACATGAGGAACAGTCTGTCCAGCTTGTGGCCCATCCTGAGGTAAAAAATCATCATGTCCAGGCATTAAGGACTTGGAAGAAACTAGAGAAATAAATGATGCAACGAAAATAACAAAAAGTTAAAAAATAATCCAAATATAATTAAAACACGCTAAACATCAAGTCCCCGTACACATATTTCTGGTTTAATCGGATGGTTTTCCCATTTCATGTGAGGACTGAGGATATGATAAACAAAAGACAACAAATTCTACACAGCATAGACCTCGGAGCCGAGCTGTAACTGGCAAGTTAATCACAGGTAAGATTATTGTTGATACTTGATATGAGTGCACTCCAAGTCTCCATACATTTTTTGAGCAGAATCTCAGTTAAATTCCATGTTAAGATGCACAGACAGAATAACCTAAACTGCTATTTCTTGCGTAGTGTCAAGGAATATTGAGATAATTAAACAGTAATGAGAAACAAAAGTATATTTGAGTAGGAGAAAACGAGCATGCAAATGAGATACATGTAAAGCAGATAAAGCAAAAGGACGAAATCAGTGTAACATGAAATGGAAAGACGTAACAAGTGCTCCTAATCCATCCTTCTCTTACTTGGATTGCAAATGTCAGTGAAGATGCTTTATGATAAGACTCAAGCTGGCGCCCGATCTTTTGAGCCGTAATCCATAGATCACTTGTTTCATCAGCAGTGAGATCAAGGAAGCGCTGTACATCACGTCTTGGGCAGACAAGCACGTGTATGTTGTGTCAAGTCAACCAAATGAAAAAATGCTAAGAGAGGAAGACACTGATTCCAACAGAAATTTCTTATCCATTGTCAGTGGCCAGCAATCAAAGAGCATGACATAAATTCTTCGCATGAGATGTTCTCGTATGATGGAAATTAAAGTATGTAACACAGTTAATGTCAGCATAAACAATGAAACTTTTTATAACAACGCACATTTGCAAAACCAAAATCCACCAAATGTCACAAGCAAGTAGCTCCTTGAACAGGATCTTCATGCCATTTATTCTAAATGCAGCCAAATAATTATGGTTAACATGCAAAACTTGTTCATTTATATTCGTCTGGCTATGCCTAACCAATGCAATTTCAAATATTCTACATTGTAATATTGTAACTCTATGCCGCTCATCAAAAACTGACAGAGAAAGGATATGACCTGTAACAAAAAAGCAAACACAGACTAGGATCAATAAAACAATAATGGAGAAAATAAAAAGGCATACCAAATACGAATAAGGTTAAAAGAAAACAATTTCCAGAAATTTTAACATTGATCTTTCTGTTGGTTTACCCCAATTTAACAATTCACCAAGACAATTGTGCAATATACAGGACGTCAAGATCGAGATTGATGAATCACGGCACTGAGGCATTCGATCATTATCATAAACAAGCAACTAAGTTTTAAATAAAAAAATAGGTTACACAAACAATAGGAAACGCATAATCACAAGTTCCACAATAGCATAACCATTTATCAATAATCACAATCTGCAATTCTTCACAATGCATAACATAAGAAACGTGATTCAAAAATGCATACCAGGAACAAGAGGGCGTAAATTGACCATTGCATAAGAAAACTGAGTAGAGTAAAACACTTCTTTAGGGTTGATTTTGTACGGGCCAAACGTATAACTCTCAGACGCCATCTGAAAATTCAGTTTTTCAATTAAGATATCAACGAAAAACACCATCAGAACACAATCATTCGTTGACGACGACTTAATTGATTAAAACTGAACTCCAAAATAACTTACCTTGTGAGTGCTGTGGGTGAGGGAGGAGCAGCTTCTGGGCGAAGGTAGACCTGGTGAGAGCGACGGCGAGTAGTGGCGGCTTGTAGTGGGATATAGAGAGAGAAAGGGGGTGAGAGAATAACGGGAAGAAAGGAAAGGCAGAGGCTTTAACATCACTGGAGAACGGAGGTGGCGCGTGGTGCCTACTCTCTAAAGCGTTCTCTTATATGGACCAAAAGTTTGTTATAATGAGTTTATGAACTAAAGTCGTTTTAAACTTTTAAAAAGTTTGGTGAATTTTATTTCTTTTTATAATAAAATATTTTATTACGTTGGACTGTTGGAGTCGATCAACAATTGATGAAGTCGAAACAAACTCACACAATCTACATACGGGCACTAAAAAGTAGGGGTGGCAATTCGGGCGGCCTGTCGGGTCCGGGTCGGGCTCAGTCGGGTCAAGAAAAAGTTCGAGCCTAGAAATGCTAGACCCGGCTCGGAGGACCTCGGGCCATCGGACCAAAAAAGCCCACCAATGAGATTTTTTTTTTTTTTTTTATTACTTTAACCATGAAGTAGAATTATATATTGAGGCGAACTTGATCGGAAGATAATATATTACTATTCGTTGCAATATGAAATGATATCTATTAATCTATATGCATGTCTTAAACCCCAAATATAACAACAACAACAATAATAATAATAATAATAATAATAATAATAATAATAATAATAATAATAATAATAATAATAATAATAATAATAATAAAAGAAGGAACGGATGATGATATATAGTTATATACTATATGTCACAAGTTATTTAATTTTTGTGTACGTACTATACTACATGTTAATCAATTTTTCATTTTTCGACACATAATAATTAATGAGCATGCTTGAATCTAATTCATTTTCCATCTTCTGCTAATAAAACTGAAGAAATAGAGTATTAAATTAGTCAAATGTTTTAATTTCTCGATAAATAGATACATTTATGCTCTACTAGAAAGAGAAAAAAGAAAAACATGTTTCAAATAGTACACAAGATATTACTTAATTCCTAAATTTTTCTTATTCGATTAGTGAGGGGAAAAAAATTCAATTCCATCGGGCCGGGCCAAAAAAGCCCGAATTTTTTTGGGCCTCTAATATTTCGGCCCAGCCCACTCTATATTTCGGGCTAAACGGGCCAGCTCATCGGATCGGGCCAGTTTTACCATCTCTACTAAAAAGAGGACTAAACAAGCTAATAAACAATTCCCTAAAACATGAAAAAACTATTAAACAAAATAAAAACAAAGCCAAAATAACAAAATAATGTAGTTTCTATCTTCACCAAACAACCATCACTGGGGCACATTTGGTAGGCAATATAAGACAAGCTAAGGTCAAGATATGATGCATATCTCTCCTTAACTAATTGTTTGGTAATATTTAGAGAGCTCCTGATTAAGCAAAGCCTCGGTGTGTTTTACTGTTTCACTTCAGTAAAGAGATCAGGCCAAAAGGCCGCGACACCAATTCTGGAAGTGAACAGTGGCCACAAATTGCAACACAAAATGGCCAATGTACCCATAGACTGTGTTTACTTAAGGTTGGAGTACTGTAGGCGAGGAAGATAAAGTGGAAAGAGAAGGTTGTGTTAAATAAATGACTGTTTGATTTTGTTGGTTGGAGAGTGAGTTGAAGTTTGTTTTTAGTGTAAAATGTGAGAAAATGTGATGTGATGTGTATAAATATATTACAACTCCAAAGTAAACACGGCCCGACTGCCCCAATCCTCAATGAATTGGACCAAGTGTTAAGTAAACATACCCCTAAAGTTTGAATTTCTTTTGGAATTTTATCAGATATGTTTCTCAATTTTCCACCTCTAATCTATAATCCCCCAAATCACAACTTTCCGCCACAATAGGTCAAGTTGCACAATGGCCACATTTGAGCAAGATGAGGATCTGGAGCGTAAAGTTTCATCAATCGATTATCTTCTTCTCCAATTAACCCGATTAGATTCTCGTTTTATCTATTTTTCGAGAGCAATTGTGAACAAATTGATCGCCCAAGGAAGAAGATTGATGTTGGAGTTGGTCCGACTCAACCCACGAGAGTGTTTTGCTTTTTTCTATTCCATCGGTATCGCTTTTTCTATTCAATCTGCTTCGAGAGAGCGAGTCTATTCGATTTGCTTGGAGAAAGTAGGTTAGGGAGATGAAAAATATGCAGGAATATTTTACAATTTAGTAGGGTTACAAAAGTAATTCTATAATTTGGATATATTAATTTTTTTTTATATCATAGAATTAGCAATTAGTCTAGGTCAAAATCTAGTCTACCAAATACCCAAGTTGTACAATCTTAATTTCTCATTTCTCATCTTATAATGATATGATACAAATCAAACCCTATCTATGATATATATCTCCTCTTAAGTAATCTTGTGTTATCATAACTTATTTACCAAATGAGCTCTTAGGCCTTAATATGTTGTCACTATTTGTTCATTTGTAACTATCATTAACACCATTATATTTGAATCTTTTATATCTATCTGAGTAAAAAGAAGATAAGGGGTCTTGTAGAAACAAAGAAAAGAAACATAAACTAAACTTAGGCAATGTTTGGTTGGGGCTGGGGTGGCTGGGCTGGGAGAAGTGGCTGGAGTTAGTGGCTGGGGGTGTTAGAGAGTGAGGTTTGGTTGGGTGGCTGGGGTTGTGGTTGGAGTGTGAAATTTAATTATTAATTGTAAAATGTGATGTGATATGAGTAAGAGGTAGTTATTAATGATTGGGAGAATGATTAAAGTAGTGTTTGGATTTGTGATTGATGTCCCCCCACCAAACCCTAATACTCCGGCTTGACCAAACCAGCCAAAGAAACATGAGGTTGGGTTGGCCAAACTGATGAGAGGTTGAGCCAACCCCAACCAAACATGCCCTTAATAAATTTATTTGTTATTTTTCAAAGTTCATGCCGTAATTTAAAATTTACTGAAAATATAATTTTCTTTTTCTATTTTTTTTCCAATTCACCCTATTTTAATAATTACTCCTCAAAAGGAAATATGTGAACAATGCAGTAGTTAGAGTTTGCAACTCTGCTGATAATGTCACATATTAAGTCGGGTTAAGTCCTGCTCGTTCTCTTAGAGTATACTATAACTTTTAGACACGCTCATGTTACATCGAATTTAGCTCTAAAATTGAATTTATTAATTTCTATAGTACTTCTAATCAAGTTTTAATGATCCAACCTGTATTTATGTCGCGCATCGTATCGCAACTAGTAAAGAATTCCAGCTATAGAGAAACTGTGGGCTTATTATTATGGGGCAAAAGAACCCAATTTTACAACAGTGATTTACTTTGGGATAAGGAAAATGGTTAAACAAGACAGATAAGGTTGCTTTACTTCCTATATTCGTATTTTTCCTATCTTCTTCTTTCTTTCATCATTCCCACTCTGCAGTTCATTCAAGTAACTGATTCTTGCAGCCATGTTAGCTTCTTCTACGTTAAACCTCGGGTCTTTGGGCAGCCATTTGCTCAATTCACCCACCCACAATCCCACCAAACCTTGTCTTCTTCCACCAACTAAACCTTTCTTGAAATCTTCAAACCCCATTAGCTGCACTTTCTTCAAATCAAACACCTCTGTCAGAACAGCAGTTGCCGCTGTTGATTCCTCTGATCCCACTCTAAAGGTATGTGATTTTCGCAATTTTCTTACACCCCATTTTAGTTGCTGTTATTTCGTTTGGTTTGTTGAATTCGGTGTATTATTCCAACTTTTGTGATTCTTGTGTTGGTATCCGACTTGTCATTCTGCTCCCTTATACATGTTAATGTGCCGACCACTGATGTGTCAAAATCTCGTAATAAGATATTTACACATCAGCAATGGCCGTAGGTAGGAGAGCAATTCCATCTGACTTGCTCTCCTAGAGAGGAGGTATATAGTTCATTCATGCCCATCCCACCCCGAGTATCCTAATTTGTTAAAGCGGTTGTAATTTCTAGGAAAAAAGAAAAGTAAAAAGAAACGAAAATGTGGTGATTCTTGATTTTACTTTTGAGGGAATAGGAAGGGGAAGAAGAAGGTGGGAGGAAGAAGTATCACTTTGTAGTTGCAAATGCGAAGTTTATGTTGGATGAGGAGGAGCATTTCCAGGAACAATTGTTCGAACGCCGTCGACTTTATGAGGAAAGGAACATGGAGCTGGATTTCTGGCTTGTGATTGAACCTAAGTTCTTGGATAAGTTCCCTAACATTACCAAGAGGCTCAAGAGGCCTGCCGTTGCTCTCGTCTCCACTAACGGCCCTTGGATCACGTAAGAATCGCCCCCCCAGTTTTATAGATTGATACTAATTTTTGTGCTGTTCTTTTCTGTTGCCCACATTGCCAGATTATGTGAATGCATTTTCTAAAATGCATCTTTCGGTCATGATAAAGTTTCAGCCGATATCCATGCTAGGAGATTAAGAACATAAATCTAGTAGCCCAAACATTTCATTTGCTTTTACTAGCTTGTGCTACTTCAAAACTCATTATTCGTCTTTCTTTGACCTAAATTCGTGTAGATAAACTGTGATTTTTTGTTTTGCTTAGACTAGCTTGTGTTACTTCTCAACTCATTACTTGTTGATGACAATGAGATCCAGTTCTACCATATTCAAAGAGAATATCTGGACATTATTTTCTTTCGCAATTTTAATGATTTTTGCTTTGCCTACATTGGATACTATTTTCTTGCACTGTTTTTATGATCTTTGCGTTGCCAATAAGTTTCACAGGGTAGTTTATTTTGGCTAGGATTCTTAGGGTTTTAGTATTATATGCTGTACTTATTTGTCAAATACAATGGTAGCAGGAATTCGATATTCTTCATAAAATCAATGAATTTCTTTAGAACATGGTGCTACGTCAGTTGTCCTTCTTTCGAGTTTCGACTAAATTTACATGAATAAACTAACTAAAGTTTATGTGTTTTTGCGTGTGTACGAAATGTAGATTCATGAAGTTAAGACTAGACAGAGTTTTGCAAGAGAGTTTTGAAGCTGATAGTCTAGAAGAAGCATTGGCTTCCGATCCTGTCAATCTTGAGTTTGAAAAGCCCGAAAAGTGGACGGCTCCTTATCCCAAGTATGAATCTGGGTGGTGGGAGTCCTTCCTTCCCGCAACAACATCCAAGGTATGAAAATCGATGCCAATTCAGTTTTTTTGTAATTTCACGAATTATAGTAGCTTGTGCTTATTGGCTTAAGAGACGGTATGTAGATTCATTTATAGGGATGCAGAGGAAAATTCTTGTCTTAATTGTCAATTTCGTAACTTCTGCTGTTAGCTGTTAGTTTGTTGTCTTTACGTTCTATCGAGCAATCTTGTCTGCTGCAAGAAAAGGTAAAAATATTGAATTTCTCGTGAAATTTCATTACCCACAACACAAAAGCAAAGTTGATAACTGAAAACAAAATTTATAGCCAAGAATCCTAAGAATGTAAAGACAGATCCAATGTCCTAAAACATAATTAGGTTTTGGATGTTCATAAGCACGAAAACATCCTAAATTACTGTCGTTGTCAATGCTGCTTATTGTCTGAGATGAAGGGAACCTTTGGTAATTTCTGAAGAACTTTTTCATCCAATTTGCTGTATTGTTTAGTGAGTTTGGCCTTTGCCCTAAGAGCATACGAGTCGACCTGATCTTCATGCTTCTCGTACAACGGTGGCATAGTCAGTATCATCACAAAAACTGCAAAATGCAACTTCATTAGTCTTCCTAGCTTAAGCCTCCATAATTATAGATGCAAAAGATTTGATTTCTGTTCTTCGTGTTTATGTGAAAGTCTTGCTTAGTTCGTGTAAGGATTCAGGAGAGACGATTGTATAGGAACACTCACTGATGTACACGATGGTCAGGAAGTCGAACCAGCTGCCCACAACAGAAACAAGCCACAGGGAGACAATTGCCTGTAGTAACATGTCGGTATTAGAGTACTTTTTTTCTTTTTTTGTTGGTGAAGGACAAAGTTCTGTTCTTTCTCCATGTGCCTGTTTCTGTAACTAGGCACGTGGAGACAACAGAACTCTGACTTTTGCAAAAGGAATAGTCTTTTTCACACGCTGTTGCCCAAACAACTAGTCTAAAAAACCGTAAAAAAACATTAGCATAGTGGTAGCAATACAGAGACTTACAGTTAGAAACTTCTTTATATCCTTTCCTGAAGCCACATCCCAGATCATATGGATCGCCTTGTTGCAATTGTCCCTTAGTAAGAGAGCAACGTTCATGCACAAATCCTCCGGCAACTGAATCTCCGGGATGTTTAAAGGTGACCTATCCAGAAAGAAAACCAAGTTGTACAAACAATGTTTGGAGACTGAAAAATCCTAAGATTTATTGAATCGTTACTGGGAGTAGGTTTGGAGTATGAAAGATACGATACTGACTTGTGAACGTAGGTGGAGAGATTGGACCACAAGAAGAGAGAGGCGAGAGAGAGAATGAGAAAATGGCAGATGAAAGGTATGAGATGGTAGCCTATCCATTCGAAGAGGAGCCATATCACCGTTGAACCGGCTAGCAACGCTGCAGATATCTGCTTGTTCCGCCATAGGATCACATCCGCAGCTGAAAATAAACGTCATAGTATTTAATTATCACATGAGCAGGAGCTCACCGTAGATGTGCAGGATAGTAGAAGCTGTCATCGTGGCATGCATACTCGTACATAACTACATATGATAAGCCCACATTCTGTGTAGTTCGGTATATTCATCGCACAATGTGGGGGTGTCTGAACACATATGCAGTGGTAGATCTGAAAATTTTATAGGGCGGGCATTCAGAAACTAACTAATCTAAGAGCTCGTTTCACGGGATAGATTTTTTATCTTTTAAGATAAGATAAAAGAGACAAATCTATATACCAAATTCAGGGGTGAACTCTTACATATTTATGGTCTAAATTCTAAAATATTGAATAAATTCCATATCACAGAATGTTATAAATAAAATATATAAGGGAGGATCCCAACTAAACCCGTCTACGTGCCTCATTCACGCTTACCTTTAGAGATAAATTTAGAAACTATTATTTAGTACTTCCTCCGTTCCGCCTTAACTTGTTTAATTGATCGGACATGAAAGTTAAGAAAAAATAAATTTTATGGAATCTTTAACTTTTTCAAAGGTGGAAATTGTGTGAGAAATTTATCATTTATGAACTAATAAATTAAGTTGAGACAAACCAAAATGGCAAGTAGGCAAGTTAAATTGGGACGGAGGAAGTAATATTTATAAAAGCAATAAATTGATTCAATTATATCAAAGATTAAAAAGTGAATAATTAAATACGATTCCATCATAACATTTTAAATTTTTTTTTTTTTTTTTTTTTTTTTTTTGAATTGATCTCTATGACTAATACTTAAAAGAATACCTCTATTTGACTAAATAATTATTCAAGTTGAGTACTATGAGTTTTTTTTATTTAATTAAATATTACTCACTACCTCCCATGATAAAAGTCATGCTTCATACTCCCTCCGTCCCGATTTAATTTGCCTAGGTTGACCGAGCACGGAGGTTAAGAAAAAGTAGATTTTGTGAAATCTTTGACTTTTTTAAAGATATAGATTAAGAATGGAGATTTTGAGGGTGGAATTGTGATTTTTTTTTGTCATTTATGAGACTGACAGATTAAGATGGGACAAACCAAAATGACAAGTAGACAGGTTAAACTGGAACGGAGGTAGTAATTTTTTGTCCCAAAACGAGATTTGTTTCAAAAGTCAAATTGAAAAATAAAAGGTTTCATATATTAAGTGCAAAGTGATTGGTTCTAAAAAGTTGCACACACATAAAATAAATCAAAATTGAAGGTTTATATTTTTAAACGTGACCTTTTTTTGGACGAATGGAGTATTATAATCAACCAAAATGCCTCTTATATAATAGCAAATTTTTATGGGCCGAGGAATTCAGATAGGGTGGCATTCTTGATTCGACAAAAAATATGATCTCAATCTAAATTTACTAATAAAAACTGAAAATCATGATAGAAAACACGATTAACCCGGTTTTAACTAAAAAATTATAATTTGTTTTACAATGAAATAATTACATGTTTCACATAATTTTTTATACATAATCGGAACAACCCGAAATCGAGCACCAACCTGACACATAATCCGAATCACCACTCCCAAACTCAGTGCCCCTTAGGCTATGTAGTTCCATCCATATATATATATATATATATACAAACACAGATACGTGCACATATACATTCACTGATACACAAAATAAATTCATTAAAATCTAGAAGATGAAAACGTACGTTTGCCGCCGCCAAGGGCGGTGTGCACCGGTTTCTGGCGGCCAAAGAGATGTACTTTTTCGTCGTGTTCGTTTTGGAACCGGAGATTCTCATCCGATGAGTCGGAATCATGATCCATTACCACCTGCACCACCAAAAAACAGAAAAAAAAGATCAAATTTCAAACATGCATAAATACGATAACACAAATGATCTCGATTAATGCAATGCACGGAAGTATGCGAATACAGTCGATGCGAAAAAGGAAAGAATAACAGATGAAACTTACCTTGCTGTGAAAGAGATCTGAGTAGAAGCCCTTCTGATCTGTTGTTTTAAGTGGTTTTGTGTATTATTGGTAACTGAAATATTCAATGAGATTTAACTTACTAAGAGCATATTATGTAACTTAACCATATGTTGCCCTTAGATATCGGCCAATTTTTTTTTTTTCATTTTATTTTACTCTTTTTTTCTTTTTACTTTTATACAATATAATTGTGGTACTTGCAGAAAAATTATTTTTTCAAGACATCGCCTAAGTATTATTTAGCATAGGTCTTTCCATTCCTAACTTTTGCATTCTAGAGACAAAAAAATTAAAATTAAAATTAGAAAAAAAGAAAAAGAAAAAAATACTTATTAGTACGAGAAGAGAGGCTTGGAATTCCCATACTTCATTTCTTTATTTAGCTTAATGATCATAATTTTTGGTCAATAGTTCGCGTATGTTTAGGGAAAAAAAATAGCATTACTATGAATTGTTTGTTATTTTTATATATGTTATAACAGATACGAGAAAGATAATATAAATGAGAAAATAAATGAACACGTATTTACGTGGTTCACTAACAACGTGTTAATTACGTCCAGGGGTAGAAGTGATGAATTACTTTACTCATAGTTTTCAGAGTTACAGACTAACAAACTCAGATTCAAACTGATTCAGATTGAGCAGCTAGACTCTAAGTCACAAACTAGGGCTATATACTTGACTGACTAGGCCTAAAAAATAGGCCAAAATTAGACCTAAACAGGGAAAAATCCAAAACAAATCGACTTAACAGACACGACCGTGTCTGACACTGTCGCGGTCGCATTCACCGACGCCTTATACAGGCTTTGTTTGTCACGACCGCGTTCCCTGTAGTAGCGGCCGCGTTCAGCTTCCAATCGAGGTTGCATTCACCCTGTCGTGGCCGCGTTCAGCAGTCAGTCGTCACAACCTTATTCAGGCTGCTTTTGTAGCAGCCACATCCATATATGGTAAGACGCCCCAGAGTCAAGAACCCACACATCAGTGAGACGTGTTTATTCAGCAGCAACTAGAGCCAAATCATCCTCGAAGCTAGTGTTATCTCCGTCAGCAACAACAACAGTATCTGCTTTATTTTCCTCATTCCGCTTCTTCTTCGGACAATCATTCTTCCAATGCCCTGTCTCTTTACAATGGTTACAAGTACCATCCGGTTTTAGGACCTTTGGAGCCTGATTTCTTCTTCTCTATATTTCCAGGCCCCTTACTCCCCCTGGCTACTAGCCCAAGGGCCTGATTATCCGTACTTGTACTTGATGCCTTATGGCGCAGCTCTCTGGTATGAAAAGATAATCTAACTTCCTCCAGAAACACAGTGTTTTTCCTAGCGATAAGAGACTGAACAAAATTTTCATATGACTAGAGCAAAGAAACCAACAGAATTAAAGTAGCATCTTCATCTTTTACTTTAACATCAATATTACGCAATCCTAATAAAATTGATTTAGATGTTCACGAAGCGACTGACCTTCGTGCATACGCAGACTGAATAGACGTTGCTTCAACAACAACTTATTTGTAAGCGACTTCGTCACATACAGACTCTCCAGTTTCGACCACAAACCTGCCCCAATTTCCTCCTCTGCGACATCGGTAATGATCTCATTTGCGAGACACAGCATGAACGTTGAGTGCGCCTTCTCCTCCTGACTGGCCATCTCAACCTCTCCCAGAGCCATCGTCTTGCCCTTGCCCTTCTTATTATCCGACATCAGTGGTGCCCACAACCTCTTTTGTTTCAATAAGACTCACATCTTGATCTACCACAGACTAAAATTGTTCCTCCCCGTGAATTTGTCAATTTTCACTTTCATCCCAGATATCTTTCTCACCAGATTGAAGAAACCCCCTCACCGGGCTCTGGTACCAATTTGTTACGACGGATGCGAGAAAGATAAACGAGAAAGTAAACGAAAATATATTTACGTGGTTCACTAAGAATGTGTTAGTTACGTCCACAGGTAGAATTGATGAATCACTTTATTCATAATTTTCAGAGTTACAACAGACTCAGATTCAGACTGATTCAGATTGTCTCAGATTGAGCAACTAGACCCTAAGTTACAAACTAGGACTATATATAACCCCCTGACTGACTGAGCCTAAAAAATAGGACAAAATTAGACCTAAACACGGAAAAATCCAAAACAAACCGACTTAACGGACGCGACCGCGTCTGACACTGTCGCGGTTGCGTTCCGACCCCCTCTTTATACAGGCTCCGATTGTCTCAACCGCGTTCCCTGTAGTAGCGGTCGCATTCAGCTTACAGTTGCGGCTGCGTTCACCCTGTCGCGGCCGCGTTCAGCAGTCAGACGCCACAACCTTATTCAGGTTGCTTTTGTAGCGGTCGTGTCCATCGTTCACGGTCGCGTCTTTCAGATGCGAGATTCAACATTTCACAGATCAAACCTTCACTTTGACAACAGATGTAAACCAAAATAGACGAAATTTAAGGCACTGTACCAACAATATCACTGATAATAAAATAAAATGATTAATCTGTATCAGGATTTCTTCTATCCAAATATGCTCAAAAGTCGAAACTGATTCAGTCTCTAAATAATGTGCAACTTTATTTGCGCTTCGAGGTGCAAAACTTAAGTAGGTTTACTTTTTAAATTCATTAATAATTTTTTTTACTGTAGCAAGTATTTGTACAAGAAGATCCCCAAATGAGATTAATGTGTGAACGTTTATAATCCATACTCAATATGTGCTCCATTTGTTTCGGGAAACTAGGAAGATTAATGTTGAAACCTTTATGTTTCCAAGCTTGATAGGTCGTACATATTGGGCCTCGGTCGAACTTATTAAATGGACCCTTAATTTATTTTCTTAGTGGACAAACTTAAAGTAAAATATGAGTTGAAGCCAGTGGCATATCCAGGATTTTAAAATTGGGGATACGATATGTATCGAAAAAAAAATACTCATAAATATTGTTTACTATTTAAATTTACACAACCCAAAATATGAACAAAAAAAAAAAAGAGACATACATAATAATTGAATAAAAACTACAATCTCACTTTTTTTCGACGAGTCCGCATTTTTTGAAATCGGTCCACAATTTCATCATCAGTAACGTGTAGAAACACATCCTTCTCAATGAAAGTGACCAAACAATCATTTAATAATTGATCACCCATGCTATTCCGCAACTTGTTTTTGACATAGGTCATTCCGGAGAACACTCTTCCCACACTTGCAGTGGCAACTGGAAGAATCAACATCAACTTGATAAGTAAATAAATACTTGGATAAGTCAAATGCTTCTTCGTTTTGACAAGCAACATCGAAAGGGCGCCAAGATCATGCAACTTCCGAAATCTATCATCTCTTTGCATATCTTGAATGAATATATCAAGTTGACATTCAAGAGTCATCAAATCAATACTTGAGAACTCGGAGGGATAGAATGTGGCAAGTTTAAGTACTCTTTCCTTGTGAAAAGAAGCGAAACCATCCTTAGGACATAGGCAAGCCATGCATATAAGCAACTCTGTATTGACCTCATCAAATCGATCATTGAGTTCTCTAAGTTGCAAATCAATCACTACTACAAAACAATCAAAGCGAAAATGATGGATGTTTGTCACCTGTGGAACAAAACGCCTCGACCTTCCCTGTGGAATATAAGGAGCATCCATATCAAGAACTACAATGCCATTCTTAGTGCAAAATGAAGTGACCTTAGTCAAGAGTCTCCCATTCATAGTGCCTCGTTTTTTGCAATAGATCTTTAGTTAAAGAAACAAGAGACATGACATTAACAATATCTTGATCTCTTCTTTGCAAAGCAAGACACAAATCATTAGTGTATCAAAAAATGGTCAACATCAAGTGCGCCATGAAAGCAAAATCAAAGGATTCTAATGAAAATAAGATGGCTTGAGCCTTTACCCTATCTTCCGATATTGAAGCATTCTTCCCAATGATCTGAAGCACCTTAACAATTGTAGGAAACAAACGGATAACATTCAAAAGAGTTTTATAATGAGTCCCCCAACGAGTATCACCGGGCCTCTTCAAACCAAGCTCTTGATTCAAACCCGTTCCACTCTCTATTTCACCCATTTCCAAAGCTTTAGCAATTTCTTGAGCTTGACTTTCTCGGATAATTTCTCTCCGCTTACAAGAAACTCCAACCACATTTAACAAATTCGCAATAGTCTCAAAAAACCAACAACAATCACTATTTTTCTTAGAAACAGCAACAAGTGTTAATTGGAGTTGATGAGCAAAACAGTGAACATAATAGGCACATGGAGTATCCTTCATAATCAAAGTCTTAAGACCGCTTATCTCACCCTTCATATTGCTATCCCCATCATATCCTTGCCCTCGAATCTTTGATGGGCTCAACGAATGTTCCACAAGTAAAGACATAATTGCACTTTTAAGTGACAAAGCAGTTGTATCACCAACATGTATAAGTCCAAGAAATCGCTCCACTACCTTCCCTTTTTTACCATCAACATAACGCAAATAAAGAGCTAATTGTTCTTTTTGGGACACATCACTTGACTCGTCAGCCAATATACCAAAGTAGTCATCACCAAGCTCCTCTATAATCCACTTAGTTGTTTCTTTAGCACAACAATTGATGAGGTCTTTTTCAATTAGGGGAGATGTCATTTGATTATTACCTGGAGCATTTTCAAGACTGACTCTTTTCACATTCTCATTATGTCCGGCTAGCCATGTCAAAAGCTCACGAAAATTTTCCTTATTAATTGATTCCTCTTTTTCATCGTGTCCACGAAATGCCAAACCTTGCCCCAAAAGAAATCTCAAACAAGAAAGTGAAGCTTTTAAACGAGTTTCATACTCACATTGAATCACATTGCTTGCATTATAAAAAACATGTACAATAGATTTTTTTTTTGGAATCTCTTAAATTCACATATTTCTCAGAAGCAAGATTATGAGCACTTTTAACTCCACCAATGTGCTTCTCTAACCTATCTGGTTTATTCCATGATCTAAATCCTCCGTTAACAAATGCATCTCCCCTAACATTAGTTTCAATTTCATTTTTGAACAAGAAACAAACAAAACAAAATGCCGCATCTTTGTCAATACTATATTCAAGCCAAACATGTTTTTTGGACCAAGAGACACTAAATCTACGCATACCTCCAATATCTCTTTGAGGGAAGTCATGGGATTTTGGTTGACAAGGCTTTTTTAGGATATATGCTCTCCTCACGGCATCTCATTGTTTTGGAGGATAATCCATAATGTTTATTCTTTTCCCCGGATCATGGGGAAGAAGTTCAACATCATATAGCAATTCTTCCTCCTCTTTTGGTAAACTACTAGCACTTGATGGAGATGAAAGAGAGTCGCTATCACAGGAAGAGGCCTCATTATCTTTTCTCGAAGAGTAAGAAGTCCCATGAGATCTCATTTTCTTAAACATAAATTCCCGAAGATCGGGTTGCTTTGTCATTGCCTTGACTTTATTTGATTTAGATGTATCATTCACCATTTCCTGATTCAATCAATAGAAAACAATAAGAATACAATCATTTATAACAATTATAATCTAATTTATATAATAAATCACATCACATTTGCAATAATAACTTAATCCACAATAATTGAAAGGATTAGTAGTTCAAACAATTAAATGATAACAAATTAGTTGAACAAAGTAAATTTGATGAAACCAACAATTTTTATTCACAAATTAATAAATCTCAATGAAAAAATAAATACATTTAATAAATCATCACATAGCCTACAAAACAAATATAATAAAACAAAGCAATACATTAAAATATGACACATTGAAATTCCAATTCTTGAACTACTGCTACTGCCGCCCCCCAACCCAGATTCCCTACCCCCACTTCACCAAAATATTAAATGAATCTCAAGTAAATTCATATTAAATTTAAAATTCTCCACTTTCCACACAAAGTGACAAACCCACTATGACCCACGTCACCCACCATCTCCTCTCCCAACTTTCAAATGCTACCAGTACCAGCAAAGAATATATATACACACAGAGGACAGAGCCCACAAGTTTATATATATATACACAATTCCAGAATTTACTCCTTTTTCATGTTAAAATTTCACACACAATTAAATATTAAACCTCAAAAGCAACTTCAAGCTGAAGGCCGTAGATCGTAGACGAGAGATAGAGAGCAAACGAGAAGAATAACGGAGCAGGGTAGCGGATGCTCGAGTCGATCTGCTCAATTTCAAAGGTTTTGCGGCAAAAACGTGAGGAATTTAAGATGCAATAGTTTTAATTTTCGTTTTTTTTTCTCTGTTTGTTCAATGGGTTTGCTTGTACAATGGAGCCCTAAATTAAGGGATTGAAGAGAGGGATTTTGATTTATTATCTGAAATACTGATGGTAATATGTGTAAGTAAGTGACAATTTTGGGGTACAGTTTATATTTATTTTAAAAAATGTATTTCTAATTTATTTTTTTTAAAATTAGGGGTACAGCTGTACCCCCTTGCACCACGTTAGTTCTGCCACTGGTTGAAGCGTTTGCAATATTCTATATATTTATCTTATCATAGAAAAAAAAACAAAGAGTATTCCAAATAAGCTCATTTTTTCCTGGTGTACAAACTTATAGAAAAATATATAAAAAATTGAAGCATTTGCAACACTCCAAATTCATCAATCATCATAGTAAAAAAAAGGCTAGCGAGAGGGAGGATTCAAATACCTTTCTGTAAATTGTAAAAAGATACACTAACTATTGGACTATATCAACTAATTGTTCAAAGAGCACATCTAAATATACCTCCTCCTCCCCCCCCCCCCCCCCTCTCTCTATATATATAATGTACTTAAAATAAAATAATGCTCCTAAAATATTATAATTTTTTTGGGCCCAAGACTAGAGACTCTTCGGACTAAGGGGATTATATTTATGGAAGATATCTAATATACTTAATTTTTTCTTACTAGATCAAGGCCCGGATTTTATAAGATTTTGTTTGTAGATTCTTTTTTTTACATCCATTTTTATTTTAGTAAAGTTCAAATCTCTCTATTATTACAGAGAAGTTTTATGAATATTGTATTTTATAATTGTTAATATCTATAACTGTTGGTTCCGAGTTATAGAGGTTTAGAGGGATGGATAAACTCTAGCATTTTCAGTAACAATAGTATGTTTCTCTTTAACAATAAGCTTGCAGCTAGCTATTTCCTTCGAAACTTACAACAAACAATGTCTTAGGAGTTGTGCATCGGAAATAACTTAAGAACAATTTTTCAAATAATGCAGTAGGTTACAACAAGTAAATTTATAAAAATAATAAAGCCAATCAATTTTGTATTAGTCCAAAGGTAGGGGTAATTCTTCTTCATGCAATCTACTCTCACTCATAATTGAATTATCTAAACTTGTTCACACAGTACAATTATAGAACACAGTACACAAGTCTCAGCTTGTACCTACAACTAATTATCACATATCCTCGCAAGACTCCATCTTTAGCTAGCAATCATCACGTGCATTGCACGTGGTTCGTAAACTTTTTCAAATAAAATATTTTTATGACAGAGGTACTTAATTTTTTTTAATAAATTTAATTACTTTTAATTATATATTATAAACAAATTATTTACATATGCTGCAATGTAGATATTAATTTTTACTACTTTATTTTTTTCTAATAGTGTTACACACATACATGCACCTTATATTAGTGTTATATAGATATCTCTGACTCTATTGTACTACCTCCGTCCCGGTTAAAGCTGTCTACTTGTCTTTTCGATCCGTCCCAATTAAACTTGCAACCCCAAAAAAGGAAACTAATTCTCACAATCTTCACTCTCAAAATTTCAACACTTAATCCCTACCTTTAAAAGAGTCAGAGAAACTGCTTTTATTTAACATCCGTGCCATGTCAAAGTGGCAACTTGAACCGGGACGGAGAGAATATTTTTTATTATATTTTATTTTCTTAAGTTTAATAAGTTATTATTTATAATTGTCTGAAATGGTATAATACAAATTATTTATCTCTTACTTGTATAATATTTAAATGTACCTAATTTTTTAATAGAATATTATTTAAATTGTATAAAGAAAATAATTAATGTTTAAACATTGATATTCCATTTAAGTCTTTAGTCTGCCCATAATTAGATATAAATTACATCATTAATGATTTATCACCTCAAAATTAATCTATTCAGTTGTTCGATACTCTTTTAATTTTTTTTTTTTTTTTTTTTTTTTTTTTTTTGTAATTACAACTAATGAGTTTTTTTCTTAAAATATATTAGAATCTAGCAAAAATACACTTTTCTAACATGTCCTTTCATTTATTATCTTAAGAATTAATTATGAATACAATCTCGATGATTCTAGATAAAAGCTATTATATTCTTCTAGCATAATTTTAGCAGTTGCTTTAAGCTTATATTGTAATAAAGTTTGGTTATTCAATAAATTATAATCATATTATATTTAATGACATTTCATTATTGTCTAATCTTTGAATCTAATATTTTATACCGTGTTTAAATATCGTAAATTTATGCTTAATATTTTTTTAACTGTTTTATGTAAATCATGTATTTGTTCAAAGTTTCATTGATAATTCAATCATATGTAAATAATGAAATTTCTTATAATATTGAATTCCGGATGATAAATTTTCTTATATTGAAGTGTTACACAGTTGAAAACACAATAAGACTTTAAACCAGCCACTTTTTTTCATTCAATATATAGCATTTTGTGACCAATTATAATTATATTTCTTTTAAAAGCTAATGTCTCTTTTTTAAAGAACGATGATATCTTTATTTTTTGTTGTTTCAATCATTTTATTTTCTAAAAGAAAGAAGTATTTTATCCTATATAGAATAACAAAACCTAAAGCTTATTTTATATATATATATATATATATATATATATATATATATATCTTCATAAATTAAGTAATACTGAAGAATAAAACTAATGTGTAAATTTTTATCATTTTTCTTTTAAAAAATTAATGTCTCTTTTTTAAGAAAGATAATATCTTTATTTTTCGATTTTTTTTCAATCATTTTGTTTTCTAAAAAAAAAGTATCATATTCTATATAGAAGATAAGACCTAAAGCTTATTATATATATCTTCATAAATTAAGTAATATTAAAAAATAAAACTAATGTTTAAATTTTTCATTTGTAATGAACATATCCTAATTAAAAGTTGAACTAACAAATACTTAAAAGGTAGCTAATTTCCATTAATTATATATATATATATATATATATATATATATATATATATAACAAATGAAGTTCTTTTAAGTTAATCATAAATATGAGTTCCTATATAATATTATATTAGTCTTCGTACTACATCTTATTTTGATATTTTTAATTTTATCATTACTATTTGTTGCGACTTGAATTTCGGATACTTTATTTTATTTGAATGCTTGAGAGAATTAAGTAGAGTTGATGAAAATTTTAAGACTTTGATCTCCATGACAATTGTGTTAAATACTAAAATTAGGATTAAAAACTATTTGAATTGATGTTGATTGATTTAAATGAACACCCAGTATATACATATGAGATTATACATATTAATAATTTAACATTAATTATACATTTTTTTCAATGTTATTGATTTTTTTAAAATCTAATGATAATATATATGGACTTAAAAAAATTTAAACTTTTCTTAAGGAAATTATGTTTGAGTCACTCCACAACTTTTTTTCTCGTATGCTTTTATTTAGGTTCTTAATAGTCCTCAAATAATTAAATTTTACATTTTAATATTACCAATATGTGTAATAATTTATTTTTAGTTATCTTAAAAAATCTTCAAAAAATTTCTAACAAACCGAAAAAAAAAAATCTTCATTTTCCTTAGATTTTGTGATTTAGCCTTTCACTATAGAAACATAATTTCGTATATTGTATTGCAAATAAAAGAGAACATTCAATTTGTTCACCCTTATAAGTCTTGTTTTATATAATGTAACATTGTCGTTTTGTGCAGCACTGGTAGTACAAATATTCCAGGTATAGCTATTTATTTATTTATTTATTTTGCATAATTTCCTATGCGTTCTTCCACGTGCTAAATGCAATAAATAGAGATATACATGCTGGGAAGATGAGAAAATCGATATTTCTTATATATATGTATAAATAATAAGATGAGAAAAGAAAATTAAAGGAGATGGAGTAATTAAAACGGAGGCCACCGCACTCGGCCACCCTCTGTGTAATTGAAATACTAGAAAAAATGGAGTTGTAGTCATCACCACTTTACGTGTGGTTAGGAGAACATGCGTGAATTAGCTGATTGACACCATCTTTATATAATTAACTGAAATGTGTATTTTATTTTCTAAAAAGTTAAAGTATCTATCTGTTTAATTCTAAAAATTTAAATGTCTAACCAGACAAAAAACTAACTGATGTGTTTACTTGAACTTAATAGTACAATTGAGGGGACTGTGTACCTTATCCTGTAGAAATATGAGGTCTCTTACATTTTATAATCAGTGTTTATTTGAACTTGATAATACAAATTGTTTGTACCTCATCTTTTAGATATATTAGAGGTTGCTTACCTTATAGAATCAAATAAATAAAACCTTAAAATTTCTAAATTAATTAGATACTCTAAAATTTAATACTATTAAGGATATATTAGGAATACAATAAAATATTAAAATGGACAAATTCTTTTTTTTTTATAATAGGTATACATATAGATATTGATATTTATATTGATATTGATATTTATAAATAGATAGAAAGATAGATAGATAGATAGATAGATAGATAGATAGATAGATAGATAGATAGATAGATTGATTGATTGATTGATTGATTGGGAAAAATTGGTAAAAATATCCCGTAAATTTACCGTATTTATAAAAATATCCTTTAAGTTTGGCCATTTTTAGAAATGTCCACTAACTTTAAAAAAATTGGTAAAAATACCCTGCAACCGGGAATAGCCAGTGGCTCTTCCAGTCACAGACTTATGTGTCACAAAAAAGCTGACTTGACCACGAAAATTCCACGTTTCACACCAGCTTGTTATTTCCACTAAATAATATTGGGGAAAATGACACATAATCACCAACTTGGAGGGAAATTTAACTAATTTCCCCCCAATTTCTGCCCTAGCTTATAAATAGAATCCGATACGCGAATTTTCTTCCCCTTCTTCATGCAGGAGGCAACGCTAAATCCGGCAATATGTTCTGCTCCCACTCTTCAGCCAGTTGCTTTCCGTTATGCGATTGTGGGATCCGGGCATGTATCCAAACCTCGAAGAAGCTAGAAAATCGAGGACATAGGTTTTATGGGTGCCGAAACTGAAACATAAGCTTTCTCAGTTTATAATTTCGAAAACTGAAATGTTAGAGAATGGGTTATTTCAATTGTTGGTTTTATCTTTGTATATGTGATTTAGTTCTGTTTTTTCTCTTCTTGTCTTGGCAGAGAGGAGGCTGTGAGTTTTTTGAGTGGATAGACCCTCCGATTGGTGGGTCGTCACAAGCCGCGGTTAAGTTGCGTACAGAATTGAAAGACCTTACGGAGAAGCTCGACGCAATGCAGCTGAAATTGGACAAGATTGGAAGAAAAGTGAAGTTGATCAAATTTACGTCGACTTTGTGTTTTGTGGTATTGTTAGTCTATTTGATCAATTTGTGTATGTAAGGGTGCGACTCCAAATGATTAATTATTGTGGCCCGACGGATTGTTATAATGTTTGGTTTCTACTATGTTTTAGTATTGCTAAAGTCGGATGTAAGTTGTTTGGTTTTTACTTTGGTGTAGTATTGGTGAAGTCGGGGGTAAGCTGTCAGTTTGTACGCGCATTTTCAATTTATGTAATTTTCTGTGTTGTTTGCTTTTGCTTATTGAAATTTACTTGGTTGAATTTCGATCCTCTTAAATTTAGCAAGTTTATTTGGTTCAGGTTTAGCATAGCAAATGTATCTGAAGTCTGTTCGGGTGAATCTGAAATAAGCTGAGACATTTTCACTATTTTGGAAGAATTGAGTGAATATGTATTAATTTAGTTCACAAAACAGAGCATTAGTCACTTATTTTACATTGTAGGACAATTTAGCAGTATTCACCTTGGTTCACTATTTTGGATGAATTAGACAAATATGACAAGATTTGGTTCACAATCTATCAATAAGCACTTCTACTATTTTGTGCTAAATTGATCAAACATGAACCAAGGTGAATCACAGTATATCAATAAGGACTTCATATAGGGAAAAAACCTGAATAATTGACCAAAAATGAACAAATAGATTTCACAAAACAGAGCATATCATCCTCAGAATAATTGTTCAAATTCTTTCCACCCTATACACACTCACTCCATATAGAAAGATACCCAATAATCTCTTACGCAAACACTTCAAAATATCATAACAGATGTTATCATATAAGGTTAATAGTTGCTGAATTACAATCACCACACATAATTACAAGATCATAATTCATAACCAAAGTGACAGCACGGCATTATCGATCCTAATTGCGGAAGCTCGCTAGTAAGCGTTGGCCCATGTGCAGTCTCGGAGCGCATGAGTTACAATTTCTGAAATTGTACCACACCTTTTGCAATCTGAATCGAGATCCATGCCCCCCCAAACTAGGCCACTGGAAACCGACATAATTTTGTGAGCCGCTTTCCACATGAACACTCGCACCTTCGATGGCACGTCCGGCTGCAAAATCCATCTCCAAAGCTTCCTAGTTTCTCCCATCGAAGACGAGCCCGCCCTTGTATTGTGGGCATTCGGGCCACCTGATAACCCGACTTGACCGAATAAACACCATTTTTAGAGTGACCCCAAATTAGTTTATCCAGACCAACGTTCGAATACTAGGGGATTCGTCTAATGTTTTCCACCTCCTCCTCTCTGAACAACGAAGCAAGCAACTCAACATTCCAGCCCTCTCCACCTAAGCACACCAAATCACGTACCAATCTCACAAAGTAAATCCCATGCTCCCCAGTGTATCCTTTTTTTGTCCTCCTTTTGCCCCCACCAGAACTAAGTGATCATAGATTTTATACGCCTATGCATATATGAGGAATTAAGAAACAACTCATAATATACGTAGGAATAACTTGTGCGACAACCTTGATCATTACCATCCTCCCAGCATTAGATAGGGTTCGACTCTTCCAATAGTCCAATTTCTTGTTCACACTCTCCACCACCCCACTGAAAATGGCTGATTTCGATCTCCCTACTGTAGCAGGGAGTCTCAGAGAAATAACATGCTTATCAACCAAATGAACACCTAATCTTTGTGCCAATCTCACCCACTCTTCCTTCTGAACTCCCCTCCTAAAACATATCTCAGATTTTTACAAAGAAATTAATTGACCCGACGCCTCTTTATAATTCCTTATAATATCCCCGATTACATCTACTTCTCACTCAGTGGCTCTACCAAATATAAAACTGTCGTCTGCGAAGAAAAGATGAGAGACGGATGGTCCCCCCCCCCCCCCCCCAACACATATGTGGTGCATGTAATGCACCCCTCTCCTCTGCTTGTCTGATTAGTGCCGAAAAAGGTTCTGCACAAAAAAAGAAATAAATAAGGCGATAACGGGTGATGGGGCAAAAGATTCACCAGGTTGACCATTAACAAGCACAAAAAAAGAAACCGTAGTCACACACTGCATAATTAACTTGACAAAATCCCATTAAGTTCCAATCTCAACGTCACATGTCTCCAAGAACACCCACTCAACCCGATCATATGCTTCACTCATATCAAGCTTAAAAGAAAACGATCCTCTCTTCCTAGCACTATTATGACCCATATAATAAAAAATCGGGTAGACAGCTAATGTATTATCAGTAATGAGCTGCCCCGGAACAAAAGCAGATTGATTGAGAGAAATAAGATCAGGAAGGAACAATTTCAAGCGATTGGCAATAGTTTAAGTAACCAGTTTAAAATTACATTACACAGACTAATAGGCCTAAAATTCGTAACTAATTCAGGTTTGTTTTTCTTCAGGATCAAGACAATAAAAGGGTGGTTAAGGGCAGCCGGACTAACATTACAATTCAGAATATCAAGAACAACAGATAGAATATCAGAATTCAAAAGGACCAAAGTTTTTGATAAAAGATAGCTAGCATACCGTCAGGTCCTGGTGCCTTAATCGGATGCATCTGTAACAATGAAACAATCACCCCCCCCCCCCCAGTAAATTGTCGAGCCATCAAACCCCTCATGTTTGTCGTTACTTTCGGTTCCACCGCATCTAGTGCACGATCTATATTGAGATTTGGACTAGCAGTAAAAAGATTCTGGAAGCACCCTTTGAATGCTTTAGCAATATCCTCATCCACCTCTATCCATCCCTCCTCCTTTGTTCTAATCTTATCTATCTGATTTCTCTGTTTCCTACCATTAGTTGTCCTGTGAAAAAATGAGGTTTTTTTGTTCCCGTCCCTCAACCAATTTACGTGAGACATCTGGTGCCACATTGTCTCCTGCTTCATCTGCAGCTCTGATGATTTCGATTCGAGCTGGCCAATCTCCTCCAACGTCTCAAGCAAAATTGGTTTTGCTTATGCTTTGGCTAATATAGCCTCATAGTCCTTCAATTGTATAGTAATACTCCCAAATTGAGACTGTTCCCATAAATTTTAACCCAGAGACATATTTAGAGATTTTATCCATCAACCCCCTCGGCTCCCCATTACCCTCGGTTATCGTCCAATTAGGTTCAACAACCAATTACATGTTTCATCTTGGAGCCACATTGATTCAAACCGATAGATTTTCACCCACTTTTCTTTCTTCGCTTTCTTTTCCTGTTTGTTCCAGGAGACCAATATCGGACAGTGATCAGACCTTCACTGAATAAATGTTCAACTCTATAATAAGGAAAATGTACCTTCCAGGCATCAGTCCCAAAGCATCTATTAATGATGTATACTGGCAAGCAAAATGATATCAAGAAACATTATTAATTATGTATCTTTCCTTATACAAATAATTATTTTTTATGTATTATTTAACATTCGTGATTTTTTTGTTTCTTAAGTGAGGAAGACATCTTTAAATTAATTATCTTTTCAAATACACTTTTTCACAACATGGTTTCAAATATAGAAGTTACTATATAGGTATGTGTCTATATTACGGTTTAATATTTGTAGGAAATGAAATTGTTATAGAATTCACCTACATATATCTATAATTTGAGATTCTTTAATATTAGCGATTAATATTGTGAAAATATTTATCTAGTGTATTACTTGTAATTTTGTATATTTGAGGGTTCACTATGTAATTTATATGTACATTGATTAGGGTTGTAACACACTATATATTCCAGTTTAATGAGAATACTCCACAAGGGAGATTATTACAATCTTCCATGGTATCAGATTCGTACCAATCCTCCTAGGGTTTTATTTTTTTTTCTTGGAGACTCTCCCCTCCCTCCCCTTCTCTTTTCCAGCCGTCAATCCTACCTTCTACAATGGTCAATCCCCCTGCTCCTGGTGCCCGTGTCGGCGCCAATCACCCTCTTCCAGTCGCTGGCAGCTCTACTCCCTCTCCCTTCCATCCGGCGTTTGCCGTCACAAACATCAAGAACATCTTGGGTTTCGTTCTTGATCAAGAAGACGGACAATACATGACTTGGGTCGAGCTCTTCACGATCTAAGCGTGCACTTTCAATGTCCTCGATCACATTGATGAGTCGATCCCTCGTCCTCCTGATATGATGATACATCATGGCGCCGTCTTGATGCCATTGTTAAACAATGGATTTACGGCACCATCTCCAAAGATCTTGTCAATACGATCATGGAACCCGGCGCCACGACGATCCAATTATGGAAATGCCTGGAGGACATTTTCCATGACAATAAACACACTCGTGTCGTCTACCTTGGAGAACAATTTTGCAGCACTCGTTTGGAGAATTTTGCCAACGTTGCCGACTACTGTAAACAACTGAAACTCATCGCCGACCAATTGGCAATGTCGGCGATCCCATTTTCGATATCAAGATGGTCCTTCAAATGATTTCTGGTCTTCCAAAGGGTGAGTACGACACCCTTGCCGCTATGATTCAACAGGCCGATCCGCTCCCCAGCTTCACCAAGGCTCGGTCTCAACTCATCCTCGAAGAAACCCGACGCTCCAAGTAAGACGAATACGGTACACCCACTGCTCTTATCTCTTCGACTCCGGGGGCGACCACCGACTCCTCCACTTCGTCGGCATCTTGCTCCTCCAACAACGTCGCCCGAGGTGGCCGGGGGCTTGGGAAGAAGCCACCAGGCCGCGGCCGCACTGGTCAATTTCAGCAAACTCATGGGAATTGGGCTCCACAGCCCTTTACATCAAATTGGGCCTCTCCTTGGGCCCAACAGAATAGTTGGAATTTCCCCCCTTGCCCATATCTAGTTGCTGGGCCGGCCCAGAACTGGCAGCACAGGCCCAGCCTACTTGGACCTCCACCTCGCCCCCCTCCCCCCAATCTGCAGCCCAGGTAGGCATGTCAACGGGGCGGGTCAGGTCGAATTTCTGGATTTTCTGACCCACCCCGCCCCTGCCCCGCTCTGCCCCGCCCCGTGACCCCCCACGGGGCAAAAAAATTCGCCCCATGATCTGCACCGCATGAGGCGGGTGTGCCCCGCCCCTCCCCTATCTTTTTTTTTTTCTATTAAAAAAATTAGTTTTTTTTGTTAAAAAACTTGATAAAAAACTTGATTTTTTTTGTTGAAGTCAATAGTATTTTAATTTTTAGGCTTACATTAGCTTTGTTTCAATATTTTTAATTTTTTTTTTTTAATTTAATTATTAAAAAATAGAATTTAATTATTTAATTTTACTAGATCTAGTCATAATCTAATATATTAGCTAGACATATATATAACATATTATATATAAAATTTTATATTATAAATACATATATATATTTTATATTTCCTTGTATATATATACATATCTATATAATAATACATAATATATGTTTAAAAAAAATTATACATTCATAGGGACGGGGCGGGACGGGGCGGGGTGGGGTGGGGCGGGGCGGGGCGGGGCAAGGCGGGGCGGGATCCCTAACCCGCATCTGACCCGCCCCGTGGAAGGGCAGGGTGGGGCGTGCCCCATTCTTCATCGGGGCGGATTTTGCCCTGCCCCAAAGGCCTCGGATCGGAGCAGATCGGGGCGGGGCAGATCAATTTTGACATGCCTAAGCCCAGGCCCTTTACACAGCCCATCAGTCTATGGCCCAACAACAGATGGCAGCAATGTCCCCCAGCTCCTATTCGGGTTAGCCCATGTCCCCGACCGAGCTGGGCCAGGTATATAGCTCCATGAGCCTGACTCAACCCGATTACCAGTGGTACATGCACACCGGCGCCTCCACCCATCTCACGAACAATTCGGGTAAGCTCCCTCATCTGTTTAATTTGAGCACGCCTCTATTTATATTTGTCGGTAATGGTTATCGTATTCTGGTTAAAGGTCATGGTAGTACACATACACCACCCCCTTCCCCACCCTTTAATCTCACAAATGTCTTATACACTCCTTCCATTATTAAAAATCTCATTTTCGTCCGTCAATTCTCCCGTGATAATTCTGTATCAATTGAATTTGATCCCCTTGGCTTTTCTGTGAAGGACCTCCGCTCGGGAATTTTCTTACGAGATGCAATAGCACCGGGGATCTCTATCCTTTCTCTACATCCACCACTACTCCGCCATCTTCATCCATCGCACTTGCCGCCACCTCCTCTCTCTGGCACGAGCGCCTTGGTCACCCCGGCGATCCAGTTTTTCAATTTCTTAGACAGCATAATGTCATTGATTGTAATCAATTTACTTCCCACACATGCAATAATTGTCGATAGTTATCAAATTCTTAATGAATTTATAACTTATATCACATTCTTTTATCTAAATATAGAAACAATATATATTTTAACTGAATCACTAAAATAATAAGGAAAAGAGTAATTAAATGTAATTGAACTTAGAATTACCTTCTAATACCATTCGGCCAAAGAAAACATATTTTTTTAATTCTGATACGAGATATTTTTTTCCTCCAACCTTTCAATTCCCTTTCTTAAATTAATTACTCCTTTAATATATCTTTTTAAATTTCTAGCATATGTTTCTAGAACATACTTCCACGAAGTAAGAGAATAATAGGGGTATGCACCGGATAGTATGGTTCGAGAATTTAAAAAATTCAGTACCGTCTCAAAGTTTCGGTTCTTCTGAAAGAGTGAGTCTTGTGTGTGACGGTCTCACGTGTGAGGAAATACATTTTCACAAGAAAAATTGATACTTTTATAGGAAAATGTGATCTTTTTACAGATAAAAATGATATTTTTGTTACAGTGATACTTTTACAGATAAAAGTAATATTTTTGCTAAAAAAAGTGATACCTTTTTTTGTTCAAAAAGAGTAATACTTTTACAGATAAATGTGATACTTTTACTAACAAAAGAAATATTTTTTTCCCGTCACACCATGTGACGGTCTCATATATGTTTTTGTCCTTCCAAAATGTAAGGTCCGGAACTGATCCAAAATATATCGAAATCCAAACCGAACCGTCCTAAAATTCGGGACAATTCGATACAATTTTCAGATCTAACGGATTTAGTGAGACAGTTTGGTTCAATACGAGATACTTGATTATTCTGAGATTTTTTTTAGATTTTTAATATCAAATATAAAATTTTAAAAAAGAATTATCAATGTGCTCATATCAAAGTTACAAGTGATTAAAATTAATGTTGACATAAACGTCAAGTCATAAGTAAATATTGACTTAATGTGTTATTCAACTAAGAACCAAAAAACAAAAAGTCATACTTCTTGCAGAAAAATTTGAAAGTAGAAGCTACTAAAATGACAATCTTGAGATCAACAATCCGAAAAAATCATTGGCAAAATGATGTCTTTGATTTGGGGTCTTGAGTTAACTTCGTGAAAAATACAGAAAAATAGGACACAAGCTTTATATAAAATTTATAAGAAAGCTAATTTAACATACATGCAAAAATTGATAACTTGATTAAAAAATTTCAAGATTTTCTAATAATTTTTCAGCTATGAGAGGATTTTTAGAACTTCTCAACCAAACTTGGCAACAAATAAATATTTCAATTGTAATAGGAGTTAAAGAACTCCTAAAGCGATCCAAAGTTCGGTCAACTGTACTAAGATTCAGAAGCTACAGTTGATGACTGAATGACTAAAATATCCCTAACAACACAACTTAATTTCGGATATCGAGTAGCATGACATTTTCACCAATCCAACACATCAAAATTAGTAATGTACGTTCCATCGGCTCCCCAAAAATATTACGTTAATGTAATAAAAAGTTAAATCTAGAAAATAAGAAAAAAAAAATAAAAAGAAAATAAGAAAATTTCAAGTTGTGTTGAATCATAGAAGCGGTGCTTCCTATTTCCTCTTAGTAAAATCATGAAAGTTGGAAATGACGGCTGCCTCAGTTGGCCAAACAAGAACTAAAGTAAAAGTGAGAGGGGGAGATATTTATAAATTAACTAGGGCATATATTAATTTTTAAATTGTAATTTGTATTAAATATATTAACTAGTAAACTATTCTATATGTATGAAATTATTAATATATTTATGTATTCGATTTTCGGTGTATAACAGTTCAAGACAGTTCGATGCGGTTCGGTACCACTTCGATATGGATATTTAATATATATCCAGAACCATACAATAAATTTTCCGATATAGTTCGATTTGGAAAAAATCAAAAGTCAACGATTCTTCTTCGGTTTGGTGTGCTTTCAGTTCGATTTTCGATACAATTCAATAAAACCCGAGTTCCATACATACCCCTACTTTAATAGGGATACATAAGGATATTGAAACATTGTGGGTTAATGCCTTATTACAATTCTTAACCCACCTATTAACATGGTTGAGAGGTTGGGATCCCTGTTTTTGTTAAAAGCCCGTCTCTCTAAACCCACCAGCCCGATTGAATGGAACCCGGGGGAGGGGGGAAGTTGGGTTCCATAAGTCTACCACAAAACAAGGGTTATATTAAATGTTAACCTACCAAATCATTCCAAGCAAACACAATATTGATCAACCCATGTTGTATACTTATCTTCTCAAAAGCCCATTGTATTTTAATAACCCACGTATTGAGGGCAACCAAACACACTCTCAAAGTATACAAAACCCTAATTGTAATGTCACCACAAGCACATCCGAAATCCATTACCTATTTCATCATCTATAGTTTGCTTGTGTGGTCAGTCGATGGCAAAGACATGCAAGCGTAAAAAGTAGATGTCGGATCTATGACGACCACATCCAAGTACACCCAATAATGTTAATGATGTCACCATTGGGTATCAAAGATGTGCAGATATTAAAGGTAGCAGCTAATGCCACCCAAATACCTCTAAGTACACCACAATTATATAGGGGACAAAATTAACTTTGGATCAAATGACTAAGTTGTCCTTTTTAATTAATAAAATCACCAAAGACACCACAAAATATTCGAAGTACACCACTTTTAGTTTTAATAATTTATTTTTTTAGATACGCATAACAACCGATTAAACTCTACTTTTCTTTCTTCTTTTTGATCTCATCCGCACTATCTCCGACCCTGTTCCTAGCTTTTTTTTTTCATGTATAATCTTGAGAAAATATAAAAGCTTCCTTAATTTCCACAAACACCCTGATGTCCCATAATTGCAAAGGCTTCTAGAATGTAAAGATAGCAAAAAACTTAGTACAGACATATCATTAAACAATCTCATTTTAAGCCGATGATTTGTAGAAACGAATGCCAAAAGCCACACCCATGATGATCAATAGAACCAAGAGTTAGAGGAGCTTGATGATGAATTCAGATATTTTGTCTTGGTTGTAATGAGGTTGCTTCGGAGATGAGTAATTGATCGGAATAGTTTCCATATTAAAATCGCCAACGTAGAAGTCTTCATCATTGTCTTCGCACTCGCGCTATGCCCACATCCTTGCAATCGTCCACTGCATCCTTTCTTATAGAAGATATCAAAACTTCAATCGCCACCAGGATGATCGTCCAACAATAGATCTTTCCGTTAGTGGCAAGCCAACAATCTTTGTTGTTTGTTGTGCTCAAAGACATTTGCGAACATGATGCCTACGAAGATAGACATTTTGGTTTTTAATTATTATTATTATTAGTAGTAGTAGTAGTAATAGTTATAGTACTTTAAGGGTAAAATAAGAATTTAATGTGGTGTACTAAAGAAAATATGAGTAATTAAATTATTTATATGTGATGACTTTAGTAAAAGTGATATACTTAAAGATATTTGTGGTGATATTAGCCGCCGCCGATATTAAATTGAAAAACTGTCACGTGACAAAAAAAGAAAAGAAAATAGCTAAATTTCTCAAGCTCGTGGATAGAGATGTTCATTGCAATGAACCTGGATTGAAAACCAAGCCCAATTCGATTTACTAAACGGACGAAAAAGATTTTACTCCACCGTACAATGATCGTAGGCTGGTTTTACGTATGAGTTATGTGGGTTCAGTAACCAGTGGTTCAAAAGTAGTCAATTATTTTCAGGATATTTAGTTTTATATATTAATGCTCTCTGATTGCGGATTTTTACCCTTTTCCTCCTTTCTACCAGGGGTTAGGAATTGTGTTAAGTAAAAAAAAACACACACACACACACAGAGCAAAACAAAACAAGGAGAATTTAATTTACACCCATATCCAGTAAAAGAGGGTGATTAAAAGTGACTTTTTTACAAGAGCAGTTTGCAATGCCTATGGATGAGAAACTAAGATGGCCTATACACGACGCACCGACACATGGATAAATATGTCAATTCGGATCTTCGCACCCTGGTTGTAGAAGATCGAATTGTATATATGCTACTATATTACAGCAAAATGGTGGGCCTTGCCTATTTGAAGCTCATACTAATTCACCAAAACGGGGATTTCATGCTATGCTACGTCAAGCAAGTTTCACCTTCAAGCTAGTGGGATACTATAATTTTCTCTTCCCAAGCCTTCCAATATCCACATCCATAAGCCTTGCTGATGAACGCCTTGTTTGTGGAGTCGACAAGCCTACAGATTCAGGAATATCGAGGTCAACGCTCTTCGAAGGACCGGCAATTGCTCGTTTCAAGGCATGTTCGTCCACTTGATGTACTTTGACCCTTACTTTCCCAATCTGATGATTGTTAACAATGCAAAGATGAGCATCAGTGGTAGTGCTACAACTACAATTGATACATATTTTTAACTGATTCTTGTAATGAAAGCTAGCCGCAACACCAAATATAGTTATCATCACTACATATCTACGCCTCCACATGGGTGTGTGCGAGAATATTTTATGTAGTGATAAACACATCTGGTGCTATGCGTCTACTTTAGCATCCGAAGGACTGTAGGATGGATAAGTATCGCTACCAGTTCATTATGATGAATGGATGAACGTGCATTGGCTAATCTTTGCTGCAAATCCTCTGCTTTCCTCTTTTGATACTCGATGTTATCCATTTCACTTCCTTTCTCACCTGACTGCTGGTACAAAGCTGCGGATGGCAAAACATAAATTACTCCATCCGTCTCACAAAAATAGGCTAGTTACAATCATATTAAGCACATTATTAATTGTCCATTTCCATATCTGCTCCTAATCAATGTGTCGTGGTATTCTCCACATGAACCAATAATATTTAACCAATAAACGAGATGTAAGAGTATAAAAGGGAAATAGAGCTAAGATTTAATGTTTTAATTATATTAACTACCATTTCATAATCTGTGAGAAAGTAACTTGTAAGCCTATCTTTGTAGGATGGAGGAGGGAGTACCTTGCAACTATAGACTCTACTTACCTTCTATAATTCTCACCATATGCTTCTCCACGCATCTCTATTTTAAATTATGTAAATTTTGCTCGACTATACCTCTTTTCTATGTTCTATTAATGAGGGCTGGAAGTTATATGTATTACCAGCAGCTGTTACACTAATTTAACTCTTGACTCTACAGTCAGGACCATGCAGTGGAGAGTAATTTTACGACTAGTTGATCACTTTAGGCATCGAAGACATACTCATGCGTATCAAAAACCAATTAATGTATTTTGCAAGGCATTACACATATCATCCATGGTAGAACAATTCGGAGAAAAACAACACATAAAGATAACTATATTGGAGCAGCACGAGGACTAATTAGGTAACAGCGAGTTCTCAATTATGCACAAAACAAAAACCAGTTGTTTGTATATGTACCTGTCAAATTCGAGAGAACCCAGTTCTGTGTTGGAATATCATAGTGTTTCCTTGCCAATGTTAGAGCAGATCTTAATATTTCTCTAGCTTGTCCAGTGTCGTGTAGAGCAAGTGCTAAATTCCCTAACACAGTCAAATACTGAGAAACAAGTTGAAGATTTCCCAAATAAGTGTGTGTAGTCTGCAAGCCAGAGGCTAGTCGGATTCTGCACAAAATATAAAACATTAAGAAAGGAGGGCAAGATTACAGAAATCCATGTTCTTGTTGGAAGTTGGCAAAAGGATGAATCTAATAAGTTGATACCAAAAGCAATATTATTCAATCGTTTTACCTGGCTTCTTGTAGATTCTGTTGTCTCATGAGTAGAAATCCGTAGGTATACAGAGCAATGGCCTTTTCTCGCACCCCAACAAAGGACTCTATGACTCCTAAAATAGGCCCAATCAAATCAACCGCCTGTGTGATGGAAAGTCTGTGTAAGTAGATCCTAATAATATTATCATAGATGCAGAAGTTTCAAACATAAAGGGGAAAGGAATTACCTTCGATGAAGATTCCGTGTCTCCAATGCAGATAAAGGACACTGCAGCATAAATGTGGCTCATGGCTTGCAGCGATTTGCTTTGAGTTAACTATATATGAGAATATGTAATGATAGTTATTAGACGGGATTTATGACACAGCATGGATAATGAGGTTTAAATGAAGGAACAATGGGAGGTCTATATGGTTTCCTTGACGACTCAGTACAGAGAAGATAACTATTATCGTGTAACAGAAAACATCAGTAAGAACACCAATGGAGGGCCAATGGAGGGGGGAGGGGGGACTTAAAGTTGGACTACGTTAATGCACCAGTGGCATGTGGAATAGAGAAGTACTATATTACCTTTGATGCTTCAAGAAAATGAAAAGCAGCTTCATCGTAGCAGCCAATGGTATGAGCATATTGGCCCCTTTGTATCTCAATTGTACACTCACAAGCCTGTAGGATAGTTGGAAAGCGAACAAACCAATTTCTCATCTGCACCAAAGCCTGGATGCATACAAATTGTATTGGTATCTTTGTAACATATGTAAGTAGATAGAAAACATAACTGTAGATCAAGAAAATAATAAAATAGCCAACTATCAAGATATAACTGCAAGCACTCCAACAAATTTGCCGCCTCCACAACAGGTTTGGACTTTAACAGCCCCCACAAGCTCATAAGGAACATATAAGTTCTTTTCAACTCTAATGTATGTATAAGTAGTCTTTTGAAGACATTGTCTGTAGCAGCCATAACCTTATAGCAAACCTGTAACACGTAGTTGGAACTTCCAGGAAATAATACTACATTCGTCCCTTTTAACATTCAGGTTGTGCGAAAATCTCATTTATAACAGGCTTCCAGCCTTTACCTCCAGTATAAATTTTAGCATCCAGAAAGTGCCAAGAATTTAGTATTCAGCAAGATGTGTTCTCAGTCAACATTCAATGGAATAAAGAAAATAGACAAACAAGAACTCTGATGAAAATTCAGCAATATATCACTTTTCATTACTCAAAATGCAACTTTAACAACAGTTAAACTGCACATAAAATTCAATCCATCATTTGCAGTCTAATTTAGATTAAGGGAAAACCAAGCCTGATCGAAACTACAAAAGTGAGGTGATAACCAACCTCTTGAGCTTCTACAAATTCACTTCGTGTAAGATCAATTGCTACTTTGTTTTCAAGGAAATGCATCAGAAGCATTAAATAGACACCAGCCATCCAAATTGCGGAGTGTTGCAACTCTACTTCTGCATTGAGTTTAATGCAGCATATAACACGAATGAGACATCTGACCACTACAAAAGTTAAAGTACAATCTCTCTCTCTCTCTCTCTCTCTCTATATATATATATATATATACATACACATATATATGTATAATATACCTTCATAATTGACCAGAAAATCATAGACATGACGTAAACAGAAACCTTACCTTTGGACCCATCTGTAATTCCCAACTCCACCAGCTCCTCTGCATGTAAAATAAGAATTCAGATTTAAAATTGAGAATCCTTCTTTAGGCAAAAACTCTCTTCCACCCATGAATAAACTATCAACTCTAATGACTTTAGTTTCAACATCATCCACCAGTAACCTGAAACATATCCTTTCCTAGACTAAGGAACAGGTCATAATACACTGGGCATTAACTTCTTGACCTGTCAATATAAGTCATATTATCTGAAACATTCAAAAGCACAGGGATTACCCCCCAGTCATTTGATAATCAGCTCTTTAAGAATTAACACAATCTTTTTCGCTGAAATATATTTAGGAACTATTTCCATTTTTTAGTTTACCATGATGTTAATTGAAAAGATCATAGAACCCCAGATCCACAACTTTGCAGTTTAAAATTGGAAAAAATAACATATGCAAATACCCTGATGCGCACAAAAAGCATTTAGCTGCAAGACATGCATTAGGTCATCAGATATCCTAATCTTGACAATGAAATTAGAGACAAATGCCACGTCTCTATACAGACCAGATACAAGTCCAGCTCCAAAATTTCATCTGCATATGTTTTCTTTCAACATATTTTAAACCTCAAGAACTTCTAGGTGCTCTAATTTGAAACTATAAACAAATAAAAACAGAGAATACATTGTTTATGAACTATTTTTACTAGTTAGTCCGTGTACCGCAAGTAAAACAAGGATTTTTAAGTACAAAGAAGCTCTGTATGAATAACAATCTATAAATACATTGTAGCATGGGTAGACAATTAAACTTGCCGGGATCAAGCAACACAGAGGGCAAAATAAAGACTGCATATATAACATCAAAATGCAAAAGCAAAGACGAAGATAATAAACTTCCTATTGAGACCAACCTTGGATGATTTTTAACCCGGATTGAATCCTCTTTTGACAATCCTTAAAAAGCCCTTTAGGCCGACTAAAAACAACCACCATAAGATCTACCAATGCAAAGACTGCACCTTTTGGCAACCATTCTCCATCAATAGGAGGTGGAGCTAATTCCAACTTATCAGCCAATGCTCTCTTCACATTTCCAAAATATGCAGGTTCCAGGGTTGCTTTGCTTGTTGTACTGACCCCAGTGTAATTATTAAGTTGTTCCTCAAGCTTAGTTTGCTGTCGAGAAAGGGATGATCTGTCCTTGTAGCTCAAGTCAGAACGTGAGAATCTCTGATTTAATGCACCAAGTTGATTGGTCAGGTCACGGATATGCTGCGTCCTTTCCAAGTCAGACTTCATAGCAGCATCCAATATATCAATTCGTTGGGCAGCAGTTTTGTAGTCACATGTCCGGAGTAGATAGAACAATTGCAGCAGCTCATGGTAAAACAGTAAGCCGAGGCAGTGCTGCTTCTATTGGATACAAGGAGAGAAGCACAAAACAAGAGGAAAGAATCTCAGTATCCAGTTACCAGACCTGAAGTCATCACATTTACAAGGTGGACACTCTACCAGTTTGTCTCTTGTCCAGCGTAAGGCCATTAGATGCAGATAAATAAATGGAATTCTTTATTAGTGGATTCTTTTAGAAACTTCAAGTGATACCTCATTTTGCTTGCAGTAGCCTAAGGGGATATTTGTTTTCTACTTAGCACGGATGGATTTCGGATGAAAAAAAAAACTCCATTCTTGTTTGTTCTGAGGTTTAAATTCAAAATTCTCAATCCAATACAATTTTATCCTATAAAACCTATGTATAATATTACATCACTGCCTACAATACAATATTACATCCACTAACTTTTTCTAGCATTGATTTAACATATTCCTACTCTATACAATCTCAAAACAAACATACATTTGTACTATTCATCTTTATTTCTTAACTCTAGGATTCAATGGCAGAATTTCCCCCAACCCAATTAAGCTTAAACCAAACACTCCCTAAAAGACCTTGGCTATTTATGTTGCTCTAGCACCAATACCTCAGTGTATGGAGCCAGACATCAAACCTGTAAGTTCTTTCACTACCATGAAAACATATTTGATTCAATACAGATATGGATGGTTACTCTTCACTTGGACTTGCTGTTAACTCCTCCACAAGTCGCAACAACAACAACAACAACAACAACAACAACAAAAAGAATAAGAAGAAGAAGAAGAAAACCATACATGGTAACATTATTTATTCTACAAATCAGTTTTACAGATTTTCATTATAGAAGCATATATAGACCACATAGTGAGCAAGGTGCATTGATTGGGAGGTCTGACAGTCAACTCAGAAGTGAAGAGGGGAATCAAATAATGAAACAAAAATTGCAGGGAACATAGCTTACTTTCTCAGGCTCAATAGATTCCCATATAAGATTGCATCTGTTGACAGATTCCTCTACCAGACTTGTGCTGTCCCACTGCATCACGCGCACATGTAATATCGAAGTAGCAAAAAACATCTGATCCGCAACAAAGTGAACCATAATTAGATGACAAGAGGGATGTATATCATCTTTCAGGCGACATGATAAAAAGAGTAAAGTACATTTAGCGCACATAATAATTACTACAATAAAAAAGAATTAATAAAAATAACAATAAATAAATATATAAAAGAAAAGCACTTGAACACTGTCAACATAAAAGTCTGCAAGAGTACATAAAGGAATGTCATCACCATCACTTAAGAACGTAATATTAATATAAAGAGTAGTATGTAATTCTTGATATATGGTGCCATATTATAGAACAAAGACACAGGTGATGTAATAGGCGCCACATTTACCACCAAACAAGTATTTTGTCTACCTCCAAAATGCCATCCCTTGTGCCCAACATAATATTTGACAGATAATATCATCATTAAAGTTAAGACAAACCTGCAATTCTGGATAAAACATCTCCATTGCAATGGTATGTCCTTGTTCCAGAGCCAAAACCGAACCATTAAAGTCTCCTTCAATTATCATAGCATTTGCAAGCTGACAATTGAAATTGCAGGACCATAACTTCCCTGCAAACCTGCACGGATGAAATATTACAGTTGTTAATCACAACCTTATCAAAGCACAAGTAACATGAGAATATCAGATCATCTAACTAGAACATTATTGGCAATAACAGAAACTTGCAGAGTGTTCTCCATTCCTTAAACAAATATACCAACTAGTCAAAATAGTCGTACTGTGAAGATCCAAAGCAGGAGACCACGATCAACCAAATATTGAGAATGCAAAAAAGATTTCCGAGACATTCTAGTTGAAAGAAACCCAAGAAAGAAACTACTTCTAAAATCATATCTTAGATAACATCATTCCCCGCAAAAAAAAAAAATAGAAGAGCAATATGAGAATACATCAGGAAAGCCTATATGATATCATCAAATTTTATTACTTGGTACATTAAATACCTCTTCTGTAATTTTCTAGATAATGAAAGAGTCGGTAAAATTTACCTACAACATATTATCTCATAAACAAAAAAAAAACTATAAGTTCATTTGCTAACTCTAAGCAGCAATTTAAGGCAGAAAGCATAAATCTTCATAAAGGCATACCCCTCTCCAGAAATTGCAGAAAGTTCTAAACCCTTGTTGAGTATTTGTTTTTGTGAAGGAATTGCTCCGACTAGATGGTAACACTGGCTCAACAGGCTATAAGTTCTGCACTTCAGCTCAAAACAAGAAGGAATAGACTTCAGGAGAAGTTGCTGCACCAAGTTGAGCTCAATCAGATGAAGAAGAAGTGAGATTTCTTTCTACAAGGTGAAATCCTGGTTTATCAGGAATTCAGCAACTAAACGCTTCTTGCAACAATATGAAAGCTGACTAACATTAATTTTCAACTCAATCACATGTAAAGTATGTTCATTTATACCATGAAGCTGAATTGTTCAGGGAAAAAAAATACAAAATCCCCGATTAAACTAGGAAATAAGCAAAATGAAGCTCAACCACAAAGGAATCTGACAATTACAGTGGAAAACTTCTATAAAATAGAAAAATAATTAAACTGAACTGAGTGCACAACTGAAAGCATCAATAAAGCCATTAAAAATTAAACATACGGCGCGTTCGAGGTGAGATTTCGCGTGGTTGACATTGTGAGAGTGCTTGAGAAGAAGAGCAGCGACTCGGAGGCGAGTTTTGATTTCGACAATGGGGAGAAACGAGACAGAGCTCTGGCAAATGGCCTCGAGGCATTTCACAGCCTTTCCTATCTCCCTCCGCTGCTCGTGGTGCTCTGCCAGCGCCCACAACCCTTCCGCCACTTCTTCCATCCCCGGAGTTACTGGTCACTCCCTTCCGCCGTAGTCAACCTCAAAAATCCCATTGATGAAACTTGAAAGCTCGCGGAATGGAAGAACCAAATAAATTAGAAATTAGAAATTCCTGTATTTCCTTTTCCCCCTTTCTCGATACTGGACTATTGATCTTATTTAGGCCTACTACGATGCCCGTTTCTATTTATTGCGATGGGCTCTCGGCCCAACTTCTACTGCTTATCATACTCCTACAAAATTTAATTTAATTTATGTAGTTATCACAAATATTCATTTATGCTATGGATTTTTTGAATTGGTATCGATTTTAGCGTTTCGAGTAGAAGAATTCAGACTCATATTAACTACCCCCTCCATCTCGACTTAATTTGTCTATTTACCTTTTTAGTTTGTCTCAAATAATTTTGTCAGTCCAAAAAAACAAAAAGAAATTTTTCACAATCTCTACTCTCAAAATCTCCACCTTCAATCTTCATTTTTAAAAAAGTCAAAGATTCCACAAATTTTTTTTCTTAACCTTCGTGTACGATCACAATAATAAAATTAAGGCAGGACGGAGGTAATATTTTATTATCAACAATGTAAAACATAAGCCTAACAGTTCAAAGAAAAAGAAAGAAAAAAAAACATTTTCCTTAAGAAAAAGAACTAACAAGATAATATAAAACGAGTGAGTCTCGTAATCACATATTTTCCATAAGAAAAAAGAACTACCATGATAATATAGAGTTTGGGTGAATTATAACTTTTCTTTATAATATCTTTAGTTTAAATAATTAATTATTCTTTGAGCTATAGATACTCTTAAAACGAGTTTCTAAGGAGTTGGAAATATGTTATACTAGTTCCCAAATAATTTGTAGAAATACTTTTTTAAGATTATTTTTCATGTTGAGAATAGATTACTATGAAGTTTGTTTAAAATAATAATTTCTAGGATAAATATACTTAGAGAACATTAGAATCTTGAAAATAAATATATACTCTAAGATAAATTGAACCTCCACCCCATAATGAAAGCTATGGGTTAATTTATTTATACGGAGGTTGAATGTTATTTATATTCAAAAAGTTTGGAGGAGAAAATGTAAAACACGTGTCTTCCAGCGGACTTCGTTAGGTGTCCGTACGACGATACCTTGATATTGTTATTTTTCAACTAGTATTAGCATATCACCTACAAGCTTTAACACATGATATTATTAAAAAGTAATATTGAATTTAACAAATAAATAAGGTAGTTGAAAATGTATTTTTATTTTAAAATTATTAATGTACTAATATGAAGACTAATAATGTTAGTATACTCAATTTTTAGGACAATAACTAATTATGCAATTTTGATAGGCGAAGAAGGAAGATAATAACATGTGCAGAAGTGATGAGAATTTGACAAACTATTTAACTCGTAGTCAATATAATGAAAGTTATGGATTAAAGGTTCAATGTTATTTATATTCAAAAAGTTTTGAGGAAAAAATGTAAAGCTTCTTATTCTTTGTTTTATAATACTTTTTGAAAAAAAAAATACAAATATTATCCTTTAACTTTTAATATAATACTTGAAAAAAATCCTTAAAAAAATAGTTGGAAAAATAATATAGTTGTATAATTTTTAGTTGCATAACCCGTGCAATTTACTACTCAATAAAATAGATGGGTTTAGAGTTAGTTATATTCAATAAAATGGAAAGTACCCTATTTTAATGCACAAAGATTTCAAGTTGTAAGACATGGGAGGTTGATATGATTATTGTAGTTTTCTGTTATGAGTTCATCATGTTTAACTCTTGATTTTAACGAATACACAAGTTTTATCAATATTATGAGTTTTGGATCTTCAACTCTGGAATATTAAATTTATTTTGTCAAATTCTAACCAAATCAGCTACTAGAAGAGTTAGAGGGTGTTTGCAAACCCAATTGCAACACAAAAATCACTTTTGAAAAGCAATTCTAATTGAATGAGTGTTTGCAATATCATACTAGGGTTCTCAAAACACTTCTCAAAAGTGCTTTTGAGAATCCCCAATATCATAGATTTTGGTAGCTTTTAGCTTTTGATAAATAAATTAAACTATTTGTTTATTTATTTATTATTTTTTATTTGTTTAGAATCACTTTTTCTTCCAAACACTACCAATTCTAACTTTTTCACAAAATCAATTAAAATCACTTATCTAAAAGCACTATTGTTTGCAAACACCCCCTTAAAATGCCACAACCAGAATTAAGACAAAATCAAATGAAATTCTCATAGATGGTAAATGGTGTGAGTTCTAAACATTTCGTGTCAATTATTGTAACGCCCGGGAAATTTTTCCGTCTATTTATTTATATAATTTGTGAATTTTAATTATCATTCCATTTATATAGGTCGATCCATTTTATATGATTAAATATTTTATATTTGGACTGTCTAGACCAAATAAATTATTTAAAGGCCCATTTTTTTTTTTTTAATTATGAGTCCATTTACATACATTACATCCATATTCATGTCTGGCCCAATAATTTATATCCATATGACAATACATGGCTCAGTCAACTGAGCCCAAATCCGTTTGAGGATGGATAGAATTTTAGAACCGGTAGTTTTTCCCATTCTGTTTTTTAAGCGTGAATACGTGACTGTGGGAATGGGAGATCATGGAGAGGTAGTGGGAGAGGTAGTGGAGATGGATTAAAAACCGCTAGCAATATTTTTCTTATAAATACAAGAACCTTCTGATCATTTTCTTTTTACTCTTTTGCAACCAACAGAGAAGGTAATGAATCTTATGTATTCACGTTTATGTTTGTCAACCCAGCTTTTCCCTCCCAGAACCAGCCAATTTCCACCGAAAAATTCATCACTATTTCACAAACTCCTTCCTCGAATTACCGACATTCACTACTCCACTAATCCGAGATGAACTTTAGGCCAAATTCATCATGTTTCCCTCGTCCGAAGCAGGGATCAGAGAGGGAGAGGGAGATAAATTTCTTTATGTAGACTAGAAACATTACCGATTGAGGTTGCCATCGCTATCCAGTTCTGCACCACCACTGCCGCTGCTCCGGTGCTGCCTCACTGTTCCAGTTTAGCAGCGTGCATAGCCCGTGGCGGCGCCAATCGAGAAGGTGTTGGTCGTTGCTTACCTTACTGTTCTGGAGGATAAAAAAACACAATGTACCGCCATTATGAAGTTCGCCGGTGCCTTATGGTGTTGAACCAGTGGAGAAGAAGAAGACGGGATGAAGAAGAGGAGGAAAATGGACAATGGGTCGAGGGTGTGTAACAGTCCGTATGGACAATGACGGTGGAGGGCGTGTATCAGCCCGTATGGAAAGGTGCGTGTAACAGTCCGTATGGACAATGGCGGTGGAGGGCGTGTATCAATCCGTATGGAAAGGTGGAGGGCGTGTATCAGTTCGTATGGAAAGGAGGAGGGAGACTATCTAAATCCCAAATTCCATCTTTCTGTTTCCAGCCCGCATACTCATCTAAACCCAACTTTCAACACGTTATCTTCAAATTGGGCCAATATTTTTTACCAAGCCCACTGCTTCCAAAAAGAAAATCACAACATTCAATATATATTCATATTTCCTCAACTATACCATTTGTAGCCTTTTCTCACAATCTGATGGTGATGTTATTATTATATTATTATTTTCAATCTTTCTTTGATTCTCATTTCTTACTTACGTTTTCTTGTTGAGATGAGTTATATACTCATTATTAAAATATTCCTCCTTTTTCATTAATTGTAGAATTTGAGAAGCGTGAGTACGGCCTAGGACTTTGGACTAATCCAATCATTTGCATTTCAATCATCTCATTTTCCAGGTGGGGGTTTATTGTTTATCGCTTTAATTATATTTACTTGACTGCCTACGTGTGCTATTATTTTCAAGTTGTTACTTGCCAATACAAGTAATTATTCAATTTGCTACTTGCCAATACAAGTTTAGCTCATTGTCATTATGCTACTTGCCAATACAAGTTTAGCCTATTATCAATATTCTACTTGCCAATACAAGTTAGCTCTATGTGTCTTGCCAATACAAGCGCATCATTATAATAATTGCTACATTGTATGCCTTTTTGTTTATATAATTGTTGTGATAAATTGTAATCCTTCACGAGTTGAAGGAAGCTCACCCCAACCCATTATTGAACCTCAGGTAGAAATGGAATGAGCAATGGAAGCAGAGGTGGAGCCGGAAAGCATATTGTGGTATAAAGTTATAAATTATTTTTATTTGGACTTAATAATTAAATGTGTGCAATATGGTGTTTATGATTTAGGATTTACATTATTTCAAAAGTATGGTGAAGTTTTGGGCTTGTAGTTAGTGGTAGTTGAGATCTTATGAAATTATGGTATGCTAGGAGTTTAAGGTGATTTATATAGTTCGTAATTATAATTGAGTACTTGATAAAATTATTATGGTGAATTGATGTGTTAGAGTCATAATTGAGAAATATTTTAATAAGTTTTTACATGTTCTAGATACTTAACAAATTATCAATGATTTATACTAGAACGTTAATTTGATTGACGAGATGTTTAAGATGTGCCAGTTTGAACAAATTATATTTTCCGCTGCCAATTACTTAATACCATCATCAAAATTCTTAAAGTTTTTAGAATATTTCGTATATTTTCAATAATGATTTTAATATACTTTATTTCATAAAATATTGTGACATTATATATGATTATGTTTTTTTTCGTAATGGCTTGATTTTAAAATATAGTATTTAATTAAATAAATTAAATATCATGGCTTGTCTTTGGGACTTTATAATTACTTAAAAATAGTCTAGAAAATCGGGTTGTTTCAATTATCATCATCAACATTGTTGTTGTTATTATTATTATTATTATTTGTAATGATTTATGACTTGAACACATTTAGAATGGATTGGAATCACTCTTGGAATCGGATTTGGACTCAAAATCAGAATTAAAACAGAAAATGGAAGAGTCTGTTAAATCTGTTTTAACAGATTTTCGCAACGGTTTTAACTAAAATGTTGTCTTTCTGAGTATAACACTTTTTCTGTTTGAGAGTTTTGCAACTGTTTTGGATCAGTTTAAATGGTTGTTTTCCCCGATTGTAAACAGACTTTTGAGAGATCATTCTAGAGAGCTAATTCATCTACCTAGAGAGTGAAGGGGCGGGTTCTAGAGTGAGAAACACAAGAGGGTTTTGCGCTTGGTTTTCTCAATTGTTTTGAGTGTATTTCTTCTGTAAATCTTGTACTGCATTGATCATAGTGAAGATGGTGTTCATTTCTGCTCCGTGGATGTAGACCTTATGGTCGAACCACGTAATTTCTTTGTGCAAAAGCAGCATTCTCCCCACTCTACTCATGTCCAAAACCTGGACATGTTTCAATTCCTTGTAATGGATCAACTGCATTGTACTACTTGGATCAAATCCAAGCAATATCTAAACTTCTCAGAGGGTAATGCTTTTGTGAGCATATCTGCAACATTCTCCTTTGTGCTTCTCTTTTGAACTTCCACATCTCCCTTTTCAATCACATCTCTTACATAATGCAGTTTCACATCTATGTGTTTTGATCTGTCATGAAAAAACTTGATTTTTAACTAAATGTAATGCACCTTGAGAATCACATAACACTTCAACTAATTTTTGCTTTATTCCAAACTCAAACAAAATCCCTTTCAACCACATTGCTTCCTTAATTGCTTCTGTCATTGCCATAAACTCAGCCTCTGTTGTTGATAATGCTACTATAGGTTGTAACATTGACCTCCAGCTTATTGCTGCACCAAATAATGTGAAAACATAACCTGATTGTGACCTTCTGTTGTCCAAATTTACTGCATAATCAGAATCCACATACCCCTTCAAAACTTCTGATGATTCATCACATCTTTTGAACATTATCCCATAGTCTGCTGCACCTTTTAAGTACCTCATTATCCACTTTAGAGCTTCCCAGTGTTGCCTCCCAGGATTAGACATATACCTGCTGACAACACTTACAGCATGTGATATGTCTGGTCTTGTACACACCATTACATACATAATACTTCCAACAGCATTTGAATATGGAATACTGTCCATCTCATGTATCTCATGTTCTGTTCTTGGTTTCTGCTGTTCTGAGAGCTTAAAATGCTGAGCTAAAGGGGTTGACACATGCCTTGACTCATCCATATTAAATTTCTTCAATACTTTGTAGACATAACTCCTCTGCTGTAAACATAACAATCCTTTCTGCTGATCTCTGATGATATCCATGCCAAGTATTCTCCTGGCTTCTCCTAGTTGTTTCATCTCAAATTCAGATTGTAAATCCTTCTTCAGCTTATCTATTTCAACTTGGTCTTCACTTGCTACAAGCATATCATCCACATAGAGCAACAAGAAACTAATAATCTTCTATCCAGCCTTCTTCATGAACACACAATTATCATACTTAGATTTGACATAGCCAATCTTCTTCATACATCTGTCAAATCTGATGTACCACTGTCTTGAGCTTTGTTTAAGGCCATACAAGGATTTCTTTAGTAAACAAGCTTTATCCTCATCTCTAGGAAGTATAAATCCTTCTGGTTGGGCCATGAAGATTGTCTCCTTTAGTTCATCATGTAAGAAAGCTGTTTTTACATCCAATTGCTGCAGTTTTAAATCCATTTGAGCAACTAAAGCAAGTAGTATTCTTATAGAGCAATGTTTAACTACAGGGGAAAAGATTTCATTATAATCTATCCCTTCTTTCTGAGTAAAACCCCTAGCTACTAACCTTGCCTTGAACCTTATCTTCTCCACTCCAACAAACTCCACCTTTTTCTTATAAATCCATTTACAGCTTACCAATTTCTGATTTGTTGGTCTTTTTACTAGAACTCAGGTTCCATTCTTTTCAAGTGAATCCATTTCTTCCTTCATGGCAACAATCCAGTTCTCCTTATCCTTGCTTTCTATAGCTTCTCTGTAAGTTCTAGGCTCAGAATATTTAGTTTCTTCTGCTACTGTCAAAGCATAAGCAGTGAGATATTCACTCCCATATCTAGTAGATGGCCTAATTTCCCTTCTTTGCCTGTCCCTTACCAATTGATACTGGCTAATGTCTTCTGCCTCACCATGTCCAACATTTGGATTTTCCCTGTCAGAGGCAGCTTGATCAGAGTCTTCACTTTCATCATCATGCTCTACCTCAGCTTGTATTCTGTCCTTTGCATGGTTAAACTCAACTTGTTGCTCTTTCTTCATTGGCATCTTGCTTTCATCAAATGTCACATCCCTGCTGATAATAATCTTGTTCATCCCATTTTCAATGCACCACAATCTATAGCCTTTCACTCCCTTTGGATATCCCAGCATTATGCACTTTATGGCTCTTGCCTCCAATTTATCCTGTTTTATATGGGCATATGCCATACATCCAAATATCCTCAGATGTGAATATTTAGGTGGATTTCCACTCCATTTCTCTTCAGGTGTCATATACTCATTTGCTGTAGATGGGCTTCTGTTGATTAAGTAGGCTGCTGTTGCTGCAACTTCCCCCCAGAACTTCTTCTGCAAACATGAACTCAGAAGTAGACATCTTATCCTTTCTGTGACTGTTCTGTTCATCCTCTCAGCAACTCCATTTTGCTGAGGATGAATTGGGATAGTCCTATGCCTTTTCATCCCTTTTCCTTTACAGAATTCCTGAAATTGTTCTGAAAGAAATTCAAGTCCATTGTCTGTCCTCAGGCATTTCAATGATGATCCTCTTTCAGTCTCTACTTCAGCACACCATTCTTGGAACTTTGTGAATGCATCAGATTTGTTCTTGAGTACATATATCCAAACTTTCCTTGAGTAGTCATCAATTATACTCAAGAAAAATCTTCCTCCTCCCAGTGTTTCAACCTTTGAGGGTCCCCATAAATCAGAATGTGCATAATCCAGGGGGTGCTTAGAAGTGTGCTTTCCAACTGGGAATGGTTTCTTTATACTCTTACTTAAGATACTGATTTCATAGGGGTTAATTTTGAAACTGGTTTTACTTTGTAGCAGATTATGTTTTAATAATGCATTCATACCAGTTTCACTCATATGGCCTAATCTTTTATGCCATATTTCTGACTCATTCTTCATGACAGTGTTCACATCTCCAATTATGGTTTCTGCCAGGAGATAATACAAACTAGATTTTCTAATCCCTTTCATAACCAATTTTGAGTTCTTGTAAACATGCAAGGAACCATTTTCAGATTTAAATTCACATCCTTTATGTTCAAGGGTGCCAAGACTTATGAGGTTTCTTTTAAGGAGTGGAATATATCTTACCTCTGTCAGGATCTTCTCTGATCCATCATGCACCTTTAACTTGATATTGCCAATCCCTTCCACTGGACATGCTTGATCATTCCCCAGCATGACAGTTCCAGATTTTAATTATTTGAATTCATGAAACCAGTCAAGGTTTGGGCACATATGGAAGCTACACCCAGAATCTAGAATCCATTTGTCATCAGTCTTGACATCTGTTATGTTCAAAACATCAGCATTTTCTTCTGCTTGAGCCAAATCAGCAGTGTTTGAATTCTGACTCTTCTAAGCTTGTTTTCTTTTGAATTCATAACAATTTTTCTTCAAATGTCCAGGTTTCTTGCAATGAAAACACTTCCTGGTTTCCTTCTCATCTGCAGTCTTGGATTTAAACTGCTGATTCCTTTTGGTTTGATTTCCTGGAAACTGTTTCTTCTTGGGATAGTTTCCTGGTCTAATGTTTAGTCCCTTAGTCTGCAAGTCTCCTCTTTGACCATTTGAATTTTGCATCTCCTTTGCCCTTAATGCAGTTTGGACCTCAGCAAGACTAATCTTGTTTTCTCTGCCATACAACATGGCATCTTTTAGGTGTTCATAGCACTTGGGCAATGCATTCCTCTATTCCTTCTAGGTCATCCAGATGCTTGCTAAACTCCTCCAACTGATCATCTATAGACTTGCTTTCTTGAATCTTGAAGGAGTAAAGCTTTTGTTTGATATACAGGCGATTAACCATGGTTTTCTTTTTGTACAGCTCTTCCAGTTTGTTCCAGACTTCTTCAGCAGTCTGTTCTTTTGCTACTTCTCTGAGCACCTTGTCTGCTAATGAGAGAATGATGGCTGAATGAGCCTTTTCCATGCGCTCAGTCTTCTGAGCCACATCCATGAATTCCAAGAAACCTTTAATCCCCTTCAAAGCACCAGCTAATCCTTGATGTACCATCAATGCCCGCATCTTAACTTGCCATAACCCAAAATCGTTTCTCCCATCAAACTTCTCAATGTCAAATCTCATAGCAGCCATTCTTCATTCTTGAAATCAAAATCCGCAGTAATCAACGTGATTCAAACTTCCCACAGACAGCGCCAATTGTTGTGGGAATTGGAAGAAGAACACAAAATAACAAATGCATTTAAAAATGAATGAAAGATTGATTGACTGGAATGTTGTGTCTTCATGTGCAAGTTAGGTGGAGATTTGTAATGATTTATGACTTGAACACATTCAGAATGGATTGGAATCGCTCTTGGAATTGGATTTGGACTCAAAAATAAGAATTAAAACAGAAAATGGAAGAGGCGGTTAAAATCTATTAAATCTGTTTTAACAGATTTTCGCAACGGTTTTAACTAAAACCGTTGTCTTTCTAAGTACAACAATTTTTCTGTTTGAGAGTTTTGCAACTGTTTTGGATCAGTTTAAATGGTTGTTTTTCCCGATTGTAAACAGACTTTTGAGAGATCATTCTAGAGAGCTAATTCATCTATCTAGAGAGAGAAGGGACGGGTTCTAGATTGAGAAACACAAGAGGGTTTTGAGCTTGGTTTAGCTTGATCTTGGGTTGGATTTTCTTCTTTTGTTTTGAGTGTATTTCTTCTATAAATCTTGTACTGCATTGATCATAGTGAAGATGGTGTTCGTTTCTGCTCCGTGGATGTAGACCTTATGGTCGAACCACGTAATTTCTTTGTGCAATTGGTTTACAGTTTTTCATTCATTTTTTAATGCATTTGTTATTTTGTGTTCTTCTTCCAATTCCCACAACATTATTATTATTATTATTATTATTATTATTATTATTATTATTATTATTATTATTGTTATTATTATTGTTATTATTATTATTATTATTATTATTATTATTATTATTATTATTATTATTATTATTATTATTATTATTATTATTATTATTATTATTATTATGTTTTTTCTAAGCTCATCTCAATTGCAATTTATACTTAAGAGGGTGGATTGTGGAACACAATGATCTAAAGAAATTCTATTCTGAGAAGCAACTCTATACTTATTCCGTCATCACTAAATAGATCAACATCATCAAAATAGTTGCCAGCAGATAATTTGACCCTGAACCACGTACAATCTTAACATTTAAACACATCCTCAATTGCAAACAAGTACTCATTTCATGCATTCGCCATATCATTCAACAAACCGAGGGTTAATTCGAAGAGTTTCTTTATTTTTTTTGCAATGCACAAGTCAAAGTCATTCAACTGATAAGAAGGTTATCAATATGCTACGAGTTTCTCTCATACACAGTTTTGATGTGTTATAGCGCCTGCTTAAAATTTCCAGCTTAGTAATTTTGATGAGCAAGAATCATGAGTATGTCTTCATCAACTTCACGATAAAGCTCTTGCTTAATATTACTCTAAGTGGCCAAAGCTAAGAATGAAACCTCTTTGTGATGATCTGTGCCGACATTGTAAGAAATCTGCTATTGTTGTTGTTGTAGCTGCTGCGGATTCAGGCTGTACTGCCGCGGATCACTCTGTAACGACAAGATGGTCTCCGATCCTTTCGATCACGATCCCACGACAGAATTATTCTCGTATTCATTAATTAAATATTGAAAATTCACAGACATTAAAAGAAAAATTGAAACAAGGAGGTGAAATCACTCTCCTTCAAAAGGGTGGTTGTTGTTGTTGTTGTTGTTGTTATTATTATTATTATTATTATTATTATTATTATTATTATTATTATTATTATTATTATTATTATTATTATTATTATTATTATTATTATTATTATTATGCACAAATGGATATTTAATAGTTTAGGAAATATAATTGGTCATTGAAGAACTCCTTGATATAAGTGTAAAATATCTATCAGACTCAAACGGAGACTCCTAGATATGAGTATAAATTATTTATATGTTTTGAATAATCCCCGAAAATGGTTTTGAGAATGTAATTACAAGTGATTTTGTCCATGTGTCATAATATTTTTAGGAGTCGACAAAATGTAGTATATTAGCTCATAATGAGTTTTGGATCTTTAGTTCTGGGATGTTAAATCTATTTGTCAAATTCTAACCGAATGAGTTTCCGGATCTTTAGTTTTCAAGATGTTAAATCTATTTTAGTCAAATTCTAACATATGCACTTTTATGATATTGAGTTTGGCCATGTTAAATTGTTAAATTAATGTCGTATTCTTGGCTCCACTATTTTAATAAACTCACATGGACTTTTTACATGTGCAAAATTACTTGATCAGTCGATCGAGAATCTTTTGGTGTAGCTCAAGGCATGTGCTATAATAACATCTATCCCACAAAGATAGATAGAAAAGTTATTTTTCACACGGATTAAAAAAGGGCATTTCTAAATACACCACTATTTTATCTCTTCGCACCACAATTTTTCTTGGACAAAAATAGTCGTAGTTAAAATAACAAAATTACCCCCAATTAAAATAACCAACGCATTTTTCCTTCTCCTTGCTTTCAATCTTCCAGCTATATCGCTTATGACTATCTACTTTACATGATTCCGAGGATAAGCACATAAGTATAAGATTTGCAAAAAGATTACCAGATTTTTTAATAATTTCACTTGACCTAAAACTACTGGCATATCACTAGTTAAATAATTAAATTTTATATGCTGATATCGCGGGCGATCATGGCTACCACAATTCTAGGCCTTAAAAACGATTAGAGATGTAGGTATGCCCAAAAGTTCGCTCTGAAGTTATTATGGTTGTATAGGGGGCACATATAGGGTGTGTTTTGATTTTGGTTGCAGCAGATGTCACCGAAATGTCGAAGATGAGAAATTGATGATGGTTACAGTAAAAATAGATGATTTTTTAGATTTGGTAAAAAGGTAGAGCGGAAATATGATGTGGTGTATTAAGTAAATTTTACAATTAAATTACTTTGTGTGTAGTGTAGATAGTATTTGTGGTGTGAAGAGAGGAGATAGTGGTGTCTTTAGAAACACCATTAAAAATGGTAGTTAATATAGTTAAAATATTTTATTTTAGCCCTACTTACTTTTGTACCGAGATAATTAATCACCATAACATAATTCAAGATTCAAGGCGGCTAATAAAACCCAGAGAACAATTCTAACAACTAACATATTTCACTGTTTCCACCCAAATAAAAAAGATTATGAGTGAGTCTTGTGTGTGGCGGTATCATGTGTGACGAAATACACTTTTACAGGAAAAATTTATACTTTAACAGGAAAAAGTGATACTTTTTACAGATAAAAGTGATATTTTTGTTATAGTGGTACTTTTACAAATAAAAGCGATATTTTTGCTACAAAAAGTGATACATTTTTTGTTCAAAAAAAGTAATACTTTTACAGATAAACGTGATGCTTTTAGTACAAAAAGTAATTTTTTTTCCCGTCACACCGTGTGACGGCTGTGTGACGGTCTCATATAAGTTTTTGCTAGGGATTATTGCAATGTAAAATTGCCGGTATTCGGTTAGAGGTTTAGAATCACATGCATTAGGTGGAGTGTTCTTGTCATTTTCAGTGGTGGTAGTAGTAGTAAACTATGAACGTTGAAATGATCGATTCACGTATTTCAAGTTCATATGTTGTTGGGGATTACGATTGTTTGATACACTTAAGTGCAATATGAAAAATGGGGTTTTTGGTTACGAAAACATGCATAGAATAGGAATTTGTTGTATATTTGTAGTTTCTAAGCTCCCTTTTTATCATCATTTATCGTATTTTCTTATTGTCATCGGGAAATCAGTTTTTCAAGTGTTTTTGCAAGTAAATAGGCCAAAAGTACGACGACCAGAGGAAAGACTAGGAAAAGGGCAATAAATGAACAGAAAAAATAGAGAAAAATGATGGCCCGTGCACACAAAGGGAAATGAGCATGCACCATGCACGACCTAGCCCAAGAACCAGCAAACATGAGCACATGCAGCATACCCATGCGTATAGAGGATGTCACACACGGAATGTGCATGCATTAGAGGAAGTCTCAACGAAAAGAACGTGCACGACTTGCCCATGCGCTAAAGAAGAATGGCGCACAGACCGTGCGCAATCACAGCTTGGAATCCGAGAGAAAGGCTTAAAGTGCACGAACCGTGCCTGTTGCCGGCCAACTTTGCATGAGCTTGGCCATGTGATCCCATTTTTGGCCCATTATCACTTAAGGCCCCTAAACTAGTAAGTAAACATTCCATTTTTCAGATTTTTAGCATCTTTCATCATTTGTATAGTTTGAAATTGAGAGGAATTGGAAAGCAAAGGCTAGCAAAAGTTTACATTGAAGATCAAGATCAAGATCAAGATCAACATTAATTAGGTTATATTTTTTCATTTTCATTTAATATTTGTATGAACATGATTACGTCTTGTGTTTTGCATTTATTATGATTATGGTTGGCTAATTTCCCTAATATAGGAGTGGAAAGTAGATTATGGGTGATTAGTGATTTTAGCCAATTAATTAAATCATGTACTATGTTATTAGCTAATTAATGGTTTACATTGCTTATTATATAATTTTGATAAATTGTTTAGCAATTTATTGTGGGTTAAATTGGAACTGAGAGGAGAAATTGAATCGGGATCACATTAATTAGCATGATTATTCAATAAAAATAGAGAGGTTTGAGATAATTGTGGGGGCTTTGGTCTAGGGATAGTTTGGGACTTGTATATAATTAATATACCGAAGACGGTGATTAATTCTATACAATCAACACATATTCGCTCCGAGGGGAAGTTTTATATGCATTGAGTGATCGTCTCCTAATAACTAAGTATTTGATTTAAAGATTTAATTGGCCGGGCTATTGATCATTTGGTTACCCAGAATTAAAATTTAATCCCTAGATTACCCTTATTGATTGTTTAACCCTCAATCTTTGTTCCCAAATCAATTGTCTTAGTATTAATTGCTTGTTTAAATTGCTTGTTTGCTTTAATTTAGCTTTGAAAACATCAAAACTACAATCCAATCGTCTAGTTAGCCATTAAATGTTTATTGCAATCACTTACCCGATATCGATCAATCCTCGTGGGATCGACCTCGTGCTTGTTTATGTACTACGATAGCCCCATATACTTATGGGTGCATGTTTAGTTAATTAAATTAGACTTATGACAAGCTTTTGGCGTTGTTGTCGGAGAATTAGTAACGATAGTCGGGTAGTATTGTGATAAGTGTTTAGTGATACTCTAGACACTTTTGTTTTGTTTTATTTTATTTTATTTTACTTGTTTGTTTGTTGATTAGTACCAATTGAGCTTAATTGTAGTTTCTTTTGGTAGGTTTGCAAGGACATTTTGGTAGGTTTGCAAGGAGTGGATATAACTTAGATAACAGGGATTGCAAGGCTTGCTACCCTTTGATCCAGAAATTAAAGCAACCTGTAGACACAATCAAGGGAAATGAAACCGAGAAAGAATTATGGCCGACGAAGAGATGACCCAAGAATAGAAAATGTAGTTGAGAGGAATATGCCTCAACTCCCACCCCAACAAGCAGACCTATATCGTCAAATGTTATAGATGATGCAGAGGCAGCGAGAGGAGGTGAATGCTTTACGAAATCGAAGAGAGAAAATGCTCAATCCACCTCCACGCGAAGGAGACCAAGCCACGATCCAAGATTTTTTTACATAAATTGGAAATCAAAATTTTGGTAGAGTAGGATGGGCACCCGTCAATGTTGTCAACTTCGAATTGAAACCAGCTCTAATCTCCATCATACAACAAAATCAATTTGGAGGGCACACCAAGGAAGATTCAAATCTACACATTTCTACCTTTTGGAGGTTTGTGGTATGATCCAAATCAACAATGTGCCACATGATCAGATTAAGCTTCGTCTATTCTTATTTTCATTGAGAGATTGAGCGAAACAGTGGCATAATTCACTTGCAACAGAGAACATCCGGACTTGGGATGGCCTTTATCAACTGCTTCTTCGAAAAAAGAATTCCGGCAAGCAAGACGATTAGGTTGAAAGGAGAGATAACTCAGTTTAGACAGTTGGATGCAGAACCCTTACGGGAGGCTTGGGAGAGATTTAAGAATTTGTTGCGCAAATGTCCTTAAACACGGTCTTCAGGAAAGAGAGCAAGTACGTTATGGGTTATTTGGACTGACTAGAGTGATTTGAGATGTTGCAGCAAATGGGGCGTTATTTTCTCGAACAACTCGAATTATTAACAGATATGACTTCTAACTCCTATCAATGGTTGACAAAGAATCAAGTTCATCTTTATCGACACAGATCGTCGCCTTGTCAAAGTAGTTGGAAACATTATCACAAGCTGCCACTACAATTCAAATGGAGCAAAGAGCAAAGGCGATTGTATCTCAAGATGATGTTGAGGATTGCAAATTCTTACATCAAAGGAACTTTGGGAACCAAAGAGGGCATCAATACTCAAACCTTCACCAGGGCACAATTAGTTCTCGAATTTCAACCACAATCAACACTAGTCAAGTCGTTATCAACCAGGTATGAGGAGCCACCAAAATCTCATATGCTAATCTTACCAACTCGATTCAACCACCTGCGGATTTTCATGAATGGAATTATCAATGAGGGAAAGCATCTTAGTCTTGAAGATCTTTTATCACCATTTATCTCTAAGATGGATGAAAGGATTGCCCAAATGGATAACACTTTTTAGAGGTTTCAAGTTGAGGTGAATGAGAACATCATGCTCAACGGGGCTTATATCAAGAGTCTGCAAATGCAGGCCGGTCAATTGGCCCAAGCTATCAGTCCTCAACATACGAAAGGCCAATTCCCGAGTGACACGGTGAAAAACCCAAAGGAACAGTGTCAAGCAATCCGGTTAAGAAGCAGGGTTGAGTACGAAGGACCAAGAATACTGGTGGACAATGATCAAGTGATTGAAAAAGAGCACTTGGAAGAACAAGATAAGTCGAAAGATGTTGGTGAGTCGAGCAAAACAGGGGCTGAGGAGCCAAAACCTACTTCTAACTCTAATTCTCCTACATGCATTCATTCCCATTTCCTCAAGCTTATCAAAAGAAAAAGTTGGATGATCAATTTTCCAAGTTTTTAGATTTTTTTTAAAATTGCATGTTAATATCCATTTTATTAATGCTTTGCAGTAAATGCTTAACTACGCAAAATTCTTGAAGGAAGTGATTTCGAAGAAGAGGAGATTGAAGGCATATGAAATGATCAACTTGATCGAGGAATGTAGTGCGGTTATTCACTAGAGGATCCCAAAAAAATGAAAAGATCTAGGTAGCTTTACCATTTTTTGTATCATTGGTGATGAAAACGTTGATAAAGCTTTGTGTGATCTTGGGGCTAGTATTAACCTTATGCCATTGTCTATCTTTAATAAATAAGAAATTGGGATGATAAGGTACTGTAGTGATCCATTTGTACTTTTGTAGAGTGAGGGCGAGTCAAATAGATCACTATCATTTAGAAACATCTTTTGGGTAGAATTATAGGGAGCGGGACTAGGTTTACAATCAATCATGTTCTGTGTACCTCTAGCCCATAAAGTATTGGACTTCTCCCATGGTTTTAAGCCAAATTTTGTATCTAAGGTTGTTATTATTTGCTGAATATGTTGAGTACCTCCAGTGACTAATATTCGTCCACATAACCAGCAGTAATAGCAACTTTGTGCCAATTTTTTGATAAAACAAAGATAAGTCGCTTACAAAAACTTTTAAACCTAAAGACAATAACAAACTTCTTAAAGTGTATGTCCATGATCTTGGTGCCTGTTTTAAACCATAAAGTGACTTGACCAGCTTACAAGCATCAGTAGGAGAATGCGTTTAACCAACAAAACCTTCAGGTTGACTCGTGAACACAGTTTCTTTAAGAGTGCCATGTACAAATGCATTATTGATGTTAATTTGCTGTATAGACCAACTCCTTGTGATAGAACAATTCTAATAGTGATAGGTTCGACAACAGGACTGTCAGTTTTGAAATAGTCAATACCAAGGCATTGTTGAAAACCTTTTGGAACAAGCCTGGCTATATACATTTCTATAGAGCCATCAGATTTTTGTTTAACCCTGGATACCCACTTATTTAGAACTATTTTCTTATCATATGTTCTAGGAGCAAGAATCCCAAGTTTCGTTATTTTGGAAAGCTGAAAACTCAGCTTCCATGGCATTTTTCCAATCAGGAATGGCTAGAGCTTGTGATACAGAATTAGGTTCTAAAGGATTTGGACTGTATCTATTTGGGTTTGAAAAATTCCAAGTTTGGATCTAGTAACCATATGATGAACATTCTAAGTAGGTGGTGGTGGTAGTGGTGGTGAGTGTGATATATCAGAGAGAGTTTGATGTGTGTGATGTGAGGATGCATGTGTATGTTGAGATTGTCCATTTGATTGTGAAGATTCATCAGTTTCAGCATTGTGAGCATTAAAATGTGCACTATTGTTATCATTACTAGCATTCTGAGACTGATCATGAGTGTTGTTATGTGTATTAGAACTAGAGTCAAAACTTTGATTAGTTGGTATAGGAGCATGTATATATGTTAGATCTGGTAAAGGTAGGAAAGGTATAAAAAACTATGACTACTGAGTGTGTTATGAGAAACAACCTTAGCAAAACCTTCCTTATAAGGGAATTCCTTTTCATTAAACAAAATTGTTCTACAAATACAAACCCTGAAGATGTATCCGAGCACCTATATCCTTTGTGAAGAACACTATATCATAGGATAAGGCATTTACAAGATTTAAACATAAGCTTGTGGTTGTTGTAAGGTTTCCAGTATGGAAAATAAGCACACCAAAAGATAAAGAAACTATAATCAGGTTTTTCATTGAAAAGCTTTTGAAAATGAGAGAGTTTACAAGAGTAAGTGTAGAAAGTCTGTTAATAGAGAAGATTGTTGTAACAAAGGTATCAATAAGAAATGGGTTAGTAACTCAGCTTGAGCTGACACAGTCAAGCCTATTTCCACAATGTGTTGGTGTTATCTTTTTCATTTGACATTCTGAGGATGTGTGTGAGTGATGAACGTGAAAGTATTTGTTTTTCTCATTTGTTTAAAGTTCATATTCTTGTTTGATTTGTGAATGTTTATCATGTTTACGTGCAATTTCATGATCTATTGCATGCTCGGGTTAATTTCTTTTTGATATGATTTAATGCATTTTCGGATGTTTTTTAGTTGTATTTTAAAGGTTAGAAAATTTCAGGAGAAAAAGGAAAGCAAATGCACGCACTTCCCAGTTCCGGCCTATGAAACGAGGCCCAAATTAGGATCCACAAAATCCTAACTCTAAGATCATCGAGTCACAAACAAAAGCTATGAAGAAGTCGAGTTGAGAAAGTGAGAGGAAAAGGATCAAAACGACGACGGAAGAAAATGGCACGCGAAAGGGGAATACGGCGTGCCCGGCACACGAAAAATCAGCCAAGAGAGCAACAGGCGGACCGGTACCAGCCCCCTTAGCTCTAGTACCAGCTCGGTGAATCGTGGCAGAAATTTTTAGCCGGACCGGTACCGGCCTATTCAGGGGTGGCACTTCAGTTCGGTTTTCAATCTGAATTTTGCAGCCCTTCCGTATTTCGGTCGTATCTTTCTCGTCCAAACTCAGATTTGAGTGATTCAAGATGCCGCGCAATGTCAAGATAATGATCTACAACTTTAGTGTTTGGTTTGAGAGCTGAATTTGCACAAAATTTTCCTAGATTAGATGAAAAAGATGAGTCGAGCGCGATTGAGAGGTTCGACTCAACACTTAAAGGCTCCTTGCATTCTTATATATAGTATTACTAGTTTACCCTTTCTAAAAGGGCTAGTTTTCAGATTTTTTATCTTTTGTTTGAGGAGGGTTAGGGACTATATAAATACCCCTCCGTCTCTCATTTTAACAACTTTTAACTCATTATTCACTTTAAGACTCTCTCTCTAGTTCATTTTCATATTTTGATAGGGTTCTTCTCTCTCTTCAAGAGGAGAACTAGGGTTCTTGGTGAAAGTTGTAGGAAATATTCCAAGGGAGTGACAACATTGAAGATTTATCGAGGATTTCCCTATTATTATCATCAATAAGCATTTCTTATCTTTTTCTTTCTCTATCTTTATTTATTTTCTATTTATTGCTTGATGATGTTATTTATTGGGATATTATTAATGGATTGGGGAGTGGTTCTTATTGTTTCTCGAAGCAAGGGAGTAGCCCGAGCTTCGAGTTGATGTTTGATTTATTTATTGTTGAGTTGATTTGGGTTTTGTAACCTAGTGTTAGGGTTTGGTTGATTTGTAGTGATTTCTAATTGAAATAGAGACTAAGTTGACAGGCTTGCATTACGGTCGCTCGACTTTCAAAGGCTTATCCTTATTTCGATTGGTATTGCAATTGAGAGATGATTGTCGGGCCCTGGGCTAGGGATTGCATCCCTTTCGAGGTTAGCCAACTAGATCTTGATTGAGGTTAGGAATTTAATTATTATGCCTAAGAATAGCCTGGTGGGGAATTAATTCCGGATTATTAAATTGATCAAGACCCAATCGGTAGAAGGGGGACCTATGGAGGAGAAATTCTACCGAGAGGGGGAGTAGAGTCTTGGGGGTATTGGGTGGGATAGACGAAACTAAGTTTAGTCACACGTGTAAGAATTACACCCCTACGCCAGTCTTTAGCGTATGAGAAGTCGGGCTATGTTTTTCTAGTCCCACGTAACCAGAATCCCGGGGGCCCGAGTTGATTTAGAATTGATAATTAGTGTAGGTAGTCTACATAGAACCCTTTTTACTTACCAATCCTAGGGGTTTACGACACCTCAACTGTAACCTAGATGTTTTACCTAATTAGAACGCTAGTTGGGTAGTATTCCAACCGAGTTAACCTTATTTTTTTTATCAGCAATCGCTATTTCAAACATTAGTCTTAACGCCTGGGTAAAATCGAGTTCCATGGAATGTTTTCATCATTTGCATCATTTATCATTTATTGCAATCTTAGTCTTAATCCATATTCAAACTTCAATTAGCTAAACTTATAGAACAATAATTCAGTCAATTCACACAAATATCCTCCTCGTCGTTCAACTTATTACTACCACTGTCTTCACATGTTCCTGGTAGCGTCGTTTCTTATCACCAAATTAATGTGTAGAAATATACACGTAACCTTATCTTACTACCCTAACTAGTAGAGTGGCAAGTAAGGGTCGATCCCACGAGGAACGGTCGAACAATTTTGCTTCATTGTATTAAGCTATTATGATCAAGAAATATAATGTAAATAAACTAGAAAACAATAAAGAAGTGGGGGGAATTTAATGAAATAACAACTAACACCTAAATAAACAAAGACAAATAAAGAGATTTGTTTTGGTTTTTGGTTTTTTTAAATAGTAAAACAAGCCACCCTTGATCATGCTTCCCCTTGGTCTTAGACCATTGATGCAACTATTGTTAATGCCATATTCAATTGTGATTCTAGCCCTTATCTCAAGGCTATTAACAAGCTCTAATAGCCTTTTTGTCCCTTCATCTTAGTTAATCAAAACAAGCTCTTCGACTAACCCTATTCAATTTAATCGAATCCTCGAACAAGCTCTCTTAGATTCAATAACCAAATGCATTAAACACTAGGACAACGAGATAAATTCAACATAAAACTCGCAAGCTCGGTTTTAGTGGTTGAACTTTGTGTTATCACCAATAAGTAAATCTATTGTTTGCTACACGGGAATCGGAAATCCTACAATTACGGATAGTAATTTCCTATTCTAGCAACACATTCACAAATCCCTTAAAGGGTGATCAATCCAATAATTAATTCATAAATGTGAGTCAATAAGAGCAAATAACACAAAACACTTGAATACACAATATTTTCGGTAACACTAACCGTAATAATCACATAAACGTCTTAAACTCAAGGTTCCACAATAATCAAGGGTGAACAAAAGGGTGCTAGTCACCCATTTTACCTAATACAAAGATAAAATAACAGAAAATTAAAGAAAACATGAAAATAGGATAGAATGAACCAAAAGTTAGGGTTGGAGATCAAGAGCTTCAACCCCCTTCCATTCCTTTGCTTCCAATGGAGAAAAGTGGCTGATTATGTGAGGGGGATGGGTTCTAGGTTGTGCCAAAATCGAATTAGAGGATATATATATATATATATAGGGGAGAAAGTGTTAGCTCAAATTTAGGCAAAAACGTGTTTGGGTTTTTAAAACAGGGAACCCCGCCGCGGCCGTGGCACAAAGTTGGCCGCGGGCGTGGTGAAAACAAGGGTTTTGGGCCCAATTTGGGGCCGCGGCCGTGGTCTAGCTCCTGCCTCGGCCGTGGTCTTGCTTGGGCTGAATTTGCCTTTACTTCTGGAGGACTAGCCACGGCCGCGGCTGATTCAGACCGCGGGCGTGGGACTAGGAATGCCACGGCCGTGGCACTGGCTACCTCGGTCGTGGCATTTGAGCTGCATTTTGGCCTTCTCTGGAGGATTTATCACGGCTGTGGTATTGGGTTGCCTCGGCCGTGGCCTTAGCCACGGGCGTGGCACCCTCACCTCGGGCATGATCCCCTGTTTTTCCTTGTTTTCTTCTTCCTTTGAGCTCGATTTGTCAATTTGAGATCTTCGAACCTGTTTTTCGGCCTTAATTCACCTGTCTTGACATGAAAATGAAACAGACACGTCAAATTGCCCAATGAGAAATAAACGCACAAAACATACGTGAAAATGCACACAAAAGTCCGTAAAAAGACACTTAAATTGACCTAAAAGTGTGTGCACTACCACGTGCACCAAATCTCCCCAAACTTAGACCTTTGTTCGTCCCGAACAAATGAAGAAAAAGAAGAAAGGACACTTTTTAGGGCAGATTTAAGTGGCAAAGTCAATTTCAGAAGAAATTTTCAAAAGTTAGGCAATCATGATAACATTGAGCATAAGAGATAGAGCATATCAACTACTTTCAAGACTCGACACTCTCAACTTGAAATCCTTACCGGATGAGTGTATCTCTCGACTCTCAAGTGTATTGAATAGGTAGTATATACGCTCACATTGAAATGCAAATAGTATCTACCATAGGCTTGCCAATCATCTAAACTTCGATGTGTACCCGACATGTGTGACAAAGAATCAAAAAGGTCTTTAACGGTTTGTAATGTTGGTTTGGGATAAGGTGGGATAATTTTGGGTAGAAGTGACTATGAAATGGACTAAATGAGTTAGCTAATCTCATCTACCCCTCAAACAACAATCACTCCACTTCACTCTTTACTTCCTTAGTAAACCAATCCCAAAAATTGATTTCTTCACCTTACCACAAAGTCTACCACCTAAATGCTTTCTCAATTCTCCCTTGAAGTGTATTTTCTTTTGAATTTTTACAACTTTGAGAACATCTATCGAAAGACATTTATATTACTAGCCTTTCCAAATCAAAAGCAACAATTAAGTATATACAACTAACTTTTTTTTTTTTTTTTAACAAAAATTGGAGAGGACTAGCATTCTCGATTCTTTGCCTATTGTTTCAATTCCTTTCACCCTTCAATATTCCCAATAGTTTACCCCTTTCAATCCCAATTACCCGACTACCTTCCAACCGCCTTCCTCATACTCAAATAGTCCAATTAAGGTCAAAGGCTAAATCGAAAGGTACTTGGCTTGTAGAATTGGGTTGTCAAACAAGAGGCTAAAAGCTCAAGGGGTTAACTAGAGGCAAATTTTTTATCTTTTGGTGAAAAAGGGTAATTATCAAGTTTGAAATAGGCTTAAGTCAAGAATTGCCTAAAATCATTTTCAATGTCACTCACCGAATCATTCAAAATAGAGAATCAAGGCAAGTTCTAGAGACAATTAGATTTACTCAATGAATTTCACACCGAAAGAAAGTTTAAATCACTCCAATTGTGGGAGTATCTTTTAAGGCTCAAAACCTCACTAGGCAACAATTTGATTAAAAGTTTTGAATGTAAGCTCAATTTCGTCTCATAGCCTATCATGCTCTATCACTAGCCAAGTTTTCAATTTTTATGGAAAATTTTATCATCATTAACCGTTTGCCACATTTTCATTCCAATTTGGTCCAATCAACTTTTCCAGGCGGCCAAAATCCGTACACCTACCACCCCCTCCCCAAACTTGATTGAAAATCAAAGTTTGTGGAAAGAAAGGGTACGGATTGGTGCTTAACTAACTCAACCATTTATTCAAAACACCCATCCCAATCGACTAAAAAAAAGTACCAACTTATTACGACTATGCATGTAAGTGCCCAAAACTTCATCATATAAATAACAAAACTCAATTTATCTTAACCAAACAAAGATGATAGTAGAAAATGGCACACAGGCCAATCAAGACAAAACATCCTAAAAGAAAATCCGATACATTATTCAATGAAATAGTGCAAGCAAGTTCACAAAGGCAAAAATAGCACTCAAACGGCCCACACGCCGTGAATCCCAAGTACAGGCAAAACAGAAGGGGCACACAGGCCTAAATAGTCAACAAGCAGTAAGATATGGAAATGAAACATGAGAGATTGCAACACCGGGGTGGCCAAGAACATCCTACTTCTTACTTTTCTCCCCCAAACTTAGTTGAAAACTAAGCTTTTGAAAAAGAAGAAGGATATTCTTGGTACTCCTACTCACAAAGATTTGGACGGTCGTGAAGATCAGGAGCTTTGGCCACCAAAACATGCTCGAAGGTCGTTGAGTGCCTCGAGGATCTTGCTCTGGTTCCCTTTGATCTCCCTAATGTCCGACTTCATCTCTCTGATGTCCCCCTCCATCGTGCTTAATCTCTCATCCACTTGTTGTTGGAACTCGGTCTGGGACTGAACAGCGGATACGGGTCTCTTTTGTGAATGACGGCTGCTCACACCCTCGCCTGTGAGGTCTATCCCTTCTGCAGCAGGTTCCGACACTTGGCCTCTCTGATATTTCCGGAACTCGAGGTCACTGGGTTCTCTCGAGGCTGCCCGGTGTGCAGCTGAGCTCAAGGCCAAGTTGGCTGTGGATTTGAGGTCTCGGATGCGGGTGAGGTCTGGGTTGGGAAGGCGTAGCATTGGCCCTACATTTTGGATCACGTAGGGGACGGAGACTCCATCTTCTAGTCCCAAAGCAGCAATCCTCATGTTGGCTAAATCTTCCCAACCCAGAAGAAACGAATCTGAAACAGCCTTGAAGTTGATCAACGGAACTCCACAATGCTCTAGAATTGGTGTGATAAGAGCTCCGCTGAATATTGGATCATATTGTTTAGGCTCTTTCTTTCTGGTCGCCGTCAGTTCCTTCACCGTCCTCTCAAAAGACTCAATCAGCACCTCTTCGTATCTCCTATCGGTCCTTTTGAGAATGGACCATAGGATACTGAGCTCAGCCATCCTTGCTACCCCCGTCTCCTTCCTCCCAAAAAGTGTCAATGCCAGAAGCCTTTGTAAAACCTTTACGACTGGATTTCTGATCCAGCTCATTTTGGAGCTCTTAGAATCGAAGGCTTGAGGTTCAACCAAGCCGGGAGCAACAGTTATTTGCCCCCAGAACCGCCCGACATTGAACTCATCGATGCTTTCCAAGTCTGTGGTGGAGGGATTTTCTTTGAAACCGTAAATCTTCCTCAACTCCGCTGCTGTGAGTGTCATCTTTTTGTTCAGCAGGTGGAATGAAATGTTGTGGATTCTGTTTCCACATTTTTCGGAGATGGATCGGACAATCAGTGTGCTGAAGAACTCAAGGACGAATAGTTGGTAGGTGGGCCTTGGAGTGAACAGTCCAATGAGGCCCGATGCTCTCAGAAACTCGTCGATATTATCCTTGATTCCCATATCAGTCAAACACTCGGTTTTGAAATAACGGGTGGCAACAATCTGACGCTTCATTAAACGGGCAAATCTTTGTTGGTGAACCGGGTCGTCCAATATAATGTCGAAAAGCCGGCTGTCTGGCCCTGTGGAGGTTGGGACCTCCGGGGTTTCGATCTCCGGTTCCTCCGGGAGAGGCTCCCGGATCACCAACTTGCCCTTCCCCTTTCCTATACTTGGTGTGCCTTTACTTGTGCCAACACTTTTCTTTGATGTCTTTTTTTATGGTCCCATTTGTCCTACAAGACAAACACACACACACTTAAATTCCGAGTTTTAACAATTATCACCAATTGAAACATTAACTCTAATCAAATAGAAGGCCAATCACTCATGTTCAACTAATCACAGAAAATCACAAGTGAATTCGAAATCTAGATGACTCAGTTGACATGATTAAATGTGCATAAATGGCAAACATGCCCAATTATTATCCTATTGCAAGAAAATTCTATTAATGCTCAACAAAAATAGGAAGATTTCGTTTCATTATTATCAAGAGTCTAAAAGTGTCTACTCTTCACACAAATTCACTAATCAACCTAACAATCGAACATAATAATAGAATCAAATAGCAAAAAGGGTAACAAAAGAGAATGCAAGTCAAGTGGTTGGTGATATATCAAAAATCAACTTCAATCCTCAATTTTCAATGATTCCCAAACTAATCCTCATCCATCATCAACAAATCATGCAAAAACAAAGGCTATCACTACAAATTTAGTGTTAGATTACTTAAAAACATTCAACATTGGCAAAAATTCACAAAATACGTGTGCACAACCAATATCAATATATCAACTAATCCAACAACAAATTTGCCCCAAATCTTAACAACAAAGTTCATAATAACAAATAAAGATTGAGGGGAAAAGATAGCCGTACTTACCGGTCGAGTTTAATCGAAAAAATTTGAAGTTTGATTTTTCGCGCCCTTTTTGACCCGACTCCAACTTTGCTCCAAATCCGAAATTTTTCGGATAGAAATGTTTATGATGATGTGGGTGAGGTGTGGTGTGAATTTGAGAGGAAGAAATTGAGTAAAAATGACGAATTTTGTGTGTGTGTAAGTGTGTGTTTCGCCAATTTCGCGAGGAGGAGGGTGAAATGCCCTACCTCGCCCGCGTCTGTCTTTTTATACCTGGGAGTAGGCCGCGGCCGAGGCGCATACTTCGCCGCGGCCATGGCGGATGAGAAGTTTCACCGCGGGCGTGGTAGTGGCTTGCCGCGGCCGTGGCAATCCTTCCAGTGCAATTCAGGATTTTTGGGCATAAGTGACCTCGGGCGTGGTCAAGAAACAACACGGCCGAGTTGTTCCTTCACCGCGGGCGTGGCCTTCAGAAGCCGCGGCCGTGGCAATCCTTCCAGTGTGATTCCGGATTTTTGAGAAAGAATGACCTCGGGCGTGGTCTGGGATCACCACGGCCGAGTCGCTTCTCCGCCGCGGGCGTGGCACCTATTTGCCTCGGTCGTGTCCTTTTGTCCAGAATGGATTCAAATTTTTCACGAGCTTGACCTCGGGCGCGGCAACACTTGACCTCGGTCGCGATATTACTTGGCCACGGTCGTGGCGATTGAAGGGCCATGGCCGAGGTGAGTTGTCCAGAATGGCTTGAATTTTTCCTTGTAGGAGACCGCGGCCGAGGTGGATTGTCTGCCACGGCCGTGGTGAGTTTTCCTGGGTAATTCCTCCATTTTGGGTTCCTTCACCCCCATTTCACACTATCTCTTTGAATGGATTGTTGGGCGCCTACACACATTTAAACAAAACAATTTAAAACATTAAAATATTAGTAAAGCTACTAAACTATGAATTTAAAATACGAAAAGCAATAACCGTCGGGTTGCCTCCCGACAAGCGCCTTTGTTTAACGTCGTTGGCTCGACGGATGCTCTTTAAATAAACAAAACAAACAACTAGCTATGTAACTAAAACAAACACTTAACACATAAAACAAAATCGTTCTAAACCGTTCCCGGGCAACGGCGCCAAAATTTGGTAGCGTCGTTTCTTACCACCAAATTAATATGTAGAAATATACACGTAACCTTATCTTACTACCCTAACTAGTAGAGTGGCAAGTAAGGGTCCATCCCACGAGGAACGGTCGAATAATTTTGCTTCATTGTATTAAGCTATTATGATCAAGAAATATAATGTAAATAAACTAGAAAACAATAAAGAAGTGGGGGGAATTTAATGAAATAACAACTAACACCTAAATAAACAAAGACAAATAAAGAGATTTGTTTTGGTTTTTGATTTTCTTAAATAGTAAAACAAGCCACCCTTGATCATGCTTCCCCTTGGTCTTAGACCATTGATGCAACTATTGTTAATGCCCTATTCAATTGTGATTCTAGCCTTTATCTCAAGGCTATTAACAAGCTCTAATAGCCTTTTTGTCACTTAATCTTAGTTAATCAAAACAAGCTCTTCGACTAACCCTATTCAATTTAATCGAATCCTCGAACAAGCTCTCTTAGATTCAATAATCAAATGCATTAAACACTAGGACAATGAGATAAATTCAACATAAAACTCGCAAGCTCGGTTTTAGTGGTTGAACTTTGTGTTATCACCAATAAGTAAATCTATTGTTTGCTACACAGGAATCGGAAATCCTACAATTACGGATAGTAATTTCCTATTCTAGAAACACATTCACAAATCCCTTAAAGGGTGATCAATCCAATAATTAATTCATAAATGTGAGTCAATAAGAGCAAATAACACAAAACACTTGAATACAAAATATTTTCGGTAACATTAACCGTAATAATCACATAAACGTCTTAAACTCAAGGTTCCACAATAATCAAGGATGAACAAAAGGGTGCTAGTCACCCATTTTACCTAATACAAAGATAAAATAACAGAAAATTAAAGAAAACATGAAAACAGGATAGAAAGAACCAAAAGTTAGGGTTGAAGATGAAGATCTTCAACCCCCTTCCATTCCTTTGCTTCCAATGGAGAAAAGTGGCTGATTATGTGAGGGGGATGGGTTCTAGGTTGTGTCAAAATCGAATTAGAGGATATATATATATAGGGGAGAAAGTGTTAGCTCAAATTTAGGCAAAAACGTGTTTGGGTTTTTAAAACAGGGAACCCCGCCGCGGCCGTGGCACAAAGTTGGCCGCGGGCGTGGTGAAAACAAGGGTTTTGGGCCTAATTTGGGGCCGCGGCCGTGGTCTAGCTCCTGCCTCGGCCGTGGTCTTGCTTGGGCTGAATTTGCCTTTACTTCTGGAGGACTGGCCACGGCCGCGGCTGATTCGGACTGCGGGCGTGGGACTAGGAATGCCACGGCCGTGGCACTGGCTGCCTCGGTCGTGGCATTTGAGCTGCATTTTGGCCTTCTCTGGAGGATTTACCATGGCCGTGGTATTGGGTTGCCTCGGCCGTGGCCTTAGCCACGGCCGTGGCATCCTCACCTCGGGCATGATCCCCTGTTTTTCCTTGTTTTCTTCTTCCTTTGAGCTCGATTTGTCAATTTGAGATCTTCGAACCTGTTTTTCCGCCTTAATTCACCTGTCTTGACATGAAAATGAAACAGACACGTCAAATTGCCCAATGAGAAATAAACGCACAAAACACACGTGAAAATGCACACAAAAGTCCGTAAAAAGACACTTAAATTGACCTAAAAGTGTGTGCACTACCACGTGCACCAGTTCCCTTGTGGGAAACCCCTTCCTAATCAAATAATTTTGATGGGGGGTTTTGAGACAAGTTCACTGAGGCCACGGATGCCTATATTTAACACCTATTGAGTGTAATAAGATGAAAATGGGCCTAAATTCCCCACTAAAATCTGTTTGAGAAACTTGCGTTTTAGTGCTGATTTCTCAATTGGAAGTCTCGGCTTGGCCACTCGTTTGGGGATGATATGCTGTGGAAAACCTTGTGTATAACACCATACTTCCTTAACAAAGCTTCGATGGTCCTACTGCAAAAGTGTGTCCCCCTATCGCTGATTATGGCTTTTGGAATTCCGAACCTAGAAAATATGTCAGATTTAACAAAATCTGCAAGAACTTTAGAATCATTGGTCCGAGTGGTCTTTGCCTCCACCCATTTAGAAACATAATCAATAACAAGCAGAATATAGATGTTTCCATATGACGAAGGAAAAGGACCCATAAAATCTATGCCCCAAGTATAAAAGAAATCACAAATTATGATCGGATTTTGAGGCATTTCATTCTTTTGGGAATTAGTACTGGTTCTTTGACAATTATAACAAGTTTTGCAAAACATGTATAAATCTCTAAATAAAGAAGTCTAGTTAAATCCACTCTCCAAAATTTTATGTGCCGTTCTTTTTGACCCAAAATGCCCCCCACATGCATATGAATAACAGAAAGATAATATAAAATGAATTTCCAACTCCGAAACACACCTTCTAATTACCTGATCCTTACAATGTTTCCATAGATAGGGGTCATCCCAAATGTAATATTTAGCATCACTTTTTAGTTTATCTCTCTTTGCTTTTGACATCCCTGGAGGAAAAACACGTGCTACAAGAAAATTAACTGAATCGGCATACCATTGTACGTCGGGAGTTGGCATTGAGTTCTGATATTATGACATCTCGAGTAGTTGCTCGTCGGGAAACTCCTCCAACAACGGTGTATCACTTTCATCTTGGGTCAACCGACTTAAGTGGTCAGGGATAGAATTTTCAGCTCATTTCTTGTCTTGTATCTCCAAATCGAACTCTTGGAGTAAGAGGATCTACCGTATTAACCTCGGTTTTGCCTCCTTCTTTGATAACAAGAACCTAAGAGCTGCATGGTCAGAGTAGACAATAAGTTTAGTACCCAAAAAGTAAGAGCGAAATTTTCCTAAAGCAAATACAATAGCTAAAAGCTCTTTTTCAGTCGTGGTGTAGTTCGCTTGAGCTGGGTTCAAGGTCCTTGAGGCATAGTATATGACATGGGCTGCTTTTCCCGTTCGTTGCCCTAACACGGCCGTCACGATATAATCGATTGCATCACACATGATTTCAAACGACAAATCCCAGTCCGTTGGTTGAATGATGGGCGGTGTTGTGAGCACTTACTTAAGCTTGTCAAATGCAACTTTGCACTCGGTGGTCATCTCGAACTCCACATCTTTTTTCAACAGCTTGCATAAAGGGGTCAGTATCTTGGAACTATCCTTGATGAACCTCCGGTAAAAACCTGCATGACCAGGAAAAGAACGAACTTCCCGCACACTTGCAAGGTAAGACAAAGCAGTAATGATATCCACCTTTGATTTATCTACCTCTATTCCCTTAGACGAGACAATGTGGCCTAAAACTATCCCTTGTTCTACCATAAAGTGGCATTTTTCCCAATTAAGTACAAGGTTAGTTTTGAAACATCTTTTCAAAATTTGGATAATATTTTCAAGACATTTTTCAAATGATTCCCCGTAAACACTAAAGTCATCCATGAGTACTTCTATGATATGACCTACATATTCGGAGAAGATACTTACTATACACCGTTGGAAGGTCGCTGGGGCATTGCACAATGCAAATGGCATCCTTCTCTAAGCGAACGTCCCAAAAGGACATGTAAATATCGTCTTCTCTTGGTCCTCCGGTGTTATAGCAACTTGAAAATAACATGAAAAACCATCTAAAAAGCAGTAGAAAGAATGTCCCGCTAAGTGCTCAAGCATTTGATAAAAAAAATGGTAATGGAAAATGGTCCTTGCGAGTCATTGCATTCAACTTTCGGTAGTCGATATAGACTCGCCACCTGACTTGTAGGCGGGTGGGGACCAACTCACCCACTTTGTTTTCCACGACTGTGACCCTTGATTTCTTTGGAACAACTTGAGTGGGCTTTATGTACTTACTATCGGATATTGGGTAGATGATGCCAACATCGAGCAGTTAATTACCTTGTTTTTTACTACCTCCATCATTGGCGGGTTCAATCGCTTTTGGTGTTCCTTACTGGGTTTAGAGTCATCTTCAAGGAGGATCCGATGCATGCATAGTGAGGGGTTGATCCCCTTGATCTTTGAATACTCCAATCAATGAGAGCTCTTGGCTTGGGGACAACTTTGCTGAAATTATTACTGGTAATGTTTCGTCTGTCCCCGTATAATAGAGCTGGAAAAATTACTCCGGCCCGATGGGCCGGCCCATGTAGCCCAAAATATTGATCGGGCTAGGCTTGAAAAATTAGGGCCGAAAAAATTCGGACCTAATGGGCTTGACCTGATCGGGCTTTTTTTTTTGCGGGCCGAGTGACGGGCTAGCCCAGTAGATTACACAATATTTTTTTTTAATCTATTTTGACTATTGAGAGACTGAGTTGTGTCCCCATTTGCCATTTCGCGTGAATACTGAATCAAAACAACAGGCCACAACCGTTATACCAGTTGCAAAGGAAAAGACTCAATCAAAACCCTAGCCGCCGCAGCGCCGCTTCCAGCCCCGAAACCCTCACCGCTGGTCGTCCAACACCAGCACTGCTGCTCCCTCGTCATCACTGTCGTCGCTTTAACCTAGGTATTTTGGTTTGGTTGATGATATGTATATCAGCTCGTGCGCGCTGTGTGGTTATTTCTTATCAGTATCAAGATTGAGTTGTAAGGGTGACATTGTTTGAAATTATTATGCTATTCAGAGAGTTAGAGAGAGAGAGGCTTTATTCTTTGGGGAGTTGCCGCGTTGGGTGCCTCAAAAAGAGGTCTGGTTTTGTTGATGCAACATTTTTCTTTTTATTTTAATGGCTTTAATGTCACATGACTCATATCATGGTTTCGTATAAAGAGGAAGAGTTTGGTGGAATAGATTGAACTCCATTGCTATACAAGTATACAACAATTATTCCTATTTCCTGCTGCTTTTCTCAAACCCCCAAAAAAAAAAAAAAAATTATTGGTGGGATTTTTTGGTCCGATTGTCCGAGGGGCGCGGGCTAGGCCTAACATTTTTAGGCCCGACCTAAATCAAGCCCGGCCCGAAACTATCCACTGGCCCGACTGGGCCCGGCCCCACCCGACCCACCCGAATTGCCAGCTCTACCATATAGGCATACTTCAAGTGATCCGAAAGGGGTTTTAGCTCTAGAGCGGGTGCCTGGATTGTGGATAGGAGCATCTCTTGGTTAAAATCAGGCAATACAATGAATTTATGCCCATACCTTAGTTTGGCAGGCTTTTGAAGCTGTAGAGTATCTATTAGCTCAACCAAGTCCTTGTTGGTTTCCGAAATCTCGTCTTGTCCCCTCTCTGAGCTCTGGTGAGTACTATTTCCAAAGGGTTCCTGCAATTCAACTGAAACACTTCCTCTACAAAAGGGTCAATAACACTAATGGAGAAAACAAAATGCACATCCTCAGGGAATCTCATAGCATCATAAATGTTAAATCTAACAATGCATCCATCAAAATTCATCTGAGAGTACTCTACTGACATCTATCCTTGTTTGAGCAGTGTTCAAGAACGGCCGCCCTAACAAAATAGGTGTGGAAGTGGACGATTCACCATGCATGTCAAGCACATAGAAATCTGCGGGAAAAACTAATTCGTCTACCTCAACTAGGACGTCTTCTATGACCCTATCAGGGTATGAGTTATTACGGTCAGCTTCTGTATAACTACCCTTGTTTCTTTTAATGGCCCTAAATTCAAGGAATGAAAAATGGGACGGGGCATGACATGTATGCATGGACCTAAGTCTAACATAGCCTGCTCAATGTTTTGATTACCTATCTTACAAAGGATGACAAACATACCTGGGTCCTTACATTTTGGAGGGATCTTCTTGCGGAAGATAGCTGAGACGTTTTCACCTATGATCACTTTCTTGTCCCCTTCAGCTTGCGCTTGTTGGTGCATAGTTCTTTAAGGAATTTGGCGTATCTTGGGATTTGCTTGATTGTGTGGATTAGTGGAATGTTAATCTCGACCGTTCGAAATACCTCCAATATCTCCTTATCCTTATTGTCTTTCACCGTCTTTGCAATTCGGCTCGGGAATGGTAGTGGATGAGTCATAACAAGGGCCAAAACCTGATTTTTCGTCAAGGCAAGGGTCATGGCCACGGAGACTTGATAGGGGTTTATAGGATTTATACACCACTTTGGTCGCGGCCGCGAAGGTTGGTCACAGTCACGTCCTGTTCTGTGAGTTTCTCTTCACTTTTCTCTTCTGAAAGTTGCCCGGGCTTCTTAGCCTCTCCAAGCCGAGTTCCACTCCTCAATGTAATGACACTTAAGTTCTCAGATTAATTTTCGGCTGAGTTGGTAACTTTTCACTATTTATGTTCTCCAATCAGTTCATGGCAGTAGCTCACTAACTCACTTAAGTCTCGAGGTTCTTAATGCTTGACTGGGTATCCTTTTGAAATTGGACAGTATTTGTTGCCAAGGTCTTCACAATATCTTCCAAGGACGGACTGGGCGCTTGCTCGGTCGGTTGCTTTGTGTAGTACATATCTCTCTGTTGTGGAGGTCTCTTTTGCTCTCCCGACTGTGCCGGCTGATTCCCATATCTAAAGTTGGGATGATCTCTCTATCCTGGATTATATGATTGGGAATAACGATCATACCTTTTGCCTTGAGAGTTTCCCGTGAGAACTACGTTAGCATGTGCTTCGATCTCAGTCCCAGAACCTAGCAATTGTTTGTCGTGTGATCCGTGGTATCACAATACAACATGGCTTGACGGATTGATTGCCCCCTATAGCAACCTTCTCTACCAAAGTAGTTAGTTTGTCAAGTTTCTCTTCAAGGGACGAATTGCTCACCTCTCTTACTGTTCTTATCGATGAATCCCTGCACCCTAATTGCTGCGAGCTTGCTGCCATCTTCGATATGAGTGCCTTAGCTACAGTTGAGGTTTTATCAACTAATGCTCCCTCGCTAGCTGAATCAATCATATTCTGATCTAACACTGATAGTCCTTCATAGAAATACTGGATTAACAGTTGATCAGTTATTTGATGCTTCGGACAACTTACCACTAATTTCTTGAACCATTCTCAATATTCATACAAAGTCTCACACTGCAATTATACGGCCCCACTTATCTCTTTCCATATGTTCGTTGCTCTAGACGCTGGAAAATATTTCTCCAACTGAGTCTCCATTTCCTCCCATGTATTGATGGATGTCGGAGGAAGATAATAGAGCCAATCTTTGGCTAAATCCTTCAAGGAGAAGGGAAAGGTTCGCAGTTTGTTTATCTCTTCAGTGACTCTTGTAGGTTTCATACTCTATCACACAATGTGAAATTCCTTCAAATGTTTGTGAGGGTCTTCACCTGAGAGTTCGTGGAATGAAGGCAAGAGGTGAATCAATCCAGATCTAAGCTCGAAAGTGGTGTCCTCTCCCAATTCAGGAAAGGTGATGTAGAGAGGTTGATGTGTAACATCAGTATTAGCCAGTTCCTTCATGGTTCTTTCAGCTGCCATGTCTTATGTTTGTTTTCTAACTCAGAGAAAGTGTTTTCAGTAACAAAAGATAAAGCTTCAAGCTCCTCATGAGTTTTCCTCACTTGTTTTCTCAAAACTTTATCCCTTCGGGTTATCTCGGGGTCAAACACCAGATCTTTGTTTCCGTGTGAACGGGTGATCATTCACAGTTGTATAGAGATGAGAGAAATTGCAAATTAGTTTAAAATAATATAGCAGAAATATGGTTAATAATAAAAACACAATCAATCTTCCACAGCTTCCCGACAACGGCGCCAAAATTTGACTGCACTGTCGAAGTGCTGTAAAATTAACAGTCCTAGCTTTCCTCTTCTAACTTATAGAAGCGGTAAATCAGGGTCGAACCCACAAAGAGCAGAAGATCAATTATGTTCTATGTATTAATCCAATTAATTTAAGCAATAATAATAATATATATAAATATAACGATGAGGGGTTCTAAATTGGATTGAGTAACTATAAATCTAAAAAACATGAAATTATCAAAAAGCACAAAGTATACAAGAACAATAAAAGTGATTTAAATATGAAAAAAATCCCAACCCTTAATCTAATATCCCCCTAGTTCGATTAACCCTTGCAATTAATGCAATTGTTCTCCAATTGAGCTCTGAAACTCATATCCCAAAGATCAAGAACAAGCTCTGTTAACCTTTGTTACCCCTTAAGTTTACCTAACCAAAACAAGCTCTTTGATTAGTCTATTTAGTTGAGTGATATTAGAATAAGTTCTCTAGACCTCATTAACTAAACGCATAGAGTATTAGGGCAACGGGATAAGCCCGGTGTTGTACTCACAAGCTCGGTACAAGTGACCGTGGATTATGCTATCCTAGTGATTAATTCACTATTTGCTACTGGTGGATATAAAGATTACGTATTACGAGAATGACCTAGCGATAATTATGTGGTTAACTACCTAGGTGATCAATCCAAGAAACAATTCACATAAAAATTTATATAAGCACGAATAGCATAAAATGTTTGAAAACATAAATTGTTGAACAATTACTGTAAGAATTACAAAGTTATCAAACTAGGGTTCAACATCTATTAAAGACTGAAAATAAATGACTAGCCGTTCATGGCGACGACTAAAGACATAATTGTATTGAGAAGCATAAACATAAAAGAAACTAGAAAGCTAAAACGAGAATTGTAGAATCTTGATTGCTCGTCTTCTCCGAAGTGCTCCAAAATTCAAGTTCCAGGTCTAATTTTCGGACTTAGGAACTCTTACTTATTGACAGGATCGAATTGTGCTTCAAATCATGATTCTTCACGCCCAAGGATTAAAAACCGCCTTAAGTGTCACGGTTGTATCCGTCATTCAGAAAAACTTTTTTAAATAGGCACTTTTGTCACGGCCGCGAAGGCAGGTCGCGGCCGTAGAGACTTCACAGGGCTTTTTAGCCCTTTCTGGGGTGTTGTTGTCGCGGCCGCGATCGACTGGCTTTTTCGTCCTTGGCTTGATTTTCCTCCATTTTAGACTCTTCGAGACTTATTTCCTTGTCCATCCTTAGTCGAATGCAACTTATTGACCTTAAATCACCTAAATATCTCTAAAACAAATCCACAACCGTCAAACAACCCAATAATACGAATATAAGTCATTCACGGTCGATTATGCATGCAAATTTCATTAAATAACACTTAAATCGACCTAATATGCATGCATAAACACGTGTACCAGTGAAAAATCCATGTATCGTTGTATAATCATCTAAAAAATGCATATAGCGTGTAAAACCTTCAGTTGGTCGAGTGGCAGCAGGGCCCGTAGGTCAGAAAAAATAAATTGAAAATGAGCAGTTGTTTTTAAAGCAACAGAAGGAAATGAAACACTATGTATTTTACCAAGTTTACATGACTTACAAAATGACAAATTCTAAGGAGAACAAGCTTTATTAAATTGTTTTAATACTTTAGATAGTACATAATATCATGGATGGCCTAACCTACTATGCCAACTATCAACTTCAGACGATACACCAGTTTGGGATATGATAGAATTTCGAAAGACCTTTAGTAGTGATAGAGGTGGTTTGTAATTCACCTCTCAACGGTGTTTGAATGTTCAGTGGAATACCTGTGAATGATCCCAAAAAGAATCCGTGAGTTAGGTGCAAATTCCCTCTCCTTTGCTGCTTCTTCCACGTGCCTACAAAACAGAGCCGGGGGGTGCCCCGACGAAAACCCTCCGACGCTCAAGTCAGTGCTCTGCTTGAAGATTGATATTCAAGCAAGAAGAATAGTGAGTTAAGAGTGTGTAACCTTTTTGAAGATGAATGAACCCCTATTTATACTTGAGGTTTACTAGGGTGAAGGGCAAAAATGTCATATTGGGCGGCCCAATAAAATCGTGCCAACTGTCCCTCTGTACCCGGCGGCGGTGTCAGAGGGTACAGTACTTTTTCAGTATGACTCACAGTTGTCTGTACTTGTTGTCGGAGTTCGGGGAGCGCATATCTTGGTCCCCAAGTAACCAATGCAGGCCCCTCCATCTACAAGGCTTCGGTCCTGTTCCAGCGCTTCTCACTGGTGCACCTAGAGGATCACATTGAATCCTCCCGTTCAGGGCTAATGAAACAATTGAGGGGTCATCAGAGCTGAATCCCTTCCGTCAGGGCTGTTACCAATAGTCACGCCATGACACTTCATCCCTGCAGGGCTGGACCATACCGGGTCGGCACACGAGACTCATCCCTGCAGGGGTGACACGGCTCTGCCGTGCTCCCGAGGCACCAGAGCTGGAGGAATCTCAAGTCCTTGGGTCATGGGCACTGTCTTTGACCCGTCTCCTCAGTGGCCAGATTCCCGTGCAAGGGTAAAGTATATTTCTCCCCTATCAACTCCTCCCCCCTACTCTGGATAGTTTAGGAGCAAACTAATTCAGAGTAAGTCTTTCCTCAGCTCTGGAGAAGAGACACTTGACTGAGGAGATATGGCTCCATTCCTTTACCAATTTTTCCCGCTCATAATTTTTCAAACTGGTGATGGGGTGATCTCAGCAGTCCACGTGTCTTGCCCTTTGGGCTTCCGCTGATCGTGACCCGTACAGGTGTCGAGCTCTGGCATAGTCGGTTACTTTTTTGGGTTTTACCCCCTCTATAAATACCCTCACTTGCCTCACTTTACAAACTTTTACCCTCCTTCACTGTTTACTTCCGGCGATCTTCAAGGGCTTTCAGAGGTTTCCGGCGATCTTCAAGCTACTCCTTCTTTCGATCTTTGTTTTTCTTCCAAACTATCCAGGTACTCTCTCTCTCTTCCTGGATTTCTTGTTTATTCTCCCTACCCTAGTCTTTTTCCGGGAATTTTCCTTTTGAAAACACATGTCTTCATCCAAATCTTCATCCACCTCTGAGGATTCTTCCTCCCGCATTCATTCAGAGCAGGAGTCTGCTGAGCAATCCTCTGCTTCTACTTCTGGCTCTTCTAGTAGCGAAACAACCCTTTCTGCATCGCTGGGGGAGCGTTAGGTCAAAACTCCTTCCTCCTGCAACCTTCCAGAGCTGAAACGAGCTCCCATGCCTTAGTCCCATATACCTCCACAGATACCCCCGTAGATACCCCCTCCTCCAGTTCTGATACTGAAGGGGGGATTCCCCTTCGCCGCAGTAGGCACATAAATAATGTTCCTGCCGCGCAGAGACAAGATTGGGACTTAGTGACTAGGGCCTCCACCTTCTCTGAGGAGGATATGACTTTCCTTAGGGACCACCATGCCCTGCACCGAAAATTTCTCTTTGACATCCCCGGCCCTGATGAGCGACCAAACTGGCTTTCTCCTCCCTCCATGGCTCTCTGGAGAGCTCACGTAGATGCAGGGCTGAGATTTCCTGTACACTCCTACATTGTCGGGGTGTGCAACCGTCTTAGGATCCCCGTTTGTCAAATCAACCCCTCATCTCTGAGAATTCTAATATCCTTCTACATTTTGATGAGAGCCAATGGAGGTCAGTGCACCCCTGATTACTTCCTGTCCTGCCATGATTTTAAAAAGGGGGGAAATGGCTTCTTCTACTTCAGCTCTAGGCCTAGTGGCCCTGCACATTTCGTAGGAAAACCCTCCAGCTGTGACGGGAATTGGAAACCCCGTTGGGCTGTAGTTACCCCTCGCCTTGCAGGCTGGCCCTTCCCCTGCGAATGGGTAAACTCTACACCTCGCTACTCTCGTCTCTCCATCACCTGCATCTCTGAGGAGGACAGGGAAGTCATGAGAAAACTGAACTCCCACGTCAGGAGGAAAGGATCTCATTTCCCCGTAATATCCCTCCTCAGAGACGATGCAGTGCTAGCAAAGTTTGGCCTGCTGGGGAATGAGGATAAACCCGTTACGGCCCCTGGTAAATATCAGCTCTGAGAATTCCCATCTCTGTTCCCGTGTTATCTTCTTAATAATTATTTTCTGTGAGCAGATATGGATTTCAACTTTCTGTTGGCTGAAGGCGAGGGGGCTGCGGTTCATGATCAGCCTTCTGGAGGAGCGGAGGATGATACATCTGACGCTATCCAGATCATAGAGCAGGATCCAACTCTGCCCTCTGCAACTCTGACCCCCACTCCTGCCTGCTCTGGACAGAAAAGCACTGCCAAAGGCAAGAGTGCGGGCTCCTCCACAGCTGCAACCGCTCAGGCACCCTCCAAAGATAAGGGAAAAAGACCGGCCCATTCCAGCGCTGATCTCCCTCCCTCTAAGAAGTCCAAACAAGGGAAGTCCGGCGGCTCTGACAAGACCACGGACAAACATCGTGGCAAGAGCAGGGGGGACGTTCGCAGAGCTGGGAACGATTACTACACATTGAGCCTGCCAAAAGGGTTCCTGGCCCTCTCCAAAGCTCAGTGCACTACCTTCCTGAAGGAGATCCCCATGGTGGAGGACAATGCGGCCATGAGCGCTGACAGTGACGAGCGTAATGACGAGATCATGGATCAGCACCTCGTCCAGGTGCTTAAGAGCCTTGAACTTCTACTTATTCATCTGTGTCTTGTCTTTTATAAAATATTCACCTCCCTCTTGTTAATGCAGTTCCTAGCCCACTATGGCCGTCACAGAAGCCGCACAAGCTCCTCAGCATTTAAAGACCTCAGAGCTGACTTCGACAAGTCTCAGGAGCAATTGACCAGGCTCACGGAAGACTACTCAGTGCTGAAGCTTGATCAGGCAGAGCTGCAAACACACAACACCGTTCTCACTACTGAGAATGAGAAACTGAAAGCCGAGCTTGCCGCTGCAGAGGCCAATCACCGAGAGGCCTTAAGAAATCTGAGGGGGAGAGAAGTCGAAGCTTTGTCTCAAGGCAGATCTGAGGGGGTCGAGCAGTGCCGTCGACACCTACTCTCCAGTGAGTTGGGCCAGTCCTTTTTGAAGGAGCTGCAGCAGAAGCTCATTGAAGACTATCGGAACAGCTCTGCTTATATCCGCGATATGGCTCCCTTCTTGAGGGGTTTTATCCGTGCGGGATTCAACGCTGCTGCTGCTGATGCCGAAGCCAAGGGCTTTGCAGGGGAGCTACCTTTTGAGCTGTCAAAGATCACCCCAACACTGTAGCTCCCCGTCAGCTTCAAAGGTGATCCCTCTCAACCGCCTACAGCTCCCTGGTGGGTCCCTGCCATCCGCGCCGCTGCATCCCTTGTGACTGCCGAGGATGTAGAGCCAGCAGCGTTGAGGGAGGCAAGGGAACCTTTCGTTGACCTCTCCAGTGCAACGGAAGATGCCTCCGTTCCCCCTGCACCGCCGACCACGGGACCCTCTTCTTCGACTGTCCCAGCGCCGGCATCAGGCACTGGTCAGGGCAGAGGTGATGTAGATGAGGAAGACTCAGAAGCTGAGGATTCGCCCTGAATGCCTTAGTATTTTTTCTCATTTTGTAATAGATTAGGGCTTTGGACATCTTGTAAATCTTATATCTTAATGAAATCGACTTCCTTTTGTAATGCCTTAGCGTATATATATATATATATATATATATATATATATATATATATATATATATATATATATTACTGGACTTCATTCCAGAGCTGCTGAACACCGGAACGTGTAGCGTTCTCCCCTTGAGTTCTCTACAGGGCATCTGAAGTGAACTCGTTCCAGAGCTGCTGTGCGCCAGAACGCGCAGCGTTCTCCCCCCTGAGTTCTCTTCAGGGCATCTGAAGGGAATTCTTGTCAGGGCCAGGGCCAGGGCTGGGACAACCCCAGGCCTTGGGACCTCAACTCTGGGGCCAAGGACGAGGTTCTTTCTCAAACCCTTAGCTTGCATCATTTTGAGCCAGGGCTGGGACAACCCCATGCCCTGAGAACTCAGCTCTGGGGCCAAGGGCGAGGTTCTTTCTCAAACCCTTAGCTTGCATCATTTTGAGCCAGGGCTGGGACAACCCCATGCCCTGAGAACTCAGCTTTGGGGCCAAGGGCGAGGTTCTTTCTCAAACCCTTGGCTTGCATCATTTTGAGCCAGGGCTAGGACAACCCCATGCCCTGAGAACTCAGCTCTGGGGCCAAGGGCGAGGTTCTTTCTCAAACCCTTAGCTTGCATCATTTTGAGCCAGGGCTGGGACAACCCCATGCCCTGAGAACTCAGCTCTGGGGTCAAGGGCGAGGTTCTTTCTCAAACCCTTGGCTTGCATCATTTTGAGCCAGGGCTGGGACAACCCCATGCCCTGAGAACTCAGCTCTTCTGGAGTGCTCATAAGCCAACGCCCCTCAAGGTTATTCTCCTGTTCAAGTAACACATTCATATCTTTCCTTTAACGGAGAGGCCCTTATAACTTGGACCCCCCTCTTTCATTAAACTAGGAAGATTTTACAACTTTGGTTTTCTCACCCTTAATTAAAAACATGAAAACACCCTGTGCTCCATTATACATAGTATTTTTTCAGGTTACTCACGTTCCAGGGCCTCAGCACCGGCCTTCCTTCTTTGTTCTGCAGCTTATAAGCTCCACCTCCTAACACTTTAGCAATGATATATGGACCCTCCCAATTAGGTTCCAACTTCCCTGTTGCCTTGAGAGCATCCGCCCTCCTCAACACCAGGTCCCCCACTTCGAACCTTCTGGGCTTCACTCTCTTATTGTAAGCGGCACGTATTTGCCCCTTGTATTTATCAGCTCTGACTCTGGCCTTCTCTCTCACCTCCTCCAGCATGTCCAGGTTTTCTCTCATTAGAACCTCATTCTGGACTTCGTCATAATTTGTTATGCGGCGCGTTTCTATCCCCACCTCTGCCGGGATCACCGCTGATGCTCCATAGACTAAGTTGAAGGGAGTTTCTCCTGTAGCGGTTTTAGGGCCTGTTCGATAAGACCATAAGACAGAATCCAGCTCCTCGGCCCACTTTCCACCGGCCTTCTCCAGTCGAGTCCTTATGCCCTCCAACAGTGTACGGTTTGTGACTTCCACTTGCCCATTTGCTTGAGGATGGGCCACTGACGTGAAGCGCTATCTGATCTTCATCTCTTTGCACCAACTCTGAACCTTCGATCCGCAGAACTGGGTTCCGTTGTCCGATACAAGGATTCTCGGGATGCCATACCTGCAGCATATATTTTTCCACAAGAACCTTAAGATATTATCCTCTTCAATTTTGGCCACTGCCTCAGCCTCCACCCATTTGGTGAAGTAATCCACTGCAACTATCAAAAACACCTTCCTCCCTGGAGCAGCAGTAAATTTTCCAACTATGTCTATCCCCCATTTATCAAAAGGGCACGGAGAATACATAACCCCCATTTCTTCCGCCGGTGTGTGAATCAGTGGTCCATGCCTCTGGCACTTGTCACACCTTCGAATCAACTCCTCTGCGTCGTGGACCATTGTGGGCCAGTAATATCCAGCTCTGGTGACCCTTCTCACAATATCCCGTGGGCCGGTGTGGCTGCCAGCGCAGCCCTCATGGAGCTCACGGAGGACGTAACTCCCCTCTTCTCTGGACAGGCACCTTGCATGCGGCTGAGCAAACAACCTTTTGTATAATTGACCACCTATGAGAAAGTACCTAGCATACACCGAGCTTCGTGGTCCTCCCATCTCACTTCTCCCAGTCCTGAGGTATCGCACGATAGGTGTTCTCCAATCATCCTGCTCCTCCACGGCAGCTACGTTCATCTCTAATGTCCCTCTCTCCAATGTGACAAGGGTGATCTTGCCCTTTGCCCCCTCACTCATCGTTCCCGCCATCTTGGCCAGCGCATCCGCTTTGCTGTTCTCCTCCCTTGGGATTTGCACAATGTTCAGCTCTGTGAACTTGTCCTTCAATTTCCGTACCAGCTCTGCGTACTGAATCATTTTCACGCCTCGCCTCTCGTACGTCCCCAGGACCTGCTGGGCTACCAATTGTGAGTCCGAATGGACAACCACCCTTTGCGCTCCCAACTCTGAAGCTATGGTGAGTCCCTGGATTAAAGCCTCGTATTCCGCCTCATTGTTAGAGGTTCGAAACTCAAATCTCACGGCAAACTGGAGCTCCTCTCCTGCTGGGCAAATCACCACTACCCCTGCACCGCATCCCGCTTGGGAAACCGATCCGTCCACAAATACCTTCCATAATTCCAACTCTGGACCCCGAGTTGTTTCTTGTATGAAGTCGGCCAGAGCTTGAGCTTTGATGGCCACCCTAGGCTCAAATTCCACATCATATTCCCCCAGCTCCACGGCCCACTTCACCATCCTCCCTGACAGATCTGGACGACTGAGTGTTTGTCGGAGTTGAGTGTTTATCCTCACAATCACTCTGTGGGACAAAAAGTAGGGCCTCAACCTCCTAGCAGCGATCATAACAGCCAGAGCTGACTTTTCTATCTCGGAATACCTCACCTCCGGTCCTTGTATCATTTTGCTAACATAATAGATAGGATGCTCCACCCCCGCATCCTCCCTGAGAAGCACCGAACTCAGTGCTGTATCTCCGACAGAGAAATACAGATATAACACTTCTCCCTGCACCGGCTTAGTAAGCAGGGGCAACGCGGCGAGATGATCCTTCAGCTCCTGAAAGGCCCTCTCACACTCCTCCGTCCATTCAAATTTCGACCCCTTTCTCAATATTTTGAAGAAAGGGAGACCCCGTTCTGCTGACTTTGAGATGAATCGGCTCAGAGCTGCAATACGTCCATTCAACCTTTGGATTTCCTTTATGTTTCTTGGGGACTGCATTTCCCGAACAGCCCTGACCTTGGAGGGGTTCACCTCGATCCCTTGCCTAGTAACCATATACCCTAGGAATTTTCCTGTTTGCACCCCAAAGGAGCATTTTGCTGGATTCAGCCTCATTCCACATCGCCGGATCACTCCAAAGACCTCCTCCAGGTCTGCAGGGTGGTCCATTGCTGCAACGCTCTTGACCAGCATATCATCCACATAAGCCTCCATGTTACGACCCAACTGTGCTTGGAACACTGTATCCACCATCCTCTGGTAGGTAGCTCCGGCGTTCTTCAGCCCGAAGGGCATCTTCACATACCCATACGTTCCACACGATACGACGAAGCAGGCTCTAGGGATATCCTCCGTGGAGAGCTGAATCTGGTGGTAGCCCTGATACGCATCCATCATGGACAACAATTCACATCCAGAGGTGGAGTCAACCAACTGGTCGATCCTAGGTAGCGGATAATGGTCCTTAGGGCACGCCTTATTGAGGTCCCTAAAATCTATACACATCCTCCACGAACCTGATTCCTTGGCTACCATGACAGCGTTGGAAAGCCATTCCGGGAATTGCACCTCAACTATGTGCCCTGCTTCCGACAGCTTTACCACCTCCTCCTTTATAGCCCTGTCCTTCTCCGGACCAAATTGCAGCATCTTTTGTTTGACTGGCCTGGCCAGTGGGTCCACGTTCAGCCTGTGGAGCGCTACTTTTGGGTCGATTCCGATCATGTCTCTTGGTTCAAAGGCAAACAAATCCGCATTTCTCCTGAGGCTCTGCACCACTGCCTCGGCCACTTCGTGACTCATTTGAGTCCCAATCCGGGTGGTGAAACCCACCTTGTTAGGATACAGCTCCACCTGCATTAACTCTTCCTCAGGTCTAACCCTCATCTCTGGGTCGAGTTCCTCCCCCTCCGTCATTCTCATCCTCTTCTCTCGGCCTCTGCCCTGCTGATCCGGCACTCCCTGCACCATATGAGTGGATTTCTTGACAATGTCAGCGTAGCACCTCCTTGCGGTGAGTTGGTCACCACTGACCTCCCCCACTCTTGTTCCTACTGGGAACTTCAACTTCATGTGTGTTAGAGAGATGATAGCCGCGAAGCAGTTTAACATAGGTCTTCCAAAGATAACATTGTAAGAACTGGGGGCTTCCACTACCAGGAAGTTCAGCATCTGCACCCGCCGCAGCGGCTCCTTGCCCAGCTCCACTTGCAGAGTCACCTGCCCCAGTGGCTGGACCGATCCTCCAGCGAACCCATACAGGGCCGTATTCACAGGGGTCAGTTTCACATTCAACCCCATCTTCAAAAAACAATCTTGGAAAAGGATGTTGGCAGAGCTCCCTGTGTCTACAAAGATTCGGGCTACTGTGGCCCCTCCTATATCAGCGGTGATTACTAGCGCATCATTGTGAGGATTCTTCGTTAACCCCGCATCGCCAGGGCCAAACTCGATACGGGGGAACTCTCTTCCTCCAGTGGCCACCTCCGAGACCTCACCTCTGGGAAACCAGGTCATCTCTCGTGCAGAGGCTTTACTGGCCCGGTGGGAGTCACCATCCTCCGGTCCCCCGACGATCATTTGGATATATGCCTTCTTTTGGCCAGAATCCTCCCTAGCCCTGGGCTCCTCTGCCGGCTCTTTGCCCTTCTCCTCACGGTCCCTGCGCTTGTAGCTTCTCCCCCTGTCTCTTTCCTTCTTAACATACTCCACCAGATGCCCCTCTTTTATAAGTTTTTCTATCATATCTTTTAAGTGACGACACTTGTCCGTCTCATGGCCGTAGTCGTTATGGTATCGACAATACATCTCCGATCTCGGGTGCTTGGGGCCCGTATATGCAGTGGCAGGGTACTTGAACTCCGGGATCTACGCTGCTATCTCCAACAGTTCCGAAGGTCTCAGGGTTAATGGGGTGTAATTCTCGAAGCGGGGCCCCCCCGCGGACCTGCTCTTCTCTCCTGGCTTACGCTCCCTCTCCATCGTCTCCCTTTTCCTTTCCACTGCCTTTTCTTCCCTCTTTCGACCACTGCAGGCCTCCTCCAAATTGATGTACTTGTCCGCTCTCTCCAGGAGCTCGTCAAAGGTTCGTGGCGTGCGCTTTGCCAAAGATCGGAAAAAGTCTCCATCCACCAGGCCTTGTGCCAATGCATTAATTTTAACCTCTGAGGTGGCGGACGGCACCTCCAGAGCTGCAGCGTTAAACCTTCCCACATATCTCCTGAGGTTCTCTGATTGACCCTGTTTCAGACTCATCAATGTCAGGGCCGACTTTTGTTGCCTCCTTGCACTAGCGAATTGATGTACAAACAAGGAACTCAACTCTCCAAAAGAAGTCACCGATCCCGCTGGTAACTGGCTGAACCACTGTTGAGCAGACTTGGTCAGCGTTGTCAGAAAAACCCTACACTTCACCCCCTCAGTGTATTGGTGCAGCAGAGCCCCGTTCTCAAACCTCAGCAGGTGGTCGTGTGGGTCTGCAGTCCCATCATATTCATACGACAGCGTTTTAAAGTTTGGGGGCAGCGGGTCTGCCAAAATTTCCTCGGTGAACGGAGAGCCCACAGCTCTGAATGGCCTGCGAGTACCCCCATCCCTACTTCTTCGCAACTCCTCCATTTCCCTGCGCAGGTCCTGCAGCTGCTGATTCACTGTATTCACAGTATCTGCGTAACTTGCGTCATCATCATTCGTCTCCTCCACCTCCCTTGGATGTGCCACCCTTCCCCCTGGTGGTGCTCGCTGCAGCCTCGGGGCTCTACGCTCCTCCATGGCTGGTCGCCAGCCCGTCTGAGGGGAGGGTGCCCTCCTAATCGAATTTACTTCCGTTTGCGCCACGTCTTCCACAGGGATAGGCCTTCTGGCCAGGCCCTGAACCTGATCCCTATTCTCCACGGGAGCGAGGCCAGGCGGTGGCCCTGAGCGCCCCCCCCTATTGGCCAGTGCACTGTCAATGACCATTTTTATTAGGTAGTTGAGATGCTCCGTTGTCATTGTCACGGTTGTGCCCCCCGATGGAGGGGGCAAGGTGACTCCACTTCGGCCCTCCGTAGCCGGGGTGGAGCCCAAAGTTGCCTGAGTGTTCCCTGGAGGGATAAGCCCAATCCCCTCTGTAGCCGCTCCTTCGAATGCAGCTGTCAAATCCCGTGCAGTACTATCTCCAGCCATGCTCTCACGCCTTAAACCCAAAGTTTCCCACAGACGGCGCCAGTTGATAGAGGTGGTTTGTAATTCACCTCTCAACGGTGTTTGAATGTTCAGTGGAATACCTGTGAATGATCCCAAAAAGAATCCGTGAGTTAGGTGCAAATTCCCTCTCCTTTGCTGCTTCTTCCACGTGCCTACAAAACAGAGCCGGGGGGTGCCCCGGCGAAAACCCTCCGACGCTCAAGTCAGTGCTCTGCTTGAAGATTGATATTCAAGCAAGAAGAATAGTGAGTTAAGAGTGTGTAACCTTTTTGAAGATGAATGAACCCCTATTTTATACTTGAGGTTTACTAGGGTGAAGGGCAAAAATGTCATATTGGGCGGCCCAATAAAATCGTGCCAACTGTCCCTCTGTACCCGGCGGCGGTGTCAGAGGGTACAGTACTTTTTCAGTATGACTTACAGTTGTCTGTACTTGTTGTCGGAGTTCGGGGAGCGCATATCTTGGTCCCCAAGTAACCAATGCAGGCCCCTCCATCTACAAGGCTTCGGTCCTGTTCCAGCGCTTCTCACTGGTGCACCTAGAGGATCACATTGAATCCTCCCGTTCAGGGCTAATGAAACAATTGAGGGGTCATCAGAGCTGAATCCCTTCCGTCAGGGCTGTTACCAATAGTCACGCCATGACACTTCATCCCTGCAGGGCTGGACCATACCGGGTCGGCACACGAGACTCATCCCTGCAGGGGTGACACGGCTCTACCGTGCTCCCGAGGCACCAGAGCTGGAGGAATCTCAAGTCCTTGGGTCATGGGCACTGTCTTTGACCCGTCTCCTCAGTGGCCAGATTCCCGTGCAAGGGTAAAGTATATTTCTCCCCTATCAAGTAGGATTTGCTGAAAATGATGAATCGTGATTAACAACAGTAGAAATATTAATCTTCCTGGCAGCCATGTGAGAAAGATCAAGTGGGTATAATCCCTTCTCAAGAGCACCTGCTAGCAGTATCCTGTTTGTTGACTTGTCCTTGACAATGCAAGAAAATGGATGAAATTCCACATATACATTATTATCAAATGTAAACTGTGAAATGCTAAGTAAATTCTTAGTAATATCTACCACATAGAGCACATATTTTAATATTATATTTTTGTTAGAAGTAGAATTAGGAATATAGGCATAACCAATAATTGAAATAGCAAGTTTGTGTCCATTACCTACATCGAACCTATCTTGACCATTGTAGGATTCTGAATAGTGAGTTGTTGAGATCAGAGGTGACATGACTGATAGCACCACTGTCTACATACCAATTCAATCTCCAACTTGAAAAAACATTGTTTCTTGATGTTTTAGCTTGAGTGGAGAATCCATACTCTTGTTCATGAGAAGTCTTTGTAACTTGATTGGCTTGAACTTCAGCTGTCGTGAGATGGGCTTATTTTATCAAAGCGTTTGAAACACTTGGAAGCTATGTGCTTATTCTTGACACATATTTGGTTCACAGGTCTTTTGTTATTAAAGTTAGTAGTAAAATTTCCACTATTTCTGCCTTTTCCTCGACCAAAACCGCCTATATTGCCTGAATATCCTCCTCTAAATGAAGACACATAATGTGCAACAGGTTGGCTAAGATGATTTGATGCATGAAATTATTGAAGTCTCATCTCATGTGTTTGCAGAGCAAACTAAACATCTAAGATTTTCTGATCTTAGGGAAAGATTAACTACTACAAACTCAAATTCAAGGACTAATCTAGCAAGAATATAAGAAACTAATTCATCATCAATTATAATTTGACTAGAGGCAATTAAGGCATCCGCAATGCCTCTCATTTTCAATACAATAAAACCTTCGTAAATTAATATTGTCGGGACCATGAAATTTTATTAATTTAGAGAGGTTAAATTAATAATTTGATTATTAATCGATAATTTATTAATTTATTAATTAATAGGTATTTATATTCCACAAACTTAAACTTAATTACATAAGAAATAAATGAATGTTAAATATTATTTTGAACGAACGAGAATACTAAATATATATACACTTGAATCTAGTAATTTGATGTACTTAAATTAAATACTAGGAACCTTTTTGTGAACAAACATGAATCTTAAATGGATAGTGAACTTGAATCTAGTTATTCAATGTACTTGGATGACGTGAGAATAGCTAGAGATGGAATTCATTTTTATTTAAATTTCAATTAAAAGAAAACAACAATAGATTCAGGTTTTACTAAATTATCGTAGGTATCTTTATATTTTTTTAGAATATTAATTCATGATGTTGAAGGCAGGGGTCTAACCAGGAATTCTGGTTAAGGGGACGATATAATTTTTTTTCAACAGTATTAAATTTTAAACGATTAATTGATGTATTTAGAAGTTGGGAAGGAGGCGAAATTTCAGAATTTTATGGGGAGGGGGGGCAAAATTCATTTTTTTTATATTACACTATACATATATGTATGCTCTGATTTTTTATTTTTTTTTAATATTGAGGGGGAGAGGGTGCCGCTCCCACCCGCTCCCCTTTGTTCTGTCCCTGGTTGAAGGGATCATATATTTATATAAGGGTCTTAAAAAAATATATTATCTTATTAATATATTAAAATTATTAATTTATCGAGCATTAATTTATGGTGGTTTTATTGTATGTATTCTTCTATAGTAGGACTGCCTTTATTGGTTGTTTGGAGAGACAACGTCAGATGTATTAAACGAGACTTGAATTGACAAGGACTCAAGGATTCTCCAAGTCTCACATGACTTAGTACACCAATTCACTTATGCCACCATTGCTTCAGAAATAGAGTGAAAAATCCAATTAAAAGCAACTAATCTCTTCTTACCCAGATTGTGAACTCGTGATTGATGAGTGTCTAGGTAGTAGTAGCAGTAGAAGACGTTGGTCTTTTAATAAACTGGGCTAGTGGTGAAGTTGTTCCAAGCAAGAACTCTTCAAATACATGTGCCCTTGATGTTTTAAAAATCTAAACTCTCCAGAATGAGTAGTTGGATATGTCCAACTTGAAAGTTATCGTTGGTAAAGTTGGAAGAGTAGCATTAGCAGAAGAAGTTGAAGAAGATGATGCACAGAAGAAGCCATTACTAAGCTTTGGTTCGATTGAGATCAAGAAACGGAAAAGAAGAAGAAGAAGAAGAACTGGCTAGGTGATGACACTTGATACCATGCTAAAATTGCATAAAGCTTGCATGATAATGTTATTGAATCGAATAGTTATTTATATGAGTAGGCTGCTTACCTTCGTAGGGAGCAATTCAGCTATAACTAATATTTTTTTAACTAACTCCATAGCTAACTATTTCAACTTATTCCACTTGCTATAATTTTGTTTTATCAAGTTGATGCTCAATTGTACTGTTTTCTTCAACTACTCTCTTTTCTTGAGTTACGTTCTTCATGCTCTAATAGGATAATTGGGGGCGGCTGACTGGGAGGAAGATGATCCTCTGCAATCCTCTTTTCTTTTTTTCTATTTTTTTTAAATTTTAAATTTTTCAGTTTTCCTTTAATTATTTATATTTTCTTTAATCTTTCAATGTAATTTTTTCCTACCGTCCTTCTTATTTCTTTTTTGTAGATTTCATCTTATTTCATTTTCACATTATTTATTTAATTTACTATTTTTTCAAAATTTCACACTATTATTTTAATTACTAGAGTAATTTTTAGGTGAATACTATTATTTTCAATAAAATTATTTAATTTTCTGTTTTTATCTTTTATTTTACAAAAAAAAAAAATGTTCAATTATGTGTATTTATGTGATTTTCTTTTTGTATTTTTGGGGTGATTTAATAATTTTTTGATGATGTATATCTTCGATAAAGAAATGAAATACCCGTTTCCATGCACCACATCACTCAAACAGTCGGACGTCCCCAAATTTTGACGGCACATGAGAAGCACCTGGAAGATTCCGGCGAAAAACTTAATTTTAGGACAAAAACCTGATAATTTTCAGAGTTGTAGTACGAAATTGTAAAAATAATAATTTAGGAACTCTTACAGAAGTGGGGACAGTAAATAATTTTTCCCCAATGCACATAATCTTTTACTTTATTTTGTCATCGAAATATATCAAAATCCATAAACAAAGCTCAATTCTCGCCACCACAACCACATACAATATTCAACTTGAAACTACTATCAACTGCATAAGTTCTTTACTAAACATAATATCACCATTCATTGCAACTCATTGGTTGTTTAAATTGAAGAAAAATATTTTTAATTCACCCCTGAAATCAATCAATCAATCAATAGCAATAAACCTAACATGTGTCATCCCCCAACTCCGTTTTCAAATTCAGTCCCGATTTTTTCCTCCCAATAATAGTTACATTGTTAGATAATACATATGACATCACCAATTTGTAAATGTTGTCCGTACATATGATTTTCTTACTTCGGATTGGGTCAATAGGAATGGAAATGCACAAACTACCTTTTTCGCATGGCGAATTAAAGTTATATGGTTTTAGGAACAATACATGCCGTCAGACAAATACGTATAGTGGAATACATCGCCTCCTCTTCCCGAGAGGCTATTGATGAGGCACACTTCTTCAGTTCTCCCTATATTAGCAGGGAATTACCGTTTCATCCAGTATAATTTCTTACCCGAATTCCCTTTCCTGGCGACAAGTTCTCAAGATCCTAATCGTTCCAAATCTAACATGGAATTCCCCCAAATCGTTGCAAATTTTCATGAAAATGATAACATTAATTCATTATTTTTCATGAAAATGATAACATCATTGATTCATTAAATAATTGCTACTTGTTGTTGGAGATTAAGGATTTAGCCTAATGTAGCATAAAATAGTTATTAAATGTTACTAAAATTGCTACGGGGCAGAAAAAGTTGCTCAAATGATCTGACTCAGTTGCAAATTGCAAAACATTTTGCATACTGCATATTGCAACCCGAAAAGATTACTCTCTCCATCTTGCAATGATAGTACCTAACAAGTTTTACACAAATGAAAACTTTTATTTAATTTACGTGGAAACTCCTACAATAACGTTATTTGTTTAGGTGATTTGAAAAAATAAACATTAATACACATTTACTAAAAAAAGGAGATTATCGTTTGGAGAGAGAAAAAAAGATGGAGAGAGTATACTAACAGAGGGAAAATGAAATTGAAATTAATCCTTTTTAAAATTGGACTAATAGCAACCAAAAAAAAAAAAAAAAAAGAGCTACATCTTTCAAGTTCTTATCATTTTAGAAAAATGGCACGAGACGAATACTTGGAAGACAAACGATTTTTAAAAGAATATAATATTCTAGAGAAGTAGACTGCAAAATAGACAAATGTTATTAATTGATGAATGAAAAATCTAAAGTTTAGACAAGATATTTATAGGACTAGATGAATCCCTAAATATAAAAAAAAAATAAAAAACAAATCCTAAACTAATAAGGAAAAAGAGAGATTCTAGCAAAGTTAATCCTAGTCTGAAACAAGAATAAAGCAAGTAAATCCTAAATTAAGAAGGAAACTTAAAGTAAAAGCGATTCCTGTTGGATATATAGGTACGCCCAACAATGACTTACAATATTCAAAAAACAATTAATTCTAGGATCAAAATATTACACATGATAAAACTCTAAAGATACTTCTGGAAATCAACGTTGAAACTACACCAAAGATACTGAAAATCTTATACGTATAGATGAAAAAACACAATTGGATTCTAGAACCACTGGAGGTGTTACAACACCTCTGGAAATATGTGGACTGCAGCACACCGGAATTTGGACAGGTGTTTCAATACTTTCTACAACATTGGAAACTGGACAGATTCTGGACAAGGTGTTCCAAACTTTCTGCAACACTTAAGAGAAACAGCAGAATAACGATAATGGTAAAGTTGAGACGAGTTTAGACCTCTATCTGCAAAACGAATACGTCCCGACTAGTGCTCACAATTTGACGTAACGTTTGCAAAGATAAAACGACTTTCATCTTCTGGATAGTAGCAACAAATCCAGAAGCTCCGGCGAATTAGAAATGTGATAAGAACTGGGATATGTACTATTTTTTATGCAAGGATTTCGAAGAAAGGTTGTGGGATGCAACTTTGGAAGGATTTGTGTGATTTTTTCATGCGTTTCTTGCAAGAAAACCTGACATATTTATATATGCATTCCCCCACTAAAATTGAGATTAATTACACCCTTAATGAGTCATTAAGACATTTAAAATTAGGTAGTAACACAACTATTACACCTCTTTACTTCAGGTATTACATAAGGTGTTAGAGCAAGTGTTATAGCACCATAATTCTGGTGTCACAACACTTCTTGAAACACCCTAAATGCAGTAATAACACCATCATAATATATCCTGAATGTGGGAGTTACCACCATATTGTCTCCTTACAATGTAGGAGTTACTACTCCTTTCGGTTACTACGAGCCTAGGGAAAATTACGGTATTTTCGATGTACGATAGACTTTACGATATCTTTCCATCTCCTATAAATAAATACCTTAGCAAGTGGCGAACTTGCATTAATTTCCCACTCAACTAAACTCGATTTTGAGAAAAATTCACACACTATAATGCCACTTTCAAATTAGTGAAAGTCGGGACTTACCCACTTTGTTAAAACTAATTTACTACAATTCCTAGATATACTAGGATTCCTTAATTGATGGACTTGACAGTCTTCAACTTGTCCCACATCAGACTGTCCCACTTGAAAAGAACTCGTCCTCGAGTGACCCTTTGCTCAAGCAGTCCATCACATAAGCACTTTGTTTTTCTCATGCTCATTTAGCTAGAATTTATGTCTATACTTTCATCCATGCCCCGGTCTAATGTGGATATGGCAATGATACCCACTTCTAGGATATATTTTTGTGAAAATTCTCGCCTTAGCCAACCTATCCAACATTTATTTAAATAGAGAAATTGGAATTTTGTGCCACTCAATGATTTTATTTATATCTACTCTATCAACACGCATGCGCCAACTTTCGTCCTTCTTTGGGGTTGATAATGTTGGCACCGCACAAGGACTCATGCTCGCTCGAATTAGGTATATGCACAACAACTCCTTTACCATTTGTTATAAAACTTTGCTTTCCTTTGGACTAATCTGGTAATGAGATAAATTCGGTAAAGTCGCCTGGGGAGCTCTTGGTGATTCAGATTTCTGCTCAAGATCCAATAAATATAATGTAACTTTCTTCCCTACATCTTTCTTTCCAGCCCCAACACTAGGTTCTGCACTCAGACTTGCGCCTGCTTGTTGTCCCTCGGTTTCCATCGGAATATTCCGTGAGGATATGGGTAAAGGAATATGCAATATACTCATTTATAGATTTTTGTCCCGGTTTGCCATCTGGTGTTGGTGGAATAAAAGATGATTATAGTCTGAAGGTAACAATCAAGCCATCAACATTTTCTTTGTTCTTGGCCAAAGTTTAAGGTTGTTTTCCTAGACAACAACGTTGCATCTGAATTTGCTCCCACTAAGAAAAAACTCCTCCTTTTAATCGATAGGCTACTAGTTTTACTTTCTTTTCATTAGGAATTTCTGCATACTTGAAAAATCTCTTTACTTCCATCACCCAAGAAAACCTTCAATATTTACGTTTCTATCAAACGAAGTAATATCAAACTTCAAACAAAATTTCAGCTCCTTGTATTGTTGGTGTGCTTTACGGTTAAGATTTATGCCTAGCACATACGCGACCTTTTCATCAGATGAATCATCCTCGTTTGGTCTGAGTCCACCGAGGTTGTTGGAGTAACACATAATTGGCTTAAGGTGTTTGAGCGACTCTCATGACGACATCTACATCACCCTGGATAGCTTGCGCTGCTCGTAACCCCTCACTCGTTCGTTCAACATGCACATATAAGGTTTGAAGCGTTGTTGCTATCTCTTGTATCTCTTTGAACACATCAGAAAGAGAAGATTCTTTGTTGTTAGCCATCGCCAAGGAGAAACCTATGCTCTTGAAACCAACTGACACAGGATGAATACTTGGAAGATAAACGATCTTCATAAGAACATAATATTCTAGAGAACTAGAACGCAAAAGAGATCAATTTTATTAATTGATGAATGAAAAATAAAAAATCTAGACAAGGTATTTATATGATTAGAAAAATCCCTAAATAAAAAAGAAAAATAAATCCTAAATTAATAAGGAAAAGGAAAAATTATAGGAAAATCCTAAATTAATAAGGAAACTTAAAATAAAAGCAATTTTAATTGATGGACTTGACAAACTTTAACTTGTCCCACATCACAAAATCTTTTTATTTGTCATTTTATAAACAATATTGAAAAAATATTTGTGAATTTCACCTACGAAAATTATCCGTGGGAGTTTGATGTAAATAAAGATACGAATTCATAAGATCTCGTTCAAGTTCCAATCGGACCAGTTATAAGAGCACGAGCTAAGGAGTTCAAAGAAGTACTCAATAAACGAATTCAAGAAGTTTGGGCTCAGGAGATGCTTAGGAGGCCCATCAGAGATGAAGGACTTGCCAATCCAAGGCCTATTAATTTACTGGAGTCTCTATAAGGTTGAATATTAACAATTAATATTATTATATTAATATTATATTAATTAGTATTTTCGAAAACTTGGAGACCAAGTTTAGTTAGTTACCTTATTAGTTTAGATTTCTGAGATCTTTCTTGATCCTGTTAGGAGAAGATCTCCAGTTTTCACCCTAAAAATAGGCTCCTTTATTTTCGAAACTAACAAACCGCTCATCAATAATATTTTGTGAGTCTTATCTCTCTTTAGTTCTTTCGAACTGTTCGAACTTTTTTGAAAATCTTTCTGTGTCGTTCACCATTGACTTATCAAACGGCTTTCCATTCCGTTTGTGGCATCTTCGCTATTCCAAGGTTCTTGTTTTGCATATTGACATCGGGTTGAAATTTCTATACCAAAGTTCGTGGGTTGCTGAATCAGGGTTTGATGATTCATACACCCGTTTCGTTCGTATATACACACTTTTCGCTTCGGATTCTTGTGACAACGCTAAATTGTGATCGAGGATCGTATCACCGTTTGGAAGTTTTCCAGACCTCTGCGAGTGTACAGTTGAATAAGGGGAGAGGGAGGGGGTTGCGACTATAATAAAAAAAATTGCGACTAACAAGAACGAATTAAATGGTGGCGGGCGGCGACAATGCCAAATGTGACCGGCAGGTGGCGACGGTTGGCCAACGGAAGACTAGTGGTGGGACAAGTCAAAGTATTGAGTATAGTGGGTTGGGGCTACATGTAAGAGTTGGGGTTGGAGCTACAAGTAAGACTTGGAGTTGGAGTTATAACACCTAATCTCAATTGTTATACAACCTACCAAATAGACGACTAAAAATAATACTGCACACTATACAACCTACCAAATAAGTGACTTGTTATATTATACAACAGAAACAAGATGTGCTATCTAATGATATCTAATACACCTATATCCTATATGATCTACCAAATGAGTCGTTAATGTTATTAATTAACTCACTTAATTCAAAAAGTTGTGTAGTCTTGTGCTATTTTAAAGCCCTGCTAGTAAAAAAAATACAATTAGACAAGCCATTAAATTGTTAGTCAATTTTTTTAATTGTGAAAATGGGTTTTTTTTTGTCAAAGTTGGATAACTCAGATGGTACTCATTCACAACCTAGAATATTGGTTCTGAGTTCGAGCCACTTTGAGGAAGGGGGAGGATTTTCTTTGTTCTTATATTAGGAGAAAAATATTTTTATTTCAAAATGGGTATTTTTTGCCAAATAGTAAATGCATAAATGTTTTTTGGCCACATTTTCCCATTACATATTTTTAGCATATACTGTATCAAATCATGGGAGAGAGAGAGAGGTTTAATCGGTTCTTCTTAGAGATGTCAAAATTGGCCCGGCCCTAAAAATACAAGGGCTGGATCTTAGTTTCATAGGCCCTTATAGCTTCAGGGCTTTTAGCCCGGCCCTACTTGGCCCTCAGGCCTATTAGGGCTTGGGCCAAGTTAGGGTAGGGCAGGCCCTAAGGGCTTTATATTTTTATTTTTATATTATATAATATATACATATATATATGTGTGTGTGTATATATATTTACATATATGTATATATATATATATATATGTATATATTATTTATATAGTATCGCATAATTATATAGATAAACCCAGGGTTTTGTCTAAAACGACTTTTCAGTTTTCACTTTTCACATCCGGAGACTCTCCAGCGGCTTCTCAATTCTTCTCACGTTCCCTTACTCTTTCCTCCCCGTCGCCAGCAATTTTCTATTCTTCTCAAAAGTAAGTTTGTTATCTTTTTTAATAAATATATGTTATAGTTTTTTAATATATTGTGTTCAATATGTTGAATTGTTGATGCTCCAAAAGATAAACTTATATATATATATATATATATATATATATATATATTATATGAATTGTTCAATATGTTTATTGGCTAATGGTAAATATTTTCATGTTCGTTGCTCTGCACATATTCTGAATATTATTGTCCAAGAAGGGTTAAAATTGCAAATGTAGCACTACATAAAATCAGAGAAAGTGTGAAGTATGTAAGAGGATCTGATGGGAGGATGCAAAAGTTTGATGAATGCATTCAAGATGTAGGAGGGATTGATACAAGTATTGGATTGCGGTTGGATGTTAGCACATTATGGAACTCTACTTATTTGGTGCTAGCTAGTGCACTAAAATATAAGAAGGAGTTTGCAAGTCTCCAATATCTATATATATATAAAAGTAAAATGGAGGGCATTAATGTAATTTTAGTTTTCCCTCCAAAAAAATTAGACTAAAATTGGTAACTTTTTTCTTATTTTTGGTAAATTCATAACTTTCTTTTACTTTTTTAAAACAAAAATAACTTTTTCATTTTTAATCCGATTTTTATGCATAATATACCAGATTATTCATCTTTTCACGGTCTTCGATTCGACATCCATATCACATATATTATATTGAGATATTTAATTCGAATAAATAAATTGTTTGTTGGTTAATTATTTGTGCTAGAATTAATGTTTATTGTGAATTGGATTATAATATTTTGGTTTTAGTTTCAACCAGAATTAGTAAAATAATTTCTTTATAAAAAAAATATGAGTATTTTTTTTTATAAAAATACAACTAATCAATTTATTTTATTTGACATGAATTTTCTAATATATATATATATATATATATATATATATTTTAAGTCAGGGAGAAAACCGGTTGTTTAAATAATGAAAGTCCTACTTTATTAAATCAAAGGCAAAAACAACAATATATATTTTATAATCAACTTATTAAATCATCAAATCTGCTAAAATATCTTCTTATCACGACTTTGGCATACATATAATTATGTATTAAAATGGTTACTGAAATTATTTTTAATTACCTATTTATATTTTTAAGAACGAGTATTTTGTTAACATTACTCTTTTAAGGAAATTTGCTCTTTGTAGCCTAAATTACGACTTTTATTACATTTGGCAATCATTTTAATTTTTTACTTTTACTAAAACTTCAATTATATGTTTTTACACTTTCTATGCTAAATAATACTTGGTCGCACAAATTAACATCGAATACTTTTTTTACTCTTAACAATCTAAATAAATTTGTTCGCATTAATCAATTTTTATCTTCAAATAAATAAATTATTTATAAGAAGACTATAACATTTATATAAATAATTTACAATACCAAATAAAATAAGAAAGTACTCAAATATTTTGAAGAAACCAAAGACTTTAATTTGTTATTCGAATCAATAAATAAATTTTGAATTCTATTTTGTTAAAATAAGATTTTATTAAATAAAAATTATTTAAATATATTTGAAATCACCAAATGAAATGTTAAAAGTTGCAAATGAAAATTTAATGTTATAATGAAAAAATTAAATATTTATACTTAGAACTTGAAATTTTTTTTAGATAAATTAAAAGTTAAATATAAAATAAAAGCAGGGGCATAATGAGAAAAGTATTAAACTTTACATTACATATAATCTAAATAAAATATCATTGTTCCTTTTATTATATATTTTATGGATATTTTTAGTTATTTATAATTATAATTTAAAAATTATTTTAAAAATTAAACTATATATATATATATATATATATATATATATATATATATATATATATATAAAACACAGTAGGGATAATTCTGTAAGTAACACTTTTCAGCCTAAAATATTAGACTGTGACTGATAAGTTGTTGTCACATTTGGTATGAATAAAAATTTATTTACTTTCTAAAGTTGCCAATATATTTTTTTTTTCATTTCTAATCTATTTATTATGTAGACCATATCAAATTAATCATCTTTTGACAATGTTTGATTTGACATCCATATGATATATATAGTAATAAGATATTATATTTAAAATATTATATTATTTGTTCGTTGATTATTTACGTAAGATTTCAGTGTTTACTGTGGGTTGTACAAAAAATATAGTAATGATTTGGAATACAATTAAAATCATTCAAGTAATTCTCTTTTACAAATTATTTTACTTGATTATTTCATTAGAACTACACCTAATCAATTTGTTTTATATGACATGAATTGTCTCAAGTTAATATTTGACTTACAATCAACTTATTAAATTATTGAATTTGCTAATGCTCATTTGATATAATAATTGTTTTTGTTGATAAATCACAAAACTATCATTTTCGTTCATATATATAACTTTATATATGATAATTAATCTTAGAATTTTTTTTATTAATTTTTTATATTTTAGATATATTAATGTTATTTTTCTATAAATAATTACAATTTGCAATCTATACTATGATATTATACAAGTTGCAACTAAACTTCTTTTAAATAAGTAAAATTAACCAACTAGAACTATATGTTTTTTAGACTTTGCAACCTAAACAATACTGAGTTACATTAACCAATCTCAATTAGGTCATCTTTTCTTTTCTTTTTTCACATTTTGCAACCTAAGCAATTCTTTTTTTTTTTACATTAACCAATGTATATCTTTAAGTGAAACTACTATTTACAATATAAATTTATAATTTAATTGAAACTTTTCAACATATATATGAAAGTATTAAAAAATATTGGAGCACTCATATGTTTTATTTTGTTATTCCAATTATTGAATTATTTTGTTATTCAAACTATTGAATAGCTTTTAATTTTTTTTTTTTTTGTTAATTGTTATTTTTTGTATATCGAAAATACTAAATAAAGTACTAAAACTTGCAAATAAGATTTTTCAAAAGGAGATAGTTATAGTTAGTATTCAAAACTTTATTTAGATAACTTTAAATATTTAAAGTAAAATGGAAAAAATTAAAGAAAAATAAATTTCTTATAACATTATCCAGTTTATTTTATTTAAAAATATGAGTTGATAGTTAGATATTTATGTTTGTTTTAACATTCATAATTAATTAAGATATTATGCACATAGGTGAAGAATGACGCAGACACACTAAATGTGTGTTTGGATTTCAAAGATAAGAAATGATCATTTTGAAAAAGATTTTTCTTATATTAAATATTTATCTTAATGTTAATCTATATATATATATATATATATAAAGTAAGTTCTATTAAATTCATATATGACGTGCGAGAAACTTTACATTACTTATAATTTTATTTATATTTTATCCTATATTTTAAAATTTTAAAAAATATACTCCCTCTGTCCCGCTCTAATTTGCCTACTTTCCTTTTTTATTTGTCCCAATCTAATTTGCTAGCCCATAAATGACAACTTTCTCTCACAATCTCCACCCTCAAAATCTCCACATTCAATCTCCACCTTTAAAAAAGTCAAAGATTCCACAAAATCTGCTTTTTCTTAACCTTCGTGCCCGGCCAAGGTAGGCAAATTGGGCTGGGACGGAGGGAGTATATTTTATTAGGATAAAACGATCACATATTTAAATATTAAATTATATCATATTTAATTTTATTAAAATCATTACTTTTTAAATAAACTTCCGTGCATCGCATGGGAATATTACTAGTTCTTTATAAATATGAAAAAAGAAGATTGAAATAAAGAAATTGATAGCAAATTTGGATATGGGAAAACAAATGGTAAGCTAATGGACAAAATAGAAAGTTGAATGACGAATCAATAGCATGCTTATATTGAAAAATGGCCTACACTTTAAGAGACAATTGCCAAACATGGTGTACCATTGTTACAGAGCCTACTTGTTTCACATGTAAATCAAGGTGTCCTCTTATGCCCTACTCATATAATATATCGGATGCTAACATGCATGAATGACCGTAACTTTATTTATAGATGGAGTGAGACGTGAAAAATATGAATGTAAAATTTTTTAGTATATAGATTTTAAATTTAATATATATATATATATTTTTTTGAAGGATATAATGTGGTAAATTAATAAAATATTTTAAAATTATTATTAAAAATGGCCCAAATGTATTAAGAATTAAATAATAGTTAATAAAATTATTTGAATTAAATCTTTATTTCCGTGCCCTATTCGAACTGATAAATTTATGAACAAACATAACCTGAATGATTTCAATATATTAATTAGATGAAAATAAAATGTGAAATAAAGTATTATTGTAATATAATAAATACAACTGGCTTAATAATTTCGGGGATTGTAAGCAAATTAGATTTTCTTTAAAAACAGCCTTTCAATTTAAAAATAATAATTAATAGATTGAAAATTGAACAATAAATTCACTTCTACCTTGACAGACCAAAATAATTTATACTCAGTATTTTTAATGAAATTTAGCTATTAAATTATTTTAAGTGGCAAATTACTTATATTCTGATTATTGGGAAAATCTGATTCAAGAAATGTAAATGCAAGTCTGTAAAAGTTTGTAATTAAGCAGAGTATTCTACACACAAAAAATACAATTTTAGAAACAAGTTTCTTTTTTCATACTTAAATTGTTGATTCCATAAACTATACTCCCTCCATTTCATAAAGAATGTCATTGTAGCTATTTTTGGAGAAATTAAAGATTGATATTTAATTGGTACGTTTTGTAAAATGAGGAAACAATCAACTAAATTAAGTAGGTTGTTTAAAATAATATTGGAAGAATTGTACTCCCTCCGTCCCGGTTTAAGTTTCCTACTTTGACCGGGCACGGAGGTTAAGAAAAAACAGATTTTGTGGAATCTTTGACTTTTATAAAGGTGGAGATTGAGTGTGGAGATTTTGAGGGTGAGGATTGTGAGAGAAATTTGCCATTTATGGGCTGGAAAGCTAAGTTGGGACAAACCAAAAAAGAAAGTAGGAAAGTTAGAGCGGGACAGAGGTAGTAATTTTTTTGGTAAAGTGACACTTATTGTGAAATTTTTCAGAATGTCTAAAATGACATTCTTTATGAAACGGATGGAGTATTATCTATCAAAGTCGTCATTGTCGCCAACGAGAAGCATACCATGCTTAAAAAATAAAGTTAGTTCTTTTCTTTTTGCTTTTATAAACTTAATCTTTTTACTTTTTTATTCTGAAAAGTTGCAATGTTGTTTCTGTAAGTGTGCATGGGAGTTAGAATTATTGTAAAAGCAACAATTGATCTTTCATCAAAAACTCCAACTTTAACAATATTGTAGTCATGTATGCATAAAAAATAATCAATTTAAGGATACCAGTCATCACCAATAATTAATTTTGTCATAATTTAACACGTATGCTACACGTGGACCCATTAATTTGGGATTTTTCGGCTGAGAGACTGACGTGGCATTTCATAACCCAAGTGTTCATCACAAATAACAAAATGAGAAAGCAATAAAATAAAAATGCAAAACGATTTACACATCACATTATTCTGGTCTGAAACAACAGGTTTAACCCTATAAATTATATCCCCCAATTTAACCCAAAAAACTCACTGGTAAGAACCCTAGAAATCGATCTCCCGATTTCTGCAAATGAGCGAATGTTCCATTGAATCTCAAGCATTCTATGGGTGGGGCTACTATAGTGTGGCGCTTCCTATTGTGGTCTGCATGCAGTCATTAGCTTCTCCAAGACACCAGAAATGTCACGTTAGCATCTCTGATAGAAAGTCACAAATTCATAGGTCACATGCGATGCACGTTTCAAATTTCGGCAAAATTAGTGACCGACGATAACCAATATCCTCAAATTGGTCATTTTTTTACAACATACACATACACACACAAATTATAAATGTTTTTTTCTAGATAAACCATATCCTACTGGACCGAAAATGAAAATTTCCCCGTCGACATGAGTATTCGCCGACCAGGTTTGATCTTCTTGTATGGTCTTTCGCTCTGGCCTTATTGTCTGGTTTTTCTTCATTAGTACAGACTGTTTCCTGATCCCCGATTGGGGTGTTTTGCGGCTGCAGGATTCAACCTTCCTCGGGGCCATCTTCCTTTGCCCCTGACTGGAGAGGTTTTGCAGTTCGAGGCTTGCTTCAGGGTTTTGATAATGTGGGGAACAAAATGGGGGTCGCAGTGGTGTGATAGAGGACGAGGGGGGGGGGGGGGAGGGGTTTAATGAGAGATATGGTTGGCTTCAGACTGAATTTGGTTAAGGGCTTGGCAACTATTTTAACAATCATGGGTCGTCTGGTTGTTGACTTCGAGATTAGTGGAAGATGTAGGCACGCATCTGTATAATGTACCGAGAATGGGAGATAAGGCTGGGAAACTACCTGTCATTACTGATGAAGTAGCCCTCAACATCAGCTCATTCGCGGGGCTACTGATCAGCCTATTGTTCGATGCGATCATAGAAGGGGAGAGGGGTTAGTGATGGTTGGAGTTGATCAGGTTGTAGGAATGTCGAAAAAGGGAGATAAGGGTCACGCAACCGGTCAACCGGGAAAAGAGAGTGGGCGACCTAGGGGAACTGGTCGTAAGGAATGCTTAGACAAGTCCTTGGCGATTGTGCTCATGAGATATGTCGTTAAAAAAAGATCTAATAAAGCCGAAGTGGAGATGGACAATAAGGGGACTCGTTTTGTTCCTATGGAGGTGGATTCGTGTCCATCGGGTTCGGAGACTGGTGATACCCGGCCCTATCTGGCAGTATTATTTAATTTGGAATGCATGGGGCTTGAGAACCGATGTGCATTCCGTAATTTGAAGCCTTTGGTAGCTGATAAGGACCGGTTGCTGTTATTTATTTGTGAGTCCAAAATTATTAAATCTCAGTGTGTGGTGGATTGTGTAAGATTCGCAGTCTTTTAAATTCTATATTTGTTGTGCATGTAGTCACGGGCTCAACGAAGCTACTTGGATTACATTGATTATTGGTGATGGAGGTTTAGAGTTTACTACAAAGGGATGATGTTTAGTTTTTGGTCTTCATCACATGTCACGTAAATGTAACTATGTTGCATACTGTTTAACACATTTTCTCTTTTTCTTCTGCCAATTCGTATGTTACAACAAAGGAGGTCTTCTGTGCAACTTTTTTTGAGATCACAATTGTGGTCACTAATAATAAGTTATTTGGGACCACATGTTGTCACAAATCTCTGTATAAATTATTTAAGACCACTTTAAATTACTTGTAGAGACAACTAGTTGTTGCAAAAAATATTTTAGACGCATTCGAGACCACTTTTGTGGTCACAAATATATTATTTGCGTTCGAGTTATTGAGACAACAATAAAGTTGTGACAAATACTCATAAGTTGTGACGAATATTCATTATTTGATACCGCTTCTCATAAGTTGTGGCAAATACTCATTATTTGAGACCACTTTTTGTCATCTCAAAAAATCATTTTTGTTGTAGTGTAAGTAATAAGATGCTTTTAGATTAAAAAAATTAACAATTTTAGATTCATATTAGAAAGTCAACTAATCAGTCTAATCCTCCACACCTGGAGGCAATATCGGTTGGAATGGGTCATAATTCAGTTGGTTAAGTACTTTTCTATTTAAGTTATTGTTTTTTACTAAAATAAAAATTGTTTTTTTATGATATTATTTGAAACGATAATTGTAGTCTAGATCTCTAACAAAAAGTTTATGAAACGATTTTGTTGTCACAAAATGCTCTAATTTTTTAGGATTATTTTTTGTAGATGTTGCAAACAATATTTGAGAGCATTTATAATGACTTTTTGTCGTCTTACACATAGGGATGTATACGAACCAAACTGTTCGTGAACTATTCCGGGCTCGGCTCAAGAAAATATTCGTTCGGAATCGTTCGTTGACCTAAACGAACCGAACTCGAACTTAATATCGAGTTCGAAATTTTTTTCGAGCCGAACTCGAGCCTATATGTGTTTGGTTCGCAAGCTCGCGAACTGGGCTCGCGAACTAGGCTCGATAATATTCATGAATATTTGTTATATATATAAAAATATTAAATAATGCATAAAAATGGGTTCAATGTGAATCGAACCGAGCTTTTATCGAACTGAGCTCAAACTATTTACGAGCTTAGAATTACACGCTTAATAAATTCGAGCTCGAACTATGTTCGTTTACTACGTTATCGAGCTTTTGGCGAACCGAGCTCGAACTATTCGCGAACTTAGTAATTACAAAACGAACCGAACTCGAACAAAATTTTATAAGCTCGAACGAATACGAGCCGAACTCGAACACAATAAAAACTTAAACAAGCCGAACTCGAGCCTTAGACTGTTCGGCTTGATTCGCCTCGTGTACATCCCTACTTATACATATCATTTGCGGTGAAATTACTGAGACGATTAATTAGCGATCACATACTGTCTCTAGTAATATATTTATGACAAATTTTTATTATTTTGAAAGATCATTTTTATCGTAGAATTTGCATTAAAAAAATGAAAAAGAGACAAGATGAATCTATTTTACGTCATCAAAATCTGAAACTTTTTTGTGCTTCTCCTTTTAAGTTTTCGGTCCACAAGTTAAGTTTTGTTGCAAAGGCAATTACGTTAGACAGATCCCGCCTTAAATTGTGCTCTCCTAATTTCTGCACTATATATTATCTTCATCTTTTCAGTCATAATTTTAAATTTTGTAAAATATTTACAAATATTTCTTATAATTTTTCTCCACATTTCTATTAATACTCCTTAATAATCAGAAAAAGAGATAATATATAAATGACAGAATTGTAATAATTAGAAAGAGATATGTCACTACAACAAGAGAGATCTTTTCTATAATATTTTCAGCATAATTGTGGTCACTAATAATAAGTTATTTGTGACCACTTTTTGTCACAAATCTCTCTAAAAATTATTTGAGGCCATTTTAAGATTAATTTTAGCGATAACAAGTTGTAAAAAATATTTGAGACGCACATATGACAACCTTTGTCGTTACAAATATAATATTTGAGTTCGAGTTAATGAGACGACTAATTAATGACAACATCTTGTCTCTAATAAAAAAATTGTGACAAATATTTATTATTTGAAATCCCTTTTTTCTTATCTCAAAGACCATTTTGTAGTGTAAAGAAGAAAATTGAGAAGATTTAGGGATTTGAAGGGAGAATGAATCTAATTGAGGACTGACTTCTTTGTTCATTTTACTTTCTCCTTAATTTTTTCAGTCCAACTAAAAACTATAATGAAAAAATGAAAGTAATATTTTTTATGTCGATATTTCAATGGAGAGCCCAAATTAAAGAAAATGTATCAATACAAGGCTTGCATTTTGGAAGTTGATCTCAATTTGATGTCCGAATTTTTAGTTTTTCTTAGTTAGGGCCTAAATCTTGGACTTGATTCTTAATTAAGGGCTTACATCTTAATAAACAAAAAACATTATTCGATGTATAGAAGGTTCAATATGGAGTAGATTGAACTTTAATATGGAGTATATTTAAATTTTCTATATATCATATTGGACTTTCCGTATGACCGTATTGGATAATGATTTACTCCCTTCATCCACCCTAATTTGCACACTTTCCTTTTTCGATCGTACCATTCTATTTTGCACACCCCCAAATGAAAAGAAATCTTACAATCTCCACTCTTAAAATCTCCACCTTTGAAAAAGTCAACTAAAAAGTAAAAAACGGTTTTTTCTTAATATACGCGCTGAAACAAGTGTGCAAATTAGGCCGGGACGGATGAGTATATTTTAAAGACGTAAGTCCTGGATTAAGAATAAAACTTAAAAACTAAATACTTAATTGAAAAAAATTAAAATTCAGGTTAAATAATCAATTTTTTCTCATAATTTAAGAATACAGAATAAACCTTCCCTTTTTTCTCATAATCTAAGAACAAATAAAAAACAAAAAAAACTCTCCCCTCCTCCTAAGGTGACTTGAATCAAAGACCAAAAGAGTGGATGCTCTCACCACTTGAGCTATCCAATTTTGTTAGATTTAGGTCATATATTCATAACTTTTAGGGTAAATTTGTTTATGGATTGAAAGGGACGTAGAAAATCTGGACGTCAAAATTTTAACGATGTAAATTTAAAATCTAATCTTTGTTTTGAAAAAGAATATGATGAAATGAATAAGATATTTTCTAATAATCGATTAAAAATTATCAAAGTGTACTAAAATTGTAGATAATAATTAACAAAATTATTTAAATTAAATTGTTATGTCCTCTATCCAAACGTAGAAATCCATAAACAAACATAGCCTTAAAATTATTGATACATTTTCCTAAACTTAGGGCGAGGTAATGAAATTTACCTTTTTTATAGTTATCTTAAATAGTTTGAATATTATTAATGCAATTGAATAGTAGCATATTTTAGGGGAAAGTTGTCATATTAGGTAGTGGTGTCCCATCACCAGACTTTCTGCATTCTTCAACCCTACTATATATATCTGTGCTTTCTCTACTGCATTATTCAGGCACTGATTGCCCACAATCTCTGCCTAGAGAGAGAGATAGGAGATCTAGAAAGAGAAAGAGAGAGTATTGTGAAACTAGAACTGAACTTATGGTTAGACATTCTCTGTAGGCTTATCCCCCCTCCCCCTATTTCTGCTGTTGTCCATGGAGAGAGACAGGTTGACTGATACATGTTTGGCCCTGTTGCAAGAGTTTCTGATCCCGCCTCAACTAATTCCTGTCTAGATACTAATCTTTTTGCCCTCTTATATATTTCTTTTTTGATTCTTCTCTGTTTAACTACGATCATGTCTCATTTAGATTCTAACTATGTGCTAGGTTCTTATTTGTTAGTATGACTAACGCTTAACAACTTTCACAACATTGTTCGATGGACACCATGCTCCATTTTAAGAAAATCAGTAAGTTGAGCAGTATGGGTTTTTATTGTTTTTTGCTAGATTTGGCTTTACACAAACATACAAACACAGATTGTGTATTTTAAACTCCTCACATGTCTTGAAATGGTAGGAACTGAGCTATTAATACAAATGGTGATGTGTATGGTAACCCTGAATTGCATTTTTTTAAGGAAAAATATATTTTTTTTGGATCTGGGTGTACATATATATATGTAGCATCCAACCCTTATTGGGTTCTGATTCTAGGTTAGGGTTAGGGTTCATGCAACTATTTTCTTCCCTTGGGACCACAATTTCTTTAGGGTTACATATGATTTCTATTTAATTGTTTTATTCCTGCTACTTGAGATTTTTATCTTGATAGGATCTGATCTGAAGTTTGGGGGTAACGTCATTAAGGTATTCTTCCAATTTTCACCCTTATTATATTATTGCTTTTAGGGTGCTAATTAATTTTTTTCTCATTAATTTATCTTATTCCCAGAATGCTAAAAAGAGGAAAAAGATACAGTGGATTAATTTATTGGCTGAATTTTATTTTAGTTAATTTTGTTACAAAAAGATATGCTTCTAATCACTCTCCAATAAAGTATGTGTAGTTACTTAGAAGAAAGTAACAGTTTTGGCTTTTTTTGCCTGTTTACACTGGGGTTTATTTCCATTGTTAAGAAATATAGAGACATTAATGTGCTATATATACTGAAATTGATTCTATTAAATTAAATTTGTAAGTTAGGAATCCTAGATGTAAATTAATTAAGGGGAGCTTCCTTCAGTCCAGTCATAGAGATAAAGGGTTTGAATTTGCTGCTGACTCATTCACGCAAACGCAGTAGAAAATATTTAGGCTTTGATTCTATTACGAATGTGTGAATGATTCAGGAGTCAAATTTCACCCGATTCTTTGCTGTGCTTGGACTGAAGGGAGCTCCCTCTTTACTAATAATTTCTTATTTTTTCTTCTTTATTACCAAACCCAGTATCCTGTCTTAGGTTAGATTTTGGGATATATATGAAGTTGATCAATATTCAAATTTCTTCCATTTCAACTATGTTTAGTCTTTTATCATCTGGAATAAATAGTCTGTCATGGATGTCGATATTGATTGAATTTCATGTTCATTTTGGGATTACATCTATCTTATTGTTGTTGCATTTCTGGTATGCTTAAACGATTTATAGACGCAAGAAGATGACAATTTAATTTCAAGAGATATGTATATATAAACAGATAATACTTGCGAATGCGTGCTAAATTAAATAAAATGAGTAAATAACGGTAGAGAGATGAAATGTTACCGTGGAATTTCTCTCAAAAGTTGATTTGTTATTTCCTTTGTTCATCCTCTTCACCTTCATTTTCTGCCCATCACTTCAATAACACTGTGTTTTCACCCACTGCTGTTCCTTTTAAATATTTAAGTACTGGAGCTTAAGGCTCTTGTGCGTCTCAGGTCAAATCTTCTATTACATCATTGCAAGAAAAACGATATTTATTGCTGAACTTTTTACATTTTACAAAAGTTGTAACTAAAAGTACCCCCTTTTATAACTATTAGTAGTTATATAAAATACTTTCTTTTTAACTACTTTTTGTGGTTACAAATAATCGTGATTCTAGTGGTGCATCTGCTGCATTAGCTGCACTAATGTATAACATATAATGATGCTTATGTCATATTGTACGAATACTAGTCTAACTATTGCAAAAAATGTTGCACCAAGTATTGTAGAAATTCTGTTTTGTCCGTGTGTATGAATGTGATTTCTCTTTAATTTGTTTTTCCCTCTCCAAATCTGCAATAGTTAGGTTACTTTGCGCGGTTAATTTTAGAGAGGACGGTATTTAAGGTTACAAGATTTGGTCACTGATCATATTCATCTTTAGGTCATTTTCACTTGAAGGGTTATAATTCCTCTAAAATGTCTTATTGAATGTTTGCTGAGATTAACAATAAAATTTTTAAGGGGAAAAAATTCATTATTAGTCCTATATGTTAGGGTTTGTTCAAAAACACTACAAGAAGACACAATTCGTTGGAGCATAAATTTGTTGGAGTTTTTTAAAATTTTCAACGGTAATTCCAACGGCGAATGAGCCGTTGGAATTTTGGAAATAATTCCAATGGCAAAAGGCCGTTGAATTGAAATAGTTGCTTGAAAAAAAATTCAACGGCAGTGACCGTTGGAACAAAAAAAGTCGAACTGTCACTTTTTCAACGACATAAAAATCATCGAAATTGAAAATTCCAACGAAAATTTACAATATTCCAAAGATTTTGGTTCGACGAATGACATAAAATGAGATCCTTGTAATTTCCATACTAGGGTTTTCATCTTGATTGTTGTAGCATCATGTTAGGCTAGAGATGACATCCTGTCATCAATTTATGTAAATGTAAATGTGGTGCAAGGGAATTCGGCCTATATTAGCACTATTATCTGGAATATGTTATTGGAACTTGAATCTCAATTAATTATTTAATATATTTCTTAGAATATGAGTTTAAAAGTGAGATTATATATCCTTAAATTAATCAACACACTTAATTCCCACTTTGGCACTTAACCATTCGAAGCTATTTTTCTTTTCAGTTTTACTGTTTGTTTTCTTTTTAATGTGATTCGTGTTAATAAACATTTTATTTAATTTTGGGGAATAAGAAATTAAGTTGGTTTTATCGTGAAAGTGTTGATTTTTATTATTTGATTGACGATCAATATTAATTTATTTAATTAGGTTTGTAGTATAAAGTAAACTTAATATTAATGATCAATTCGTCTTTAATTTATGATTGTTTTTGTTAAATTGGTTTAACATCTGATGAGGTATTCGTATACATTGGGAATTGTATTTTCATTAATTAGTCTTTTACCTAATTTATTGTTTTGAAACCATGAGTTATTTGTTTATTTAGTCTGGAGCTTCTGCTCTTTGGGCCACAAACATTCTGAATTATAATTATTTTTTATTAAATATTATATTTTTTCTAATATATATTTGATGATTGTTGGCAGTACTATTCATCAATCTATTTACTCCAAAATAAAAGAGTATGAACTGAATTTTCTTTTTTAATTAAATTAATAATATTGTCTTAATGGGATAGGGTTTACTGTTGTTTAAGCTTAACAGTAGAATTTGTCAACACTTTCAAAACAAAAGCAAACTCCACGAAACCCAACGGTGTTAAGTTTATTCATTTTGTTTGCCAGAATATCTTTATTTTTCTACCATACTTTTGATTTTGTATTTTTATAAGTATGCCATAAATTACGATATCACACGCAAATATTATAGAGGGAAAAACAGTTGTATATATGTGTGTCACATTATCTCCGTACAATAGAAGAGATCGTTTGTATAATATTTTTTAAAATTATAATAGTGATTACTAATAATAAATTGTTTGTGGTCACTTGTTGTCACAGGATCTTTTACAAATTATTTGAGATCATTTTGAAATTACTCTCAGAAATAACTAGTTGTTGTAAAAAATATTTAAGTCGTATTTAAGGACACTTTTTGTTGTCTCAAAATATCATTTTTCTTTTAGTGTCTAGTGGTAATGTACTATTGGTGACAATAATACTTGCACATTTTTTTCCGTGGTACACTACAAGTAAAATGAAAGTAAAATGGTCTTTTGAGATAATAAAATTGATCTTATATGTTAGGATTTTTTTAGGAATTTAAGAGTGATAATTACCTTGAACCTTTCAAAATTCCTCTCAGAAAACAAATGTCAAAAAGTATAAATACAACTTCTTAAAAGAGACTATAAATATATATATATATATATATATTTATTTATATTTGAGGGATATAATTGGAGAAAGGTCATTTAAACCATCTTTCCCATAAGAAATATTATCTTTTGAAATAACAAAATGTGGTGTCAAATGATACGTGTTCATCACAACTAAGTTACTATAAACAATGTGTCATCTCTAAATAACCGTCTAAATAATCTCAACGTAATTAATATTATTTGTGAAGACTAGTCCAAATGCGTATCAAATATTTTTCCGACAAGTACTTATTTGTAAAAGAATTTCAAGAATGACCTTAAATAAATTATATAACATTTTATACAGACTGAATTATCAGAAAAGTATTTGTAATTATAATTTCACATTTGATAATAATTCATCACATAAATTTATTATTAGAGATAACAATTGTCATTTTTTAAAATGTGTCAATAATTTTATTTTCCTTAACAAAATTTTATAGAAACAAGACTTTGTTTGAAATCCAGCAATGCATGTGTTTTTCAGTCTCGCTCTTTTTTTCGCCGTTGGCATATATTAATGTATTCACGAAATTATTTCATTTCATAAATTGGCAGGCGATAGCAATCGACTGCTAAAATTAATATATATGCATATTTTGGACAGAGTGGTACCGCATATTGAACCAATTGGAGGATGGAAGTGACTTGGTTTTGTGTTTAAATTCTTTTTCTTGTAAATCTCAATTTCATTATATTTTAAGTCCATAAACATGGGGTGTGATTACTGAAAATAATTAATAAAGTGAGTTGAATGTGTGAATCGATACTGAAAGTACAAGGAGTTGCTGTTTTTGTTGCAGTATGATGTATGGTTTCGATGTAATCACCGCCAGGATATGTTTTATTTATTTACTTCATTGTCTGTAAACTGTCTGTAGGATGTCGTCTAATAAACAACTGCACTTCACTCATGCCTCACCACTCTCTTCTCTGCACAAATTAAATACATTCACCCGTTACCGACTTCACTTCAATTCATTTCTAATATCGACCTTTTCCAATAATAATAATAATAATAATAATAATAATAATAATAATAATGTTTTCAGAAATTATGTAATTTTTGGATTCAATCTTCTTAAATATATATATACACATATATGCATATAACATGAACTCTCGTACTACCTTAAATAGATTCGAACAATAAAAACATATATTGAGCAAGTGTAAGCTCATAGATATGGGTAGAGAAAGAAAAATACACATCCATTTCGAGTAAGTGTGATTTCTAAGAAGAGAATATGGGGAATAGGGGAAGATCAAATCTAATTAATTGTTTTCTTTCTGCTCCATCTTCTATAGAAAAGGGTGAAAAACAACACGTTCTATAATTATTGTATAGAATTTGTGAAGATTGTAAAAACGTACTAAATCTAGCACTTTGACTGATTAAATGGAAGAAAAAATCCTTCCGGACTGATCGCTATAATCTCTATCAGCTTACCGCAAGTATACAATATAGTTAATAGCAAGTGGCAAGCGATGTCGTATCCCACGGTGACTAGTGAAGATGAAACCTAATCAAAGTACTACAGTGTTCTACAACAACCTCGTATCTAGGCAGATTGCTTATAAGATTGATTCGTTGAGTGGTTACCCTACTTACTAAATATCTAGGCCTAAGATAACAGTAAGAGAATAAAAGACTAACTAATTGTCATGATTAGCTAATTAACGAAGAGTTTATCAAATATTAAAGGACTATAGGATGTCGATTTCAGAATTAATTATTGTGCAATCATAGACAATGCACATGTATATGGTATATGAATTACTAAGATTATCAAGCCTATTTATTATGGGGCTTCGCGAATTTGCATTCTTAAACCTCCTTCCAAAGCGTCTAATGTGTGGATTATAGACAACAGACAACCTCTCGGACGAAATGCCTATATCTCCTAAATGTGCCTAGGAAATACCCCCCCATAATATGTCGCTCACCTTCCGGTCCGATATTGGGTATATACTATGTCGTGTGTCTCTATCCACCAATATCATCACCTTTTGGTCCTATATTTGATATGTGATTGTAGTGTGTTATATCTGGATGGCCAGCCTTATCTAACATCGACCAATTCTCAACACAACGAATAACATCAAGAACATAAAATTATAGCACACATCAGACAATCTACATTGGTAATTAAAACCTATTTTCTAATCCTAAAATGTAGAATTACTATTCCATAAAATATAAAACACAATCATGATAAATTAAATCACCGTCTTACAATAAAATAAGTACACTGAAATAATCAAGGGAAAAGATCAGAATACTAAGTCACCGGTAAATTCTGACGGATGAATAACCCCATTGTAAAAACCTGCTCTGTAAACTACCCTAACTACAAAAATATATAACTCTAAAGTTACTGCTAAACTAATGTTACTGATGTATCCGATGATCTAAAAATGAACCCTAAGGCTAGGTATTTATAGGACCGAGCTTAAATCAGATCAAATTCCATAAAAATGCGTCAGACGGATAAAACTCGACATTTTGCTAGACCCAATGGAATGCATGTATCAGGTCTAGCAAATGCTAAACGTTATACATGAATTTTGGGTCAGCGCAGGAAGCTAGATTGAATGGAGTGACTATGTTCGATTTAGCTTAGTCTAGCAAATGCTAAACGTTTACACTTGTTTTAGTGATCAACGCAGGACACTAGACTGAATAACCTCATGTTATTCGGTCGTGCAAAATGCACTTTTTCCTCTTCTCGTTTTGCTACATCTTTTGGACTCCTCTACTCCATCTTAGGTCTTCCCAAAGGCTATTTTGAACTCAATTCTTTAATTACTTCCTTTCAAACCTTCTTTTATTTTTTGGACTTGTGATTTCACCATTAACTCCAAAAATGCGCTATTTTGTACTAAAAACACTACAAAACCAATAAATGAGTAAAATCCGCAAAACATATGAAAACTTGGGTTAGGAAGTACTAATTTACGCAATAATGCACCATTTTATGTAGTGATCATGGATAAAACTATTGGTCAGTCAAGTACTATTTACTTTTTCAGAATTGTCGGACAACTGTTTCGTGTCACCGACAGTTTCATGACAATTGTGTTGTACTTCGTGCCAACCTTTTAATGGTTTCGTGACTACTATTTATGTTTCGCGCCTACTGTTACTATACATAATTTTGAGTCTTTTAAGAAAAAACTGAAACTGCTAAGAATCTTACAATGGTACACAACTGTGGGTTTATTTAAAAAATTATAAATTATTCATCATAATGCACTATTCTAATGAAGGAGACATTACAAGTAAATTATGGTTCTGAATGAACGCTCAAGAAGAAAATTCTACATGAATACTTGGGTGAAAACTCAAGAAACAGGGATATTTTCAGATTCTGGAAAGACAGAAACGAGATTTATTTGGAGACTTACTCCGAAGGTGTGACAAGATACTTGAAAGAAGTGATGAGCTCAGTAACGAGTTTCAGAAGCCTTTTAAGATGCCAAGTTTGGATGAACGGAGAGAAGAAATTCGACTAAAGATCCTTATACAGGAAATAACTGTAGAATGGGATGCAACTGGTTTAATCAACTTTACCAGTATCCATAGAAGATTTTCTACAAGAAATCTGAAGAAGATGTCCCAACTAGTCCTCATCAGGAATCCCGAAATCTCACTAGCATTTCTGAGAGAAAATATGGTGGGACCTAATTGAGAAAAAAATCAATGGAGAAAAATATATGGTTTTGGATCTTAGAGAAGTCCAAACGACCATACAGAGCTATGGCGAGATCATCCTTAACCACTAGAGGGAAATCATCGAAACTCTTAAGGATGTCCAAAAGAGATCGACTACCTTGGAAATCAAGCCAAATAAAATCTAAATCTCAGCCGAGATGAACCAAACCCTAAGAAAACCCTGAATTCTCCTTTTCACGTCTCGGCCGAGATACAATTGCATCTCGATCGAGATCAGCCTTCAAGTCACAAAGCATAAAACCCTCATTGCTTCGTCTCGGTCGAGACACACTTGAATCTCGACAAAGATTGTTTACCCTGTTTTAAAATTATGAATGCGATTTTGCCTTAAACCCAAGTGACAACTCGTCTCTTATATATATAAGTTCCATTTCAAATTTGACCTATCTTGGGACATATTTAACAGCCATTTCTAGCCACCAAGACCACCAAGAAGGGAGATTGAGCAAAGGATTGAAAGATCTTCTTCCCAATCAAGATTTTTGGTTTCATCTTTATGTTTATCATGTTTCTTAGCCTTTACATTGAATTTTTGTTAGTTTTAGTATTAATGGGTGAGTAGCACCCCTATTTCTACCGTTGATCATATGTTGAACTTTGAGTGACAATGATTATGTAACTATTGCTAGTTGATGTTACCTTTCTAATGCAATTTCAAGTGTTCTACACTATTTACTGGTATTGATTCATGTTTACATGTTTTTTATTGGATTGATCACCCTTTAGGGAGTGTGTAGATGTGTTGCTAGAATTAGAGATCACTATCCCTAATTGTAGGTTCTCTGATTCCTCTAGTAGCGAACAAAGAGTGATTTGTCGTTGGTGATATTGTAGAATTCGACCTCTAAACCCGAGCTTCCGAGGTTTAAGTCGAATCTATTCCATTATCTTGGTGCTTTATTGATTTGATTAGTTTAATCGGATAGGGTTAGTCGAAGAGCAGACTTTCGATTAGCTAGACGTAAGAGATAACATAATTGCTAGAGCAGACTTAGTAATTAGTGGGATAGGGACTTGAATTGTATTGGATTGGGCATCAACAATAGTTGGGTAATACATTGAAACCAAAGGGATACTAGATCAAGGGTAGATTCCTTCAATTTATTAAAAACCAAAAACTCATTCTAATTGTCTTGGGTTATTTAGTTTGGTTAGTTTAGTAGTTTGGTAGTTCTTAGTTGATAATCACAATCAACCCCCCCCCCCCCCCCCGCCCCCCTCCAACCTTTATTGCTTTCATTGTTTTTTTCTATTTGTTGGTTGCATCCATATCTGAGGGATCCCAATATAGTTGGGATACATATTTGATTAGATATTTTGATATTAGATGGCCAGAACTATGCCATGTGGAACCGTAAGATTCAGTTTTGCTACACAATATGAAGGTCCTTGACCATCTCACCGAGACTATGGCTATGCCGGTTGAGCCAGAGAATGGTCAAAATGCCCAATATCGTCACGATTTGGACGCGTACAATAAGTGGGTGAATCAAGATCGTTTCGCTTGCTATACTATGTTGAGCTGCATGCAGGATCATCTGATTTGTGAGTTCGAGACGTTTCCTACAGCTAAAGAGTTGTGGGACGGCTTAAAGGTCATGTACGACACTACCTCGGCAATGAGACTAAGGGCTTTAACCCTTAAGTTCAATCAGTATGTACTTGACCCTAAGCACACTACAACATCTTGATGTCATGAAATACATGATTCGAGAGCTTCAAAATGCTGGAAATGAACTCACCAATGAACAACAAGTTTTGGGAGTTCTAAGGTCGCTATCTGAGTAGACTTGGGGACAAGTTAAACTTGTACTCACACACAATGAACAAATCCAGACCTTTGACAGCGTCGCCAGTCATCTTAGACTCGAGGCTGACCGTCGAGAGGCGAAAAGAGCACAAGCGGCTGCTTTCGTCGCACACGCTGGGCAACACAACCACAGGCAACCATTGGAAAAAATAAAAAGAATGCAGGACAAAGCAATGCCAAAAACCAAAACTTGGGCCCTCAAGGTGAAAAGGCTAAAAATCTTCACCGTGGTAAAAGGGGCGGAAAGAAGAAAGACACTTGCTATAACTGTGGAAAGACGGGTCACTTTGCTCGTAATTGTATTGAGCCAAAGAAGGTAAGACCTGCTCCTAGCTCTCCTGATTTATTTGTTTGCTCACATGTGTTCGTTGCTAATTCTCTCCATGGTTGGATTGTAGACTCGGGAACAACCAAACATGTGACAAGAGATAGAGCAGGATTTGTAGATTATCATTGAGTACCAGCGGGCAGCCACTACATTGCTATGGGAACTGGCGCGCAAGAAGAGGTGGTGGGAGTTGGGTCATACCTGGGCGCGAGCTGCTCTTTAGTGATGTGCTTTATGCGCCTAGTATTCGGTGTAATTTACTTTCAGTTTCAGCACTTTTGAGTCAAGATTTTTCTTTCCTGTTTGAAAAGACTATGTTATCCATTTTTCTCGGCAACAACCTTTATGGCATAGGATATATGAACAATGGATTTTTCATGTTGGATTTATCTATTGCATGCACTTCTTTTGTTTCTTCGTCTGTTGATGTTTTGAATGATTCTAATAAATGACATACAAGGTTAGGATACATAGGACGTGAAAGGATGACTAAGTTAGCTCGAGAAGGTCTTTTAGGCAATCTCACTAAAGTCAACCTTCCTGTGTGCGAACCATGTCTAGCAGGAAAAGCCTGCCGGAAGCCTTTTGGAAAGGCAAAAAGAGCTACTCAACCTCTAGAGTTAGTTCACTCGGACATATGCGGACCCGTAAATGTGAAGGCACGACACGGTGCATCCTATTTCCTCACATTTATTGATGATTATTCGCGCTACAGTTCAGTGTATCTCCTATTTCACAGCTCAGAAGCGCTTGATTACTTTAAGCGATTCTTAGCGGAGGTTGAGAACCAAAGAGATAGGAAACTTAAAACTTTACGCACTGATAGGGTGCGAGAATACTTGTCTGATAAGCTCAGACAATACTGTGAGAAAAAAGGGATCATAAGACAACTGTCAATTCCATACACTCCGTAACAGAATGGTGTTGCAGAGATGAAGAATAGGACACTTCTGGACATGGCCAGATCAATGATGGCCCAAGCAAATCTACCAATATCCTTTTGGGGAGATGCAATCTTAACTGCTGCCTACATATTGAACCGTGTATCGTCTAAGTCAGTTCCTTCGAGGCCGTATGAGTTGTGGCATGAAAGAAAGCCTAACTTAGAAGGCTTGCGCCCTTAGAGGTTAGCTGGGTTTGTTCATAATACTTCCCATAAGCATGGGAAACTTGGTCCTAGAGCAGTCAAACATATCTTTATAAGATACTGTGGCCACTCGAAAGGCTATGTGCTGTATGGTGAACATCCTGACAGAGGAATGACAGAAATTGAGTCACGAGATGTCAATTTCCTCGAGGAGGAATTTCCAACAATTGGAGAAGTTAAAGGAGATCTTAAACTTTATGAGTTACAAGATCCCGAAGACAACGCTGGAATTCCTGGCGAGGATGTGGTTTCACAACCAAATCCAACAATCGACGAGAATAATAAGAGCGATCTTAGAGTCAATGGGAGAAATCCATTGCATGAAGACTCTCAAGATCTAGAGTTGCGCAGGAGCAAGCGTGGAATGGTGCCCCGAAGATGTTTTGAACTCGAGGGGGAATCCTTCATGTGCACAACGATGGATGTTGATGAGCCAACCACTTTTGAAGAGGCCGTAACTTCTCCAAATGCTAAAGAGTGGATAAGTGCTAGGGAGGAAGAGATGAGTTCGATGGCTAAGAACCAAGTTTGGGAGCTAGTCGATCTACCGTCTGCACGCAAGACAATTGGGAACAAGTGGGTTCTCAAAGTCAAGCGAAAAGCAGATGGCTTGATAGACAAGTATAAGGCTCGTCTGGTGGCTAAAGGCTTTACCCAAAAAGAAGGTGTGGACTATGAAGAGACATTCTCCCCAGTGGTAGGTTAGCCTCTATCCGTCTTATTTTAGCAATTTTCGCCCACCTTGATTTGGAAATATTCTAAATGGATGTAAAGACAGCATTTCTCAATGGAGAACTGGGTGATGAGATCTATATGGATCAACCTAAGGGTTTCCAGATAAAGGGACAAGAGCGCAAAGTGTGCCGCTTAAAGCGTTCCATTTATGGACTGAAACAATCATCCAGACAGTAGTAGCTGCGATTTCATCAAGCTATCACTTCGATAGGCTTTACGATGGTTGAGGAAGATCACTGTGTGTATGTCAAAATGGATGAGAAAAAATTCACAATTCTCTCATTATATGTGGATGACATTTTGTTGGCTGGAAATGATACAGAGATGATTGTCGCCACTCAACAGTGGCTGTCATCTACTTTTGAGATGAAAGATATGGGAGAGGCAGAATACATACTTGGTGTTAAGATACACCAAGATCGCTCAAAGAGACTCTTAACTTAGTCTCAAGAGACTTATATTAAGAGGGTTCTGGAGCGATTTCGTATGCATAATGCTAAACCCATTGACACGCCTATGGAAAAATATTGTGTTCTTAGCAAAGATTTATGCCCAAAGACAGATGATGAAAAAGAAAGCATGGCTAAGGTACCTTGTGCAAGCGCAGTAGGGAGTTTGATGTACGCAATAATATGTACTCGACCAGACCTGTGCTTTGCAGTTGGGATGGTGAGTAGGTATGAAAGTAATCCCGGGCGCGCTCACTGGGCCTGCAGTCAAAAGGATACTTAGATATTTAAAGGGGACAAGTGATTTAGCTTTGTGCTATCACGGTGGCAGTCTGAAGCTACTTGGTTACAGCGATGCTCATGGATCAGCGGATAGAGGTTAACGCAAATCCACATCGGGATATGCATTCTTGTTAGGTGGCGCTGCTATCACTTGGTGTAGCAAGAAGCAACCTTATATCTCTATCCACTATGGAAGCAGAGTACATCGCCTGTACGTCTGCAGTTCAAGAGGCTATCTGGTTGAGAAGATTTCTCTAGACTTTGCGCGTTACGGCGCATGTAGATGATGCAGCAATTGTCCTTTGTGACAACACAGCCACACTAGCATATGCTAAGTACCACAAGTATCATGGGAGGACCAAGCATATTGACACCGGATACCACTTCATCCGAGATAATATTGCGCAGGGGCAAGTGGTTCTCAGGCACGTTCCCACTGGTGAAATGATAGCTGATCCTTTCACCAAGCCTTTGAGTAGAGACGTATTTCAAAGGCATGTTAGGAGTATGGGACTTCGTAGAATTTAAATGCTTTTTTGCCTGTATGAACAATTTTATTTATCAATGAAATGTGCCCTTATTACATGTTAGAAGTAATGTGTCTATTATGTGTGATATGTCACAAAGCTTGGATTGTCTCACTCACACGGGAAATCGTCCTGGCGCTTTGGTAAGCGAGCAGGATGAGACTGGCGGATCAAACACTTAAGTGATCACCTTCGTGAAAGAAACAACACGAAATGTTGTTGCCCATAGTCGCCTTGGCAAGAGGCCAGGATGAGATCATACTTGATCGATAATGAAGAATGTTCTAACTTCATATAAGCCCCTTGATTGTCGAGTGTGCAAATCATTGGAAGTTGTGTTGGAGACAAATTTCTAGTGATACGCAGGTCAGATGCTAGAAGAGCGACTGGACTAAGACTCGTATGATGTTCAGAGCGTGACAGCCCAAATTTGAGTGGGAGCTCCATCATAGCATGTATTCATACTACATGTGCTTAATGACAACCTTAGTAAGAGGAGTGACCGAATAAATCCCTGCTTCGTCACTGTGTGAGCTCTTATAGTGATTTTTTGTGCCCTTTGGGACTTTGGACTTTGTCAAGAAGTGTAAGCTTGATGACGCTACTTTAGGATGTGTTCAATGGCCATGGTGAATTCGGTCTGTCGGAGCATGACTAAGAAAGCTGTCAAGTCCAAGCAGATTGGCATAAAAGAGGCAAAGAAAAAACTAAGTTGGTAATGCCTTTGTGTAGTATGGCTCATAGGGCGGCCGACTAAGTCGAAATAGTTTTGACATAGTCATGAGCATAGATACAATTTAGGGGTCAAACATGCTCTATATGCATAAGATAGGTCAGAGATGTTTGGTCTAGTATAATCACGTAGTTTGGGGTACACAGCGAGTCTCCTGAGTTGATGAGTTATGTTAGTTGGGTGATAACTTAATATAACTCTCCTCACTTTGTTCCATTCTACCCTCGCTCGGTCGCACGCCTTAGTCTCTGTATGAAAGAAGAGATGTGATGATGAGAATTGTGGAGTCTTTAGATTCGAATGAGTCGGATCAAATTTGTATGAGTGGGAGATGTTGGTTGTATCCATATCTGATGGATCCCAATATAGTTGGAATATATATTTGATTAGATATTTTGATATCTTATCAGATATATTCCTGATAGGAATGGAGATCCTTTCCATAATAGGAGACAGATCTCTCCCATACCACTATATATACGAATATATCTGATATTCGTAGACAATGGAAAAATACACCACAGATACAATTCTCCTAATTGCTCTCACCATTCTTCTTCTTGGAGTATCACCGAAGGCCTCCAAGAGCCTAAGGTGTATAGCAAGAGGCGGACGCTCTAGTAGTGTTCGTCAGGACGGGCTTGTAGACGAATCAAGGAGATCCATCGTTTGGGGAATCAACCAAATACACTTCCGCTGCAACTTAATTGAGGTATATCGATTCCCTATATACATGAGTATACGTTTTATATGCATAAATATCTAACACTACTTTTATTCAGATTTCATAACCGCTTGATTTATTAAGATACCACAAGTCTACCGTTCTCTGTGGGTTCGACCCGACTTACCGCTCTGTTTGTAGAGTTGGGAAATCGAAATTATAAATATCTAATTTGGTGCGGTCCAACGACGCGCTGCACCACCAACATAAGGATTGAGATGCTTGACGTTGAAAACGTCCGACGCACGAATGTGACTTGGCTGGGCAAGACGATAAGCATTGTTGTTAATATGTTCCAAAATCTCCACTGGAACAATCTTACAGGTTGCTAATTTATTGTATTCATGAGCTAGAAAATGATCTTTCGTGAGGTTCACCCAAAAAATTGTGAGATGATGTTGCTTATCACACTCAGCTGAATTAGTTGTAGAAGAAAGAAAGTGTAAATGAAGAAGCATTTATAATTTGGAAATGGGACATCAAAAGACAACTCTTTCATTTCATTTATAACTATCATCTGCAACGATTTTAAGAACCGTTGTCTTTCAAGCTGGAAAAGGAAAAAACGATTATTCTATTATTCAATTTTGTGAGTTGTTTTCATCTCAGTATTGGTTGTTAGGTTTACCCTTCTTTGCGAGATTATGCTCCCGATAAATTTTTCCCTCGTAGTGCACCGTGTATTTTTATTGGTTACAGTTTCTATCACAAAGGGTTTCAATGTCTCGATCCTGTGACTCAACGGATATATGTCACTCGTCATGCGCAGTTTGACGAGCATTTCTTTCCATTTTCTCGGCAATCTGCGACTTCTCCTGCTCATCAGTTGGATTTCTCCACCTACATTGAACCGGCTACCTTGTCTAGTTCATCCAGTCATTCATCTCATGCGACTGCTACCGGCCCTGCCGCCCCGCACGCCATGCACGCTTCGTCACATTGATGATATTGTTCCCTCTTCTCTCAGCAAGACGCATGCACCACCACCACCACATAATGCAGCCTCCCCTCTGCCCACACCTCGGCCACAGCCTGCTCCAGCCATGCGCTCTTCTCATCCCATGCAGACGCGAGCTAAGTCCGGTATCTTTCTATCCAAATATCCTATCAACATTACCCATACCTCCCTTCTTGCGTCTCTCTCCACTTACAAAGAACCCAAAGATTTTAAATTGGCTTCTAAACATCCAGAGTGGATTGCGGCTATGGTTGAAGAAATTTATGCTTTAAAATCAAACCACATTTCAGATTTGGTTCCTCGCTCGCCGAACTCAAATGTTGTCGGGTCCAAATGGGTATTTCGCACAAAATACCACTATGATGGATCTATTGAAAGGTTTAAAGCTCGCCTCACTGCCGAAGAGTTCACTCAACTGCTCAGTTTTGATTACTCTCATATTAGCCCCGTAGTCAAAGCCGTCACTGTTTGTATTGCTCTTACCTTGGCCGTGCTGAATGGCTGGTCATTACACCAACTTGATGTCAAAAATGCATTTCTCTAAGGTGTTTTATCTAAACCGGTGTGTATGGAGCAACTAGCTGGATATCATGATTCTCGTTTCCCACAACATGTTTGTCGTCTCCGAGAAGCCCTCTCTATGGGCTCAAGCAAGCTCCTTTCGCTTTATTTCAGCGGTTTAGTACATTTCTTCTCTCTTTGGGTTTTACGTGCAGTTGGACGGATACATATTTATTTATGTTTCATGCGGCTTCTCATTATTGTATCTTCTCATCTATGTTGATGTTAGCATTCTTACAGGCAATGATGCAACACTTATACGTCGTTTTATCTCTCGACTTCATAGTGAATTTAACCATCAAGGATTTGGGTCAGCTAAATTATTTTTTGGGTCTGGAGGTTACATACACTCACGATAGTTTATTTCTTGGTCAATCAAAGTATGCTTATGATATCTCACAAAGAGCTTACCTATTGCACTCTAAACCTGTGGCCATCCCTTGGAAAGAGGCCACCAATTGCACACTATTAGGAATTCCTTTTCGGATCCTGCATTATATCGCTCCCTCGTAGGTGCCCTGCAGTATCTTACCATCACCTGTCCTGACTTGGCATTTGCTGTCAACCTTGTTAGTTAATATCACCATGCGCTAATCGACGATCACTTCACGGCGGTCAACCGCATCCTCCATTATGTTAAAGGGACTCTCAATCATGGCCTCACATACACTCGCGGGTCACATCCTACATTGGTGGGCTATTCTGATGCAGATTGGGCACGTCGTCTAGAAACTCATCTATCCACTTATGGATATTCTATTTTTTGGGGCGATAATATCATCTCTTGGAGTGCGAAAAAGCAATCAACAATTGCTCGCTCTAGCTGTGAGTCCGAGAACCACGCCCTCGCTAACATTGCTGCTGAACTTGTTTGCGTTATTAATCTTCTTCATGAATTGCATGCTTCCTCGGACCGGCCTGTGGTATTGTGTGATAACATGAGTGCTAAAACTAAGTCAAAATCATGTTGCCCATAAATGTGCCAAACACAATGACATTGACTGTCATTTTGTTCGAGAACAAGGTTTTGTCAGAAAGCTTGCTACTCGATTTGTTCCCTCTCAAGTGGCTGACATTTTCATGAAGAGTCGTCCTCGGCCATTGTTTGAATTTTTGTGATCCAAGCTACGTGTTATGTGGAATCCCACACTTCGCTTGAGAGGGGGGAGGGGGGTGATAAGATAATCTTCAAGATTTTTCTACATGATCTGTTTATGTATATCCAAGATCTATAAATATTTTGTTACCTTGTATAGCCTTGTATGTTGTACTATTTGTGCTTAATGAAACAACACCCAAATCAAGGTGATTCACTAAATCATCATAAATTAACTAGCCAAATCTTTGTGTAGTATTTTGGTCGTTTTTAGTTTCCTTATGTAGGCACTAACGAGGTTACTTGAAGATCAAGGAAGAAAAGTCCCAGTCGAACATTATTTTCCTTGTTGAAGAAGATGTTGGAGAATCTTGAAGATTTATGTCACTATACTTTACAAAGGGAGTCATAATTTGTAGTAATTCGGGATTGAGTCTAATCCATATCAATTATAGTGCCTTCTTCTAATAATACAAATCTGAGAGAGTGAAGGAGTTACCTCTCATAAACTTCCACAACAACTTTGTTTCCACCATCTTTATTTGATATTTATAGCACCTAAGTAACACCCGTAAATATTATCATTATTATTATTAAATTAAGCTCCATATTATTTTAGGGTCTAATTGTTAGGTTTTAGATTATTTTATGGTTTATTATTAAAGCCCATGTTCTAGAATCAAAGTCCAAGTCCATGATTTACCTAGGGAACAAGAAAACACTTTCATAGTCCAATTAGGAGTCCTAAAACCCTAATATAATCTATATATATATATGGAATTACCTCATAAATCAAAATCACAACCCAAATACTCTGCTTTTCTCTCAAAATTTCGTACATATCATGCTAGGAATTTTTAGGGCGTCGTCTTCATCTTTTAATCCGTCTTCTCCCCAAAGACGGATATTATTTTCAAAATTCGTTTCCTTACTTAGAAAATTTAAAACATTACGAGATTTGGGTATGTTATGTATCTCTATTTCAATGATATTCTTTATAAATTTCAACTCATGGAACGTATATTTTATTTTATATGATTTTTATACTACTTCAATGTAGAATCTCAAATTACTCGATTTCTATTTGTAATATTCGAAATATATATTTAAAGTTGTTAAAAAGTTATGATTTTTTTATATGTATTTAATATACATATCTTATATCTTATTATAAAATTTCAAAGAGATCCATCCAGTAGGTTTTGAGTTGTAAAGGTTTTTCTGCCGGTGCGCAGAATTTTCAGTTCGAATAAATCCAAATTTAAAAATTCAAAACCCAAAGTTAAGATTCTTGAAAAAATATGAAATTTTAGTATGATACTTCCATGTGAGTATATATTGCTATAGTAAAATTTTCAAAGTTTTATTCCTTACCCTTGTTTTAATAAAAATAGTTATTCACTACTGTGCAGTGAATCATTAATACCTACAAATTCACTATTTCTTTTAAAATTTCCTAAAGTCTCTACTAATTAAGCCCTAATTCCCAATTTCTTAATCCTATATATATTGATGACCAAAATAGATTAATGCATAACTAAGTGAAAAGGAGAACGAGGCTAGCGAATGTTATGTATAATAGGAACATGCATCCGCATACTGAGTTTCATCCTTTTTCAATGTGAGGATTATTTCTATGGGTTTGTTTTTCTATTTTAAATGTTGTGATTGTAATGTCAATATCTAGCAATATCCCATAGGCAACATACAACATGTATGCTAAATTATGATATGTGTTGCTCTATGCTAACATGTTTTTTACAATGTATGTATGCATTTGTTAATTATTACATGATTTATATTTAAGGTTGACAAATTGGTGGAATTATTTCTATTCTATGGGTTATGTTTGTCAATTTTAAATGTTTTGACTGTGATGTTAATGTCTAAGTGCAACATTCCAAAGGCTACAAGCAACATGTTACATTCTACTTTGTGTTATGTGATGTGCTATCCTATGCTCAACAGACAACATGTTATATATTATGCTATACTATGCTATATGTTGTGCTAACATCTATTTTTACATTGTTTTGTAAGCATTCGTTAGTTATTACATGAATTATATTCAAAGTTGACAAACATATCCCCGCTGATCCTGTGACTTGTTCACTCCATTATACATTTCAGTTTCTACAGGTTACTTGGAGCTCGGTGGTGGCACGAGAAGGCAGTGGATGTTATGGTCAAAAGGTTCTCAAAACTTTTCTTATCTATTAGAGTCAAAATTTTATTTGTGTAAAATAAGAGACTATTCTAAAGTTCTCATATTGTATTTTGAGTCAAGTTATAAAGTTCTATTCAAATTTCGTTTCCGCAAAATATTCAATTCTAAGGTGTTTCAAATTGAGCATTTCTTCTAAAATTAAGCTATTTTACTTTAAAAGTAGTATTTTTAATTTATTAATAAAGTTTCATTTTGAATTATAATATATGTAGCTCACATTCCTTTAAAAATATTTTTTATTTAAAGCTACGAAAATTCGAGTGTAATAATCTGTTGTTTTGTTATTCTATTTTATATTCTTGCATCTAATCTAGAACGTCTTGCACAGCGTACTTTGATATGTTGGATCACCATATTGTTTGTATTCTACTATCTAGTACAAACATTAAATAAGACGTAATTAGATGTCAACTTTTCATGTAGTAACCTCTTTCGCACTATGTTGGGCTTTTAACAATAAAGCCCAATTATCTAGAAATGAAATTATCAATGTGGTTTAAAATTCAAACACAATATATCTTACAACTTTATATTCATACTGAGATTATTTTACAACTTAACTGAGATTATTTTACAACTTAATGGATAGTTGGTTTTATATAATTATATATGTGTAAAATTTTGGATGATGTCTGAAGTGAATCATAGGTTGGATTACATTTTTGCATGAAATCATTGTTGATTTAGGCATTCTTATATGCTGAGAAAGTTCCACCAAACATTATATCAATATAATTACATCTCTCGGAGAGTAACCCATTCAAATTTTAATTTATACAAAGTCAAAACACACACACACACACACACGAAGAACAGAAGCCAATTGAAGCTGCAACCCTGGGTGACTACAGCGCCATCAAGCCGAGCTGCGTCGATGGATCCTCATGACAAGATGGATATTTTATGTTGTTGCACCTGGCACGTGTGACGGTTTGATCATCAAATGTATGTTATTTGTGGTGTAAATACGAACACCATCGCCGATGGATGTGAGCTTTATCCCTTTATGTTTTCCTGTAAAAGCGTGTCTGCATGGGCAACTCTTTGGAAGATGAACAACCTTAACAACACATATCTTTTCCAAATTGGGAATTGCATGGAGATGGGAGGGAAGATCAATTAGAAATTGTCCATAACGGTTTGTGCTGCCTTTTGCCCATGATTTCTTTGACCTGCTGCTTCCGCAGAATATAGCCATTGATGCACCTGCAAACATTCATATCACGCTGAAATTTAAGCTTCGTTTTAGCAGGGACTGACCAAAAAAAAAAAAAAATTATTAATTTTTTTGGAATTTTGGTGACCAGGTAAACTTTTAGATATGTATATATGTAATAGTTCCGTCGAAAAATTAGGGGCCACCCTCTTTTGTATTAGACAACCAAGGCTCCGGAATTGAGACATTCATAACCGTAATTAGAGGTGACAACTTGTGCCACTCGCAGACCAATACTATTTATCATGTAGGGTCTGGCCGCTAAAACTCGGTCGAGCCAAAAGTATGTGACCAAAGCCCAACCCACCTCTTAAAATATAGTGTAGTTGTTTGGGCTGGTCTACTGGCCCATTTTCTTGGGCCTGGTGGGTCTTACGGCCCATCCAGCGATTAACTTGCGTGTCGTGGAATTTATATTTTGTAAATTTAAAGTTTTTTAGAAAAAGTTTCCATAATCAAAATAGTAAAATATTCTTCTTTAGATTTTGCTTTCATCATTCATGTTTATACTTTTTTTCTAATTTGTGTTTTCAATTGGTCCTTTAAATTAAAGTCTTCGGTTAATTTAAATTTAAGAGCTTTTTCTACGTATAATTTTTTTATTAATTAGTTGTTTTTTTATGGTGGGTTTCGGGGCGATATATATCTAATCTACACCAAATAATAAAGTTAATAAGCTACCAACATGCATCTTCTAGAAGTTACAAGTCATGCCAAATTATTTTGCTGCGTTAAAAAAGAGAAAAAAAACTTTTGAAAATCGAATATCTACGAAAGAATTTCAAATACAACAAAAAATATGTGTCGAACCGGATTGAACTGTGAACCACACCGAGTCCATAACTGGTCGGGTCGGCGATCACGGTGCTTTAGTTATGAACCGACGGCTCAGAGCGATGTACTTTCTATCAATGAACCCGCGCCTTGTTTCAATAAGACATCTCTCACAATCAAGCTGTCATTTTTCTCCTAACAAAAATCTGTACGTCTCATATACATGATTTCTAAATCGTGTAACGAATTGATTTACTCTAAAAATAGGGTCAACTTGCGAGTGACGCAACCCAAAAATGGACTTGGAACTTTCATCCAAAAAAAAAGTCCCCTCCACTAAGTAATCAATATTTTTTTCCTTGTAATGTAGAAAAATCAATACTCTTCTTGAGAAAAATGAATTACTCTTTATTATAACTGCTGTTATGCTAAAGTAAAGGATGACAAATAAATAAGGAAGTTTATAAATGATGTATAACTTTATACTACAGAAATTATTAACTTTTCAAAATGAGTATTACGATTTACCAAAACAAATTACTGATTTTGAAAGAAAATAAAGTCAACATGAAAATAACAAATATTTTTTCAGAAAAAAGATAATGTTTATTTCCTAAACATAATTTTAAGAGTAAGCTAACTAAGTAATGATTGAATACCATTTTTGAGGGTTATAAATAAAAAAAAATACAAATATAAACCACAATATTAAAAACTTATATAGGAAATGATAATAACAAATAAATTATGCAAAAAGAAATACTTAATTTTTTGTGTTCTCCAGAAACGTAATACAGTTTTTGATATATATATATATATATATATTTTAAAAGTGTTTGCGGAATTGAATTATTTTACAATTCAGTTCCAACTGAATCTGCTCTGTCTGTTACAAAATAATTCATCTGTGATTTTTCACTTTAAGAAAAGAAACTATACTAAATCTAAAAATATCAAGTCTATTTGTATGTAATTAAAAAAAAACTGCCAGTTTGGTGTAGATTAAAATAATATAATAAACGATCGTCATAGTCTATTGTGAGAAGATTGATGGATGAATTAAGGTGTAGGTATATTTTGCTAGCTGCTGTTAATTCAATTGAATATTTAAACCACTGAAGCACCATAAAATTTATGTGTTACAATTCTATGTACCATATAATTATAAAATGATTTTAATTTCGTGTGGTAAGGTTTTAGGGCAAAAAATCTTGGTGTTCAGATAACTTGCAGCGGGTTGACGGTGACGGAGGAGGTTAGAGACAGACTAATTGCGGTAAGGAAGAAATTGAAATGGAGAAGACATAACGAGGTGGCAAATTTTGCCCGGCCCAACTCATCCAACATTTTAAACAGGCTGGATCATAGGAATCTTAGAATGACCTAAAGTACCATTAGACTAAACAAATCCGACTAAATGGGCCAAAAGCCTAACAGTCCACATGCCAGGCCAAAAATCAGGCCGGAACAGACTGGGCTTTCTGAATTAGCCACCTCTATTGGTGCGAAAGAAGAGGGAGGAGAGTTATGAGTCTTGGATTAGAGAGATTGCTAGGATCAGCAAAGGATAGATTCAACACAGCGGTGGCTATGAGCATTTTGAACTGAATCACCTCAAAAAAATGAGAGAGAAGGAGAGAGAGACCTGAGACGGGATATGGACGACGATGGAGTTTGTCCTCCGAACGAGCACTGCAGAAAAGCTTCCCAGAAATTACAACAGTGGAGAGCCTTTCTTCACCATAACCAGCCCAGTCCACCATAAACTCCTCCTCTCTTTTCGCCATCGCTGGAGAAGTCGCCATAAAAACGAAGACGAAAAATACCATGACAATCATCTTCACAAAATCCATGTGCCCAAAAGAATGGCTGATGATAATATTATGTTTGAATGGAAAAGGAAGGATGAAATTACAAGTAGCTGCCACCTTTGGGTTTTATACAAGGCATTGCATGGATCACATACCCTTTCAAACGTCTCAATTTACGACTCTGCCCTTAAATCGAAATCAGATACTATTTCTGCTTTCATCATCCTATCTAATTAATATATGACTAAGGTCAGAATATGGCATCGTCAGCCAATGATACAGAGTAAGGGCTACAATAGTCAAATTCATGATGCCTAATTTTATCTTATTCATTTTCATGAAATAGCAGCGCCGTCAAAAAGAAGTTGGAAGTTGGGAAATGAAGGGCTAATCTGTAAGGTTGGTGGCCTAATCGTATACCCCTGCATATTTTTTTAACGTAGTCTAAATCGACAACAAAAGACATTTATGTCTATGGGTATGCATATATGGTCTTGGTAAACAAGAAAGTGGAGTTTGGGTCAATTAGTCAAGCCTGCTTCAACTATTTCTATCCATATGGAGTCACGTATGCTAATTTTTAATAAACTCCCAATAAAACAAAAAAATAGTTGAATGTAGGTGTGTTCAAGGCCGGAAGCTCCTAAGATTTAGGGAGAGAGTCGAGGGCTCGGGTACTGATGTACAACAAGCTGCTTTTGTTAGAGAAGCCTGTTGTGGTTGGCAGTGGTGAAAATCCAGAGTACTCGCCGTTTTTCTTTGCTGCACATATATCAGCAAGTTTGGTGAGAAGATCATGTTTCTGTATGAATGGTTGCGCTACGTATTCCTCATAGGGCATCCACTGCAAACACAATGAACAAAGTCATGTGTTAGTATTCATCAAGGTGATGAAAAGACATGTGCTACGCCTGTAATAAGAGAACAGTAACTACAAAGACTCTGCATAAGGTAGAAACGGACACAGTTCCAGTTTTGTATCGGAATCGTATCTGGTATATATATATATATATATAGGGATCGGTTCTGGTTCCACCTCCACGGTTTTCAAACCGGCTTTTCCAGTTCCAAGTGGTTCTTCCTTTTTTCTTTTTTTTTTCCTTTTCCAATCCTATAAGTCGTTGTGTGCTTTTTTTCTTTTAAGTTATAAATAAAAAATAATGTGCATGCACTAGTTCAATTTGTTGCTATTTAACTATAAACTATTCAAATGAAAATTTAAGAAAAAAATAACGCAGCACGGACAGTTTGGAACTTGAACCGCCGGTTAAATTACCAGAACCACACATATCACGGTTCTGTTTGGTTCGGTTTTGGTTCCACCCCCTACGGTCCATGAAACCGGCAGATCCAGAGCTGTGCCTACATCTATCGTAAGGCTTAATCTTCTAATTACAAAAGAACCCACAGACGTTTATTTTCTTATTTTGTAAGAAAACAAGCCTTGCCTTAATAGGTTCTTCTGCAATTAGGGTACAACCTTGACGGTAGCGGTAGTTCTCATAATAATTGCTAAAAGTAATTCTTGAAAGCAGACCTGGGCAGCCTCAATTTCTGCTTCCTGTGGCTGAATGTTGACAGAGAGAGGTTGGAGCAGGCACACGAAGAACAAATCTGACTTCTCGAAAAAAGACTGGTGACTTTGTCTGCAGCAAAAACATTAAGTTGGGGAAGAATGTGAAGCATGTTTCAAATATAGTAAAAGTTTGATTTTCCGGGAAGTACCTGAACGCCAGTATCTCTAAAAATTTCGAATCAATCTGAAAAATAACCACAGTAAAGAACATATCATTAAGGGTAAGAATAAATAGATAAATATAAATATATAAATAATTTTGAGAAAATTGTCTTACTCCAGTTTCTTCTTTGACTTCTCGGACAGCAGCATCACATATATCTTCCCCCTGCACGAGCATTGTTAGTTCAAAGGCGAGAAATTGTTCTTCATTTAATGATTTTACTCCAGTTATAAACAGCATACAAATTACCTCATCAACTACTCCTGTAGGGAACTTCCACACACCAGTTCCGCGGAAATGCCCACTCTTCTCCTGAACAACCAGCACCTGTAACAAATTGCAAGATAGCAGATAAGAACACCGGTTGTGAAACAAGACAATGGATTGCACTTTTTTATGGTACCAAAAAACTGATGAAAAATAAAATAATATAATATAAAATAAATAATGTGATAAGAGGAGACTTTCTTGTTTTACTTCAAATATATCAAGAAACTAATATCCAGAACAAGTTACGTCGTGAAGATTATGCCAAAGTAAACATAAAATATCCGGGACAGAAAGTTTTTCCACATGAATAACAGTTAAAGCTAAAAGGAATAGAGTCGTCCAAAGATCAAGGATTAAACATGAAGAATCTGCTGTAGTCTGTAATTCAAATGGGTTAATTCACAGTGATTGGAAGGATTTGCCAATTAATCTGGAAGAGTAAATACTACTACCTCCGTCCCGCTCAGATTTGCATGCAGGGACGGGCATCGAGGTTAAGAAAAAAAATGTTTTTTTACTTTTTTGTTGACTTTTTTAAAGGTGGAGATTGAAGATGGAGATTTAAAGGGTAGAGATTCTTTGGGAAATTTCCTTTTTATGGTTGTGCAAATGTGAGTGGGACAGACCGAAAAGGAAAGTGTGCAAATCTAAGCGGGAGAGGGAGTAGTTACGACTAACACAAGAAGGGCGAGGCACGACCTTTGGATATGAAGAAACATGAGACTGGTGCCTTGCAAAAAACAAAAATAAAACCATTCAGAAAATGAGAAAAAGAAAAAAGCATTTGTCACTTCAAATTTGTCTTGATAACCCAACTTTAAACATATCGAGAAACTAATTTCTACAAGTAATGTTGTGGAGCTTATGTCCAAGCAAAGCATCAAAAAGCCAGAAAAGAAAATGTACCGTCTCCCGATGAATCATATTAAGATGAAAGAATAGAAAAAAGGACATTCAAAGATCAGGTGGAAGCTTGAAAAGATCATCTAAAATACCCTATGTTTCAGTTGGGGTTGTTCAAACATCATATCAAGGATCATTCACTCTTAATCAAATGAAGGTAAAATGAAACTTTTTCATATGAAGGAGAAAGATTTCAGTGCTGGCCAACAAAACAAGATGTTAGAAACATCTTGTTGTTGCATAGAAACATATCAATGTTGACTAATCTGGCTAACATCGAACTTGGTAAAATCGCAATTCAAACATGGGTTTGATTCACACCCATGTTCTGAGAAACATTTACCACCCAAACAAGTATAACGGAGTCTTTGTCTCAAGAAATGCGTTGAGAACAGTGCAGCAACAGTAGTCAATTCTCTCAGCAATATTGATTTCGGTTTGTTGTTGGACTCATCACAATGACGAACGAACACAGGCACAAATGAAACAAATAAAGACTGGCCTAGATAACTAGAAGAAACATGATATAAGCAAAATTTCAGACTTAAAATCAGAAAATAGTACCAAAGGTTTCTGAAATGATAAACATAGCTTCTGGAGAGTATTATTTGAAATGGAATGGAATTTTGTGAATCACCGAGAAAGGGGTTACATATGGGAGCACACCTCATTCTTATCATTCAAGACGAATGCACCAATACCCACTCTGTGTGAAGCATTAGCGGGCAGAGTGTTTGCAGTAGTAGGAAGCCAATGCACAAGCATCAAGTATCTAGGTTCTGCATGGTGAAAATAGAATCCTTCCTGAAACATTAGATTCGAATAACAAAAAAAATTAGTACGGCAGTTGCAAGTGATCGTTGATTTCTCCAATAGGAGAATTTCAAATATTACGAGGCGCAACTCACCTTAACAGCAGGTTCAACAAGATTGACAAGCTCAATAGGCATTTTAATCCAGATACCCCTCTTTCCCTGCAACATAATCCACCTGTGGCTCAGTGTTAAGGCATACTCCACCACGAAAATTCATCAGTACCATAAACACCCTAAACCTGAAGACTGTCTGTAGTGACCCTATGCAGTCACTCTGCCAACGTGTAAAATAACCAGAATACTAGTACACAACAATTAAATAAAAAATTACACTAAGCACCAGAAACTCCTCTACACAAACACCCCCCCAAAAGAAAAAGAAAAAAAAGAAAGATCCCCGAAGAAAATAATGAGCAGCCTACTGTCATTTATATCACTAACCATGCTGTATCACGCTTACTCATATAATTAAATATAAGAAACAAATATCTTTTATTGGAAATAGATAGTACAAAGGGACGAGTTATCCTCATATTGTTATATAGTAAATCATAAAAAATGACTAAAAATCTAATCTGTATAATTCGAAATCCACCTAAATTGACCATATTGAACCCCTCCTCCAGAGATTCCTCATAGCCCTTAAAAGTTTTTCATTGCATTCTGACCAAATAGGTCAACACAGAGATGGACAGAGACAGCCCACAAAAAGTTGACTCATTTTACTAAGATAACCACTACATATTACATATCAAAACATAGACTAAATCCTAAACTATATTTTCTTTTTAAGAGGATAAATTCCAGAGCCTGTTTGTACCAAAATATTTCTTTTGCGAAAATCCCCGAATAACACCGATTAGTTCTAGTTAGGCTCTCATTTAGACATCTATGTTTTTCCCCAATTCCTACCTGTCCTATTTCCTGCTCAGCCCTGCCTAGTCCCCGACTAGGCGTTAGGCTCTAGTTTGCCGCCGGACTACGCCTACAAAGTTCTACAACATTGCAATATATATAGTTGAGCTAGTAGTCCTTTTGGAAACACAATTGTGTAATATCTATGCACAAATTTTATTCATTATCCACCATAACTCTACTTCAAAAACTCAGGAAAAGATTGCAAATAGAATCCAAGATTCAGGCACACAGAATTTGTGCTATCAGTGCGGCGATAAAACAATAAACCGAAACAAAATCTCATTTAAGTTCCACAATCATTCATAATAGCTGAACCAACAAAACGTATAGACTCGAATACACTTGGGCGACCTCAAGAAAGGATTAAGAATTTCTGTTATCATAATTCAACGACAGTAGAGCAATCTTTGTTATTTGCTGCATACATAAAATTGAAAGGAACCTGCTGTCGCCAATGGGAAAGGGAGGCTTTGAGCAAGGAAACAAAAACAACAGGATCCAGGGGCTCACTCATCATTTCAACTATCACACCTCCATGGTGATCATTAGTACCCTCCAGTATTCTCTCCACTTGCTGAACGGGTAACACCGATGACTTAGATGAACTCATTGAGGATCTGATGATCACCAATATCCCAACCCTGTTCTTGCCTGAAACAATTCACCAACAAATTTTACCAAACAATCAATCTTGAATCCCTAATTTAGAAGATTTTGGATTTGTGGACCTGTAGACAGAAGGAAAGGTTTTGAAGAGGCGAATCCGCGGTAAGTGGAGGGAAAGGAGAGAGTAGTGAAAGAGAGAATAGAAGATCGAAGGAAGATTCTGCTCAACGTCATCTCCCCTCCATAATTATGTGTGTAATTTGTTTGTCGTATGATTTAATAAAAAAAACTCGTGGTTTCTTCTTCCTTGGTATAATTTCGCTAGGGAAGTAGAGAGGGAAAGGAAGCCAAACTTAAAACGTGGAAACCGTCAAAACCACAATTGGTAACGTTGCATTTCATCTACACTTGTTTGGACTTCAATGGAGGTGGACAGAGCACACACGCACCCTTATAATGTTTACGAACAATATAACTATAAAGTGAATAGAGGTACTGAATCGAGCTAAATTGATCTGGTTTAACGAGTCACCCCGCTCAAGCTGCTCCCTATCATTTTAAATAGGTTGGATCATAGAATTTCTAGTCCGATATACTATTGGGTTCAACAAATTTAACTTAATAAGCCAAAAGTCCGACATGGAGTATTATGTATCGCCTGAAAATTATACTTCCTCCGTCCTACTTAATTTTGCGGGACTGAGGAAAAAGTTATTTTTACTTTTAAGTTGACTTTATCAATGTGTAAATTGAGGGTGGAGATTGTGAGAAAAATTTATTTTTTAAGGGTGTGCAAAGTTAAGTGGAACGGACGAAAAAAGACAAATATGCAAATTTAAGTGGGACGAAGTGAGTGGTATATTTTAATGGAATTGGTCAGAATTTGTTCACTAGTTTTTAGCATGATAAAATTTTGAATCCAATCATCGACCCGACTTATGATATTGGTCCGACAGACTAGGCTAAGCTGCCTAAATTGACACCTCTAAAAATGATGAATTGGGATGGAGTAGTGTAGCTTATGACTGTCTACTATAAATGTGAAATTAATATGTATTGATTTTCTTTTTCCCTTTTAGGGCAAAAATTAATATGTATTGATGGTGGTGAGTAACAATAATTAGAATCAGTACATACTGCTATATCTATATTATTATATTAGAAAAGTGACATGTGTAATAAGTAAAAGTATTGCAATTTGCAAAACATAGTAAAGTTTTGATTGAAAAGGTGACTCGATCTTTGTCTACATCCTAAAATATACTTTTGAATAGGTCTATCACCTGTCGAGATAGATTAAATTAAACTAAACAGTTCAGCATTTATACTTTTGAAGAGGCTCATCACCCATCGAAATAGATCAATCTAGGCTAAATAGTTTAGCGTGGATAATGATTATCTCAAGTATATGTGTTACTCCCTCCGTCCCGGCTTAACCTGCCTAGGTTGACCGGGCACGGAGATTAAGAAAAAACAAATTTTGTGAAATCTTTGACTTTTTTAAAGGTGGAGATTGAGAATGAAGATTTTGAGGGTGAAGATTGTGAGAGAAATTTGCTATTTTTGGGGTAGGCAGGTTAAGGTGAGACAAACTAAAATGGCAAGTAGGCAGGTTAAGCTGGAACGGAGGTAGTACGTTTTAAGAATATTGTTTTTTTGGTAATTGCCTGTAGTTTATTCATATAACCTAATATGATTTATGAGTAGTCCCAAAAAAAAAAAAAAAAAAAAAAAGTTTTATGAGTAATAAAATTGGACATTGATTGTATAGTACTATCAATACAATAATCACAATTGACAAGGTACATAGTCAGAATGCAATTAATAATAATACAATATATTTGTAGAAAATTGAGACTTGAGATTTGAGTGTTAAGAATTGTATGAAAAGATGGTGAGGAGACACTAATGGGTCTAGAAATTTTCTATAACAGAGACACAATTCATATATAAGGAGACACGATCAATATATTATAACAGGGGTACAATATTATTTTTTACCTAATTAATGTATTAATTAGATAACAAAATTAAAGAATTGTTTTTGGGTGCATGCGCCTAGGGATGCAAGTCAAATCAAATTATACTGATTAGATTCGTGATTCGAATTCGTTTAGGATGATTCGATTCGGTAAAATTCGAATTCAAATCATGTTTTATATTCGTTTATATTTCGAATCGAATTCGAATATATATGTATTCGATTCGTCAAATTCGATGATTCGATTCGATTCGATATATATATATATAATATTAAATATATAATATAATTATAATAAATAAAAATATATTTAATAGTAAATATATACAAATTTTCTTAGTAAAACATATGGTTTCTAATTTTCGAATCTAGACAAATTTGACTTCGAATCGAATATTTTCTAAATAATAATATATTTTTTTTGAAAATTTTAAATTTACGAATCACGAATCGAATCGAATATATTCGGAAAAAAAATTCGAATCGAATTCGAATCAGATTTAAAATTCGATCGACGAATCGAATCGAATTCGAATCGAAGCCAAATTTCACGAATTCGAATCGAATCACTTAATATTCACTTCGATTCGATTCGTTTGCATCCCTACCTGCGCCCATGGTTTAACCCCAATTTTAGGGATGTTTACCTAGGTTTATAAATAACTAATTTAACATTAACAATTACTAAAAAAAAAAAACTGTTAAAAATTAGTTTATCGTGCAATGCACTTGAATTACTAAGACTGGAAAATGATACAATCAAAATAATTAAAATAGATAAAACTGAAAGAAATTATCTCCCTGTACATCACATAGGTGCAATAACTAGAAAATATAATTACCCTAAATCTTTAACATAGGTGCATAGATATATAATTACCTTAACACTGACATAAAACTTAGTTATGCCTATGAATGAAGAAATCCGTGGTAAATCTCTCTGTAAAAATTTCAATTGTACGACATTTGAATTATGTTTTTTTAAATCGAATGTAGTGAACTTTACAAAATATTGTCAAAATCATGCTTAAAATTATGAAAATGTATTAAAACTTAGGTTATAATAACAAAAATGATTGGAAATTGGATCGGCCCAACTCCACTCCCATTCGAGTAGTCAACCCATAAACAAGCATACCCTTAAGATTAAACACAATTTAAAATAAAGGATCCCATACTTCAAACGACTTCCATTGCAAATACAGTTCATCACCACATTCCTTTTTTATTTTATTTTTTCCTAGTTATGCACATAAATAATAAATTGCACAGATTTATTTAATAAAGAAAACAACTGGACAACAAATTACTCTTCTGTACTATTTTCACATTACTTTCAGATACATCCATTCTAAGGCTAAAAAAATTTATAGGACACAGGATTTCCAGTCCTGTAAACATCAATGATGAACAAATAATAAACTGTACAAAAAAACAGCCAAAATCCCCTCAATTTGAAAATCATGAAAAGATAAAATAAAAACTATATGATCATCGCGGGGCAATCGTGGGCACGACTCCACTGACAAGATCACTGCCCGAAACATCTTGTGAGACAAAAGGATTTTTCGCAGAGGCAGACGAAGATTGTGGAGTCACAATTTGTCCAGAATCGGAGGTTAGTGATTCTGTATAATTTGTATCAGATTCTGGCAACATAAGCCATATGGTTTCAAGTTCTCTATAAACTTCGGCCATTGCAGGCCGTGAGTCAGTCTCTTCTTGGCAGCACTTAAGAGCAAGGTTTATTAACTTTTCGATGCATTCAGAAGGATAAGATCCCATTCGCTCGTCAATGATGGAGAATATCATACCCGAACGATATGCAATGTTGACCTAATACAGATTGACAAGAGTTAAGTATAAAGTGTACAAACAAGGTCTGTGTGTCTTGTTGGTAAAAATGTATTTCACAGATTATGCGTATCAAATACATGTACTCTAGGCATAGGTAATCAAAATCAATTCAAATTTGTGTAATTTCTATGGTATGCGTTCACATATGTTGCAAAAAGTTGTGTATAATAGAACAAAGTAATCAGGCATATAAGCAGTACTAAATAAGGACCATATCAAAGATTTATGCAAGATGCTAACTATGATAAATCTGTAAGAAATGAGGCAGTACCTCCCGAACGATATTTTTGCCGTGTGAAATTGGGTGCATCCCAGTTAACATCTCGAGAAATACAACTCCAAGGCTATAAACATCACTTTTATCTGTAAGCTTATGAGTCAAAAAATACTCAGGATCAAGGTATCCCTGCAAAAAAATCAAGAACAATCATTTTAAAGTAACACGAGCTAAATAAATTTGACTAAAAAATAAATAAGTAAATAATAATGAAACTAGTTGCATTCATGTAAAAAGATGGGAACAAAAAAGCTCACCGGTGTCCCTTTGACGACTGTAGATACATGAGAAGGTAAGCCTCCTTCAAGCTCCGGAACCGGAGCTAGCCGAGACAGTCCAAAATCAGCAACCTTTGCAGTGAATTTACAATCGAGCAATATGTTGGTGGCCTTTATATCTCTATGAAATATTGGAGGGTTGGCCTCTGTATGAAGGTATAGGATGCCTCTGGCTGAACCCAATGCAATTTTTATCCTCATAGCAAAACTCAGCGGTAGTTTAGACTTGCCTGCAAAACAGCAGCTATCAAAAGAGAGTTTGGGCGGCGGGCTAACAAAATTTTTATTTACAAAGGATGTTTTTAAGAATTACCTGATAGGTGATCCCTCAAGGTACCATTTGCCATGAACTCATAAACCAACATCTGCATTAAAAGCATTAAAAACATAAGCAACCAATGCCATCATCAGATTCCATATCCAGTCAGGCCTCTCGATTAATCTAAATCGTTTAAATGATTTTGTACATGTGAACTAGGTACCTGTTCACCTTCTTCATCACAATATCCAAGTAATGATACAAGGTTCCTGTGATGCAACCTGGACAATAGTTCGATTTCAGTAAGAAACTCCTTTTCACCCTGTAATGAACCCTCCTGAGCACGCTTTATAGCCACAATTGTTCCATCAGCAAGAACACCTCTATGGACTTGCCCGTAACCTCCTGCTCCCACCACAGTTGAGCTATCAAAATCATTAGTTGCCAGTGACAATTCCTTATAAGTGAAATCCTTCACACCATCGATTCTGATGGAGATTTTTGTAGCTGAAACATAATGTAAACAAGATTTTTGAAGCATTAATCAAGGCAATAAGAAGAATCAAGGCAATTTCAATTACAAACAAAATAGATGGAATTAGAGAAATATTGTACGACACTCACATGTACGTTTCCTTGAGTATTTGTGCTGTTTCTTGATGTGCCGTTTCAAGATAAGAAGTGAAATAAACGCAGACACTGTAACTGATCCAGCTATAGTCCCCAGTATAATACCAGCCAGTGCTCCCTTGCTTAAACTAGATGAAGATGGGGGGAAATCTGCAATATAATTAAGGATTAAATGTTGCTCTTTGCAAGAACACAGAGGTACGCAAATAATGCAATATTCCAAAAGAAGGGAAGTGCAGAACTACATGTTCCATAGAAGCAGAGAAATATAATACAAATTTTACTTCAAAAGACATTGATGTAAACCTGCAAATCAATATAGGATCATATACGGCAACTTCTAATCCTGCATAGGTAACGTACCTTCTCTATATGTTGATGAGAGTGTGAAATTAAGAAACTCATAAGGCCCAAACACTGGATTATCAGGAATCCTCCATCCCCCAAACATTTCACGAATCCATATAACCTCACTCCGGTTAAATTTGCGAACCGTATTATTGATATATGGTGGAAAAATCTTTAGGTACATCCCAAGACGAGGTCCCCTTTGCCATTCCGCTGAATGAATGTCAAGCTGAGAGGTATTCATTTTGAGGCCAGAGCTAATGTACTCCTTGAAAGTATCAACATACGGAAGAAAATCAGAGAATCCAGGACTCTTCAACCTATATCCAACATAGACTGGAGCAGCACAGAAGCACTGTACAGCTGGAGATGGAGGGGCATATTCCATAGGTTCTGCGCATGCTTGAGGAGGACAATCTCTGAAATTTGAAGTGTTTAAGGAATTGCTGAAGTCTTCATCGTGGGGCCCACAGAATGGATCGAGGTTGTTACTTGAGCATACTGGGTTTCCTTGAAGCCTGAAGGGGGTGAAAGTTTGTAAAATATCAGGAAAATGATTAATAAGGAAGGAGGGAAGAGAGAACGAACAAAAAGCGTTGACGAACCCAATGGTGACGTTTGTTCGGGCAATAAAAACGCCATCAATGTTTGAGAACCTATTGTACCCAAAATCCCTGCAACGTTCAGCAAGCATAGACACATGTTACAAACAAGGTTCAGTCTATCCCTAACGAAAAAACTTAACTAAGTCGAGTAAAAAAACATAGGATTGTCTTTTCACTTGAGAATATCTCGTGATTAAGGAAAGGCGGAATATTTCCCCCCTAGTTTCAGGGCTTACAGAATCATTCTTTCAGTTGAGTTTAAAGTCCTATTTAGCCAGATGCTGACTGGTATAGAACCATTCAGTGAATTGTTTGCAACCGACCTGCAGCATAAATTGACAAATTGAGTTCGTTTAGTTCATCCACTTAGAGAAATAAATGAAGGGATCAAAATAAACATATATACGTTCCATTAAGGTCATAGAATAGACTGAAATTTATGATTGCTCACAGTTTTTGTAAAAGAGGAAGCCTTGAGAAGCTAACTGGAAGAGTTCCAGTGAGATTGTTGTTTGACAGATCACTGCAGAATAGAATTTAATATTGGTATCAGAAATGAAGAATACATTTTTCTTAAAGGAGCCTTCTATAGTAACGGCGAAAAGCAATATATCAAAGTCAGAGATCGAAAGCTTACATTGTTGTGATATTTTGTGAAAGAGCACCTGTTGGTATGGGTCCACTAAGATCGTTCTGGCTCAAATCTCTGAAATCAATGAAAAGTAAAAACAAATTGAACAATTGATCAATGGCCAAAATGTCTTGAAATTGAGTTTCTAGTTCAGAATCAAATCTTGGAATGCCGATGAATATTGACTTACATGTAAGAAATGTTTGGAGAATTGCTCCAATCAGGAATTTGACCTTGTAAACTGCAGTTCCTCAGACTCCTGTTCTTGCACAAAAGAAGAGAAAAACAAAAGTTACGAGCCTTCCCCACAAAGAGGAATGAAAAAAGAAACAATGATGAAACACTTCAGAATATATTCTCTTCTCCAAACCTCAAACCTTCTGAAAAGAAAATAACAAGCAGAAAAGATTCGAATTTGCTTACAACTTCAACAGCTTAGACATATTTCCATATGAAGACGGTATTGTACTCCCATCAAAGTTGTTATTATCAAGTTGGCTGGAAATACACAAATAAAAGAAAATTAAGAATCAGTCAATCGCAAGGTCCCAGAATTTTCCGCATCAAAAGATCTCTGAAGAGAATACAACAATGACGAAGCAGGAGAACCTTGACAAGTATACTTTAGAACGTAAAACCAAGACAGGCTATCGAGGACAAGTAAGGCAGAAATATGATATCATCATATACATATAAAGACAGTAAAAAGGAGATGAGGGAGGGGACCTAATAAGTTTAACAGGGAAAAAAGCACAATCAATAGGGCCTCAGTCTGTAGAATAATGAGAAGTCCTTTAAGCAGGATGGTAGTCAACCTATTCTAATGTGTTCATATAGTATATATATGTAAGCCTGTGCTGATGCCAAGACTACCAGGTAGAAGTGTTTAGTCTCAGTTTGCAACAGACAGTGAATGGTGAGTGCATATCAGACACCCCATATGATTAGTTGTAATCTTATAAGAATTACGATTACTGAGGATCAAATGCAGGAGATGGGCTAATTTTGTCTGCTGCAAGTTGATTAGTATGAATACGAATCGGAAAAAATACAAGGTCTGAATCAGGGTGGTCTTGATTAGTAAGGAATTAGGCACGCTCTGTTTCTGGGATTAATTGATAAACAGTAATAGGAAAATGTAAAGCATTAAAATAAACCGATTACATGTTTCGGGTTGATGTAATCAGTAGCATTCTTAAACGACTTTCAATTAGTGACAGAATAACATAAAATATCGAATGAAGTTGGTGACTAAATGAAAGTACAATTATCCCAGTTTCGTTTAATAATACATTGTGCTTAATCTGTAGACGACAAGAAAAATTTCTTGTACAATTAGAAGAAAAAAAGTTAATGTGATATTAAAAAGACATTCGCATTGGTCCACGTTTTGAAAAAGAATTGATATCGCATGTTGCACTTGAACCTCATTAAAACCACTAGTAACAGCTCCAAACAGGAATAGTCCAAGCCTACCCTTCCTCTCACACTACATCTATTTATGGTAAGAACATTCTGGACCAATCTATAACAACCGGAAAGGCAATATTATTGCATCATGCAATGCACAAAGTAAATATGTTAAATGAGGCAAAGATATCATACACTATAAGTAAATTCGGCGTTTCAGACAGTTCTGGTGGAAGAGGTCCTGATAAGTTGTTATTATCAAGCAACCTGCAGAAACATTTGAGTGAGTAATAAAACAAAAGGTTCAAAGTGACATGCAAAAGAATGTCCAACTCACAGGTGAACAAGAACTGGAAGTCGAGAAAGCTCTGGTGGTATTTGCCCACTCAGTGAGTTATTGTTCATGTGGCTGCTCGCCCAAAAAAAAAAAGGAAAAGGAACGAATTAGATGGGCCCTGGTAAGGACAAGAACGACACTAGTTATTATTGAAATAAAAAATTCTTACAAGTGTTTTGCTTTTATCATGTTAGCAAAAGACCGGGGTATTGGTCCTGATATATAGTTCTGGTCGATTTGTATCCTATCCAAGTTCAAAAGATTACCAAGCTCATCAGGCAAAGAACCTGTTAGTTGATTTCCATTGAGAAGCCTGTGACCAGACAAAAGAAACTACAGTTAAGCAATGCAAAATGAGATGCACCTTTTAGAAGAGTAACGAGCAATTTTTTTTAATGCATTATGATGGTCTTTCTGATATGATCAAGCCATTCAATATAGTTCACTTTCCACCGTGGACTTTCTAAGAAAGGGAACAGAGAAATATGGAAATGATGAGAGTGGCTTTCACTCACAATAATTCTAGCGTTTTAATGTTGCCAATCTCCTTCGGTATAGTCCCAGTTAGGTCATTCCACATAAAATCCCTACCACAAAAACAAAACCAGAATTCCTTATAAATGGCAAGCCAAGACAATACAAGATAACAGAAAGGTGCATTTACTAGAATACAAGATGTTACTCACAATATCCTCAAATGAGACAGACGGCCAAGTTCTGGAGAAAGACTTCCTGTCAGGTTCTTATTCAATAATATCCTGAAGACAAAAGCACATAACAGAGAAGACGTTATTTGGAATACAAGTTACATAAGTTGGATGCAGAGACATAAAAAAACGTTTTTTAAGACAACTTTTACATTCCATGATTAGAGTAAAAAGCCAAAAAATGCTTAGAAGGGCTTGAGTCGTACAATTCGCTAACATGAAGGTGACCATCCTCAAGTGTTCTGTTATAGCAGGCAATCCCCGTCCAATTTGATGTGCACGGATCCCCCTTCTTCCAACGGGCAAGATTATTATACGGATCGACCAAACTTCTCCTGATGGCTCTCAATGCACTAACTGTACACACCAGTAGAATTTAATCATGATTTCAAGCAAAAATACTTGAAAAAAGAACAACAAATGAGACAAAATTTATCGAATTTTATTCCATAACAGATCTTTTAAGCTAAAAATATGTTTAAACTTTAAAATGCAAACATCAAATAACTATATTGTAAAGTGACCAATTGAAGATGTTAGACATGACAACAACCTTCATCGGGATCAGTCCGTTGGCCATCAGCACCGATAAGCAACAAATACCAACAAAAACACACCACTAAATTCATTCTAAACTTTGAAGAAGTTAGCTGGAGCATTCCAAGAGTCTTCATTTTTCCAAGATTGTCGATATTCGACATACACTTAGCCCCAACCTGAAACAATTATTAAAAGGAATCAAAACTTAGAACAACTCAATCAAAGTAATATAAAAAACTGGACAAATTTCATGATTAGAAAAAAGTAAAAACCTCTACTGATAGATTAAACAGAACCTCAATTTAAAGATGAAAGAAGTAAAAGCAGGAATGGCCAAAACAAGAAAATCAAGACCAAAAAAATATTTTAAAAAAAAATAAAGGATGAAACAGAACCACTTACTTTCCTAACACAACATAAAATGACAAAGAGCAAAACAAACAATAAAACACAAAAGGAGGGTGAACAGTATTACAGTACACATTGAACAAACAATATATATGTACACACACATACACATACACACACACGCACGAGGATACATACTCAAAGGAGAGCGGAGTTGCAGCAGCTAATTTTGGGAACCCTAGGAAAAGGGGTTTGAAATGTTGAAAGAGAAGACAAGGAGAGGGAAAGGCGAAGAAAGCGGTGTAGAGTTGACTGATTCTCCATTGATGGGTAGCTACATAGATGAATATTGTTGATGTGATGACGATAAAAGGAGCAGCAGCCATCTTTTTCATTTGTTTTCAACAGTAATAAAATATTGAATTGAATACACCAAACGAAACTGAGACCGAATTTTGGGTGTATTTTAATCAGCTAAAATGAGGATTGGCTTTATTGACTTTTGAATTATGGAGATGGCGAGTTGTTGTTGAACGGCTCCTTCCTTCTCAACGCAGATAGATACAGTTTTATGTATATATAATTGCACTGTTGGATGATGATATATATTTTTAAATGAAGGGGGAGATATGGTAAAAGTTGAGGGCATGGAATCTTCACAGTTCACATTTAGGTTGGCCAGCTCATCTCAGATTATTGAGAACCATGGCCATTCGGATTATTGGGTCCGGTAGGCTTTGTGTTTAGATAGGCTTCGTATTTTATTTCGAGTTGTTTCTGATTATAGATAAAACATTACTCCAAAAAAAATAAAGTTTATGCCGGATTAGTTTCGGATAAGGTTTGATTTACTGTTTCGGACTAGAAATTAGCACCTCTATTGAGATTTACTTATTTGAGGAGTGTTTTGGACGGCAACATTATTTTGGGTCTGTAAATCAAGGTTTTCGGCTCATTTAGATTACTCCAGAAGTTCGAATGGATTATTTACACAGTTAGCATATTATTTGTCTTTTAAGAAAAAAATATTCAAGGCTCCAGGTATGTTCCTCTTATAATAAATTAGTAAATGCTCCCGTGCATCGCACGGGCTATTTTTTTTTAAGAGTAAATTAATATTAACACAAACAATACTTTTTATTAAAAATACATTTTTATTTGATAATATTTAACAAAAAAAAAGAAATGATTAAAATTTGTTACAAAGAAAACTTTTGTGTTCTTTTGCAGTATTATTCATTCCTTGCCTCTTACTCTGAAAATTCAGTTTTTTTTTACTAATAAAAACACATTTTAATTTTTTCATAAATTTCTTCCTCCTATCTTGTTCCAGATTTTTTTTTTTTTTTTTTATTTCATCCGTTTCTTTAGCTTCTCTTGTCTCTATCAAAACATTCATATTAAATTATGATAAATTTTGAGTAAATCACACTTATTGATAGTAATAAATAAAGCGAACATACATAATCCAAAATCCAATATCATTGAACAGATTGAGAAACAAAAAGTTTCAAATACAATATCAGTTAATAGGATTGGAAAACAAATAATCTTAAGGATTATTCTTATATAAAATATTTTATTAGTTTACGTACAAAACATCTTCTATTAGAAACAAAAACAATTCTTTTTTAAGCATTATTCTTACATAAAATATTTTATTAGTTTACCTACAAAATGTCCTCTATTAAAAATAAATTTTAAAAAATACATAGAAAATATAATTTTATTTTAGGATGAATTGAATCTTCATAGTCCATATGATGAGCTCATTCGTATAAATAGAGTTGAATTTGGATTTAGAATTTTAAAAGACATAGATAACCTCAAATCTTTCAATTTTTTTTTCAATAATCTCCTATATCCATAGAATGAGCTCAATAATATAAATAAAGTTGTATTTTGATTTAGATACTTAATAGATATAAAGAAAAATTAATGAACTAAACTAATAAAATACTTTATATAAGAATAATCATGAAGAAAATATATTCTTTTGTCAATTTTATTAAATTGTATTGCCTTCGTTGTTTGTTTATTATTATTATTCAGTATGATTTATTCCAAATTTTATTATAATTTAATATTAATATTTTGGGAGAGAGATGAGAGAAAAATAAATCGAATGAAATTATTTTCGAAAAAAACTTTTCCATAGTGAATTTTTTTATTTTTCTAGAGAGAAGAAATAAAACGGATAAAATAATCTACGGATAAAATAATTTTGGTAAAATAAAATATTGTATAGTGGAAAAAAACTAAAAAAATTGATTTTGTGGAATAAGAGGCGAGGAAGGAATAAAAAATATATGTAGCGTGTGTTTTTTTTGTGGGATGTGTTTGCTGGCCGAACACATCATGGGTGGACGCTATAAGAAAATCTATCAGTGGTTCTATATCATTATTGATATACAAAACCTTCTATATAGTTTGATACATTGATTTTTACGAAATTTTTTACCATCCTTTTGCGCTCAAAATCCGTCACTTATGTTGATTGTCCATCCTTTTAGCTCAAAATCCGCCAAATATGTTGATTGTTTTCTCTTATCTTTTGCCAAAATTCTATCTGAATTGATTGTATACATATAATAATTGAATCAACATTACATTATACACGCGCGTGTTATTGAATAGTTAAAGAAACGCGTTATTGAATAGTTAAAGAAACATGTTAGTAAATAATGTATAACCTTACAAAAGGTTATATGTTGTAAATAATGTATTACTTTACAAAAGGTTGATGACAAATTAATTTGAATAGTATAGTTTTCTTTTATCATTTTTCAGCTTCATGTTGCTCCAATGAAACGATTTATTTTGATTGTCTTTTCCAAGTTCTTGCTGCTACACTGAAACTATACATTTTTTGGATGTCAGCATATGTTCATTTTTTGGATGTCAGCATATGACAAAGGGTGAATGAGGATGTATCTATATATAGATGTGAATACAGATGTAATTTTATACATTTGAATTTGAGTGAATACAGATGTAATTTTATACATTTGAATTTGAATTTTATTGTGTATCATGATTATGATGCGTTTTTATAGATTCTTTTAATTAACATTTGAATTTACAGATGTAATTTTATGCATTTAAATTTGAATTTTATTGTTTTAAATTTGAATTTTATTGTGTATCATGATTATGATGCGTTTTTATAGATTCTTTTAATTAACATTTGAATTTGAATTTTCATTGTGTTATCTTGATTATGATGCATTTTTACAGATTCTTTAGAATATTTTCCACGTGAGATAACAACGGATCCGATAAGAGCTACTACGATATTTTATAAAACAAATTCAAATTTTTTAATCTCTTACAAAAATAATAACTTAAAGAATGAGGGAGAAAATTTAAAACTTACTAAAATTTGCTAACTTTGGCTTATATATATATAGAGAAAGATGAAAAGCTATCGAAAATATCAATTTCAATTTAAAATAAATAAATACAGATGATAATAGATAATACAAAATAAAAAAAGGAAAGCTACTACGATTAAAAATCCAAAAAAACTTTCAAATTAGAATTTAATGACAGGCCTTCAAACTCAGCTGAATCTCGAATGACTTGGTTTTCTCTAGTCTTTTGGCTGAATCTCGAATGACTTGGTTTTCTCTAGTCTTTTGTCAATATTTTGTCTGATGTTAGCACAATATAGTACTCAGCTGAATCTCGAATGACTTGTTTTCTCTAGTCTTTTGCCAATATTTTGTCTGATGTTAGCACAATGTAGTGGAAATAATATAAATTTATTATATAAAAGAAATTGAATAAATAATGCTTTATACGGTTATATATTACCGTGTCGGTAAATTCCAGAATCAACTGCTGTGTGGCTGATTTTCTGTATGACTGAAGGCTGAATTTTTCTGTGGCTGATTTTCTGTATGGCTGAAGGCTGAAATTTTCTGTATGGCTGAAATTTTCTGTATGGCTTTTGGATTGTAATGGCCCTATTTTCCGTAGTCTTTTGGATTGTAATGGTCCCTCTGGAGTCTCCATTATGATGTGCCTATCAATCAGGTAGTCCTTTTGGATTGTAATGGTCCTTCTAGAGTCTCCATTATAATGATGTGCCTATCAATAGGTAGTCCTTTTGGATTGTAATGGTCCTTCTAGAGTCTCCATTATAATGATGTGCCTATTAATCAGATAGTCCTTTTGGAGCCTCCATTATAATGTGTCTATCAATCAGATAGTCCTTTAATCCTTTTGGATTGTAATGGAGCCTCCATTATAATGGAGCCTCCATTATAATGTGTCTATCAATCAGATAGTCCTTTAATCCTTTTGGATTGTAATGGAGCCTCCATTATAATGTGCCTAAATCAAGTTTTGACATGGAATGATTTTGGATTGTAATGGTCCTTTTAGAGCCTCCATTATAATATGCCTATCAATGGACAATCACGGAATGAAGAAATGAGAGATATAATGTGTCTATCAATCAGATAGTCCTTTAATCCTTTTGGATTGTAATGGTCCTTTTGGACAATCACGGAATGAAGAAATGATTTTGGATTGTAATGGTCCTTTTGGAGCCTCCATTATAATATGCCTATCAATGGACAATCAAGAAATGAAGAAATGAGAGAAATAAATGAGAGAAATAAATAGGTAGCGCCAATCAGGTTGACATAGACAATCACGGAGTGAAAAAAGAGAGAAATAAATGAGAGAAATAATCACGGAATGAAAAAAGAGAGAAATAAATGAGAGAAATAAATAGGTAGTGCCTATCAGGTTGACATGGACAATCACGGAATGAAAAAATGAGAGAAATAGGTAGCATAAACGTGAATCACAAAAAATAAGATAAATTGACGTCTGTATTTATAGATGAAATTATGCAATCGGATAAGGATTAATTCAAAATTCAAAATTAAAAAAAATTTAAACTTATCCAGTTGGACAATATTCAATAGATTTGTTTTTCCACATTTTTCGATCAAAAAATAATTTGAATAGTTTAATTACAGCAGATTAAATCGGATAATTTGAATTCAAAATTCAAAAATTCGTCTATTAATAGTAATTATAGTTTGGGCGGAAAATTACTAAACTTACTATATCCGGCTGACTTGACTTATTATATATATATAGATAAGTTTTAATGAATGAATGCTCTCTTTGTGAAAACCAAAAAATGAGAATGACAAAAGGAGGTAAAATTTGCCCAGGTGGAGCCAGTTCAATATTTAACATTTATTGTAGAGATTGTAGCTCAAAGTAACATGAGCTACAAGTTCCGACCAGCTTGGTAGGACGTGGATAGTCCAATAAGTTATTTTTTAGTTCGATAAAATTTTGGAACGATCCAATATAAGTGTCTCATATATCATGACGGTCTGACAACCTCGATCCGATTGGGACTGCAACCTCTATAGTAGAGATATTTTATCTAAGTACTATATTATTTTATTGAGTTTGGGTTGGAGGATTTCTAGAATTGTAGTGAATTTTATATTATTTTATTGAGTTTGGGTTGGAGCCTTGGAGGATTTCTAGAATTGTAGTGAATTTTATATTATTTTATTGAGTTTGGGTTGGAGGATTTCTAGAATTGTAGTGAATTTCGATTGTAAATTGAAATAAATACAAATAATCTTTTACCAAAATAGAAGTTTCTGAGAGAACAAAACCATCGTGGAGTGTCTGACTTGTCTTAACAATTGTTCGTTACTGTGGTTAATGTTTGAAAAAAATAGTCTTATTCAATTTGATCTAATTATCTTTTATAATAAATATATACTTCGTCAGTTCTCAAATAAAAAATTATTTGAGATTTTGAAAGAGGAATTTAGACTTCGTAGACTACGTCTTAAAAAACATTCATAGAAATAAATGTCTCATACAATCTATCTCAATAACCTTGAATTTATTTTTTTCCTTCAAAATAACTTTGAATGACCCTCCTTCATAAACTTTTGTTTAAATAACCCCTCTTTTTAATTTGAGGAATTACTTAAATAAAAAAATAGTTGGAGGGCTTTTTATTAAATAAGAACAAATTGAGGTTTTCATTAAATATAAAAAATTAAAAAAATATCTTAATCTTCCATCCATACACGTATGGGAAAGAACAGATACAAAAACAGAGAAAGAGAACAGATACAGACGAACATTACTAACGGGCGAAGTGCCTCTTATTCAAAAATTATTTTTTCATTCTCAAAATCAGTTTTTACATTCTATGGAAGATTCTCATTCATTCTCTTATACATCTTGTTTTACGGAAGATTTTCATTCTAATGCATAACATGGGGAGTCATCACCATTGAAGAAAATATTCCTCGGCACAATACATACCAATTTACTTTTCGTTTCTGATACATACAATTTGTATAGCTGCTTTCTCATAACGATATTGGTGTTGCTCTGTTTATAAATTTTTTATAGTGATGCATTGGCATTATTTTCTTATGCCGAATTATTTCAGAGTTCTACGTCTAAATATTTATTACGGTCATAGTAGCAAAATTTGGATACGAGTATTATTCGACACCGTCAATTATTCACAGTTTGGATTTCATTTGTGAACAAAACCGATAAAATCAGGAAAATAACGTCTAATCGACCAAATTCGGCACATTATTCGGGAATAAATCGGGTTTAATACATTAAATAATTTTTTTCGTAATCTTAAATATGTTTCTTGATTTTATTAATTATTATGTTTTTAGGTGTTAAATTTATTAAGTTTTCAGGCTTTAACAATTACTATTAAACATGTTATTTGTTATGATTTTACGCTATTTATATTAATTTTATTAAATGAAATAATCTCAAATATTAATAGTATAAAAAATCTTTATAAGTATTATAATATATTGTAAGAGTGTGTTGGATTGTATTCTTATTATATCATGTTTTTGTATTTCTTATAGGTATTATATACTCCCTCCGTCCCGGTCCGATTTGCATACCTTGGCTGAGCACGGAGGTTAAGAAAAAACAGATTTTGTGGAATTTTTTACTTTTTCAAAGGTGGAGATTGAATGTGAAGATTTTGAGGGTGTAGATTGCGAGAGAAATTTGTCATTTATGAGCTGACAAATTAGATTGGAACAAACCGAAAAGGAAAGTAGACAAATTAGAGCGGGACGGAGAGAGTACTACTTATGTTTTCTTTATTTTAGAAAACATATTTTGAGTCTAGAAATTGTGAAGTTTTCTTATGATCTATATGTATTAGTATTGATTAACCTTAAAGTTTATTTAAACTTGTATTATTTAATAAATTTATAATTCTAAGTTGTATCCTTATTTCTATAAATTTTTAGAACATATTACTTCTAAATTGAAAATTTAAAAAACTATATGAAAAATAAAAGAAAAGTACTTAAAGAGCCTCACATTTCTCGAGAATTATACGGGTATTATTCGTGATATATTCGGATATATGACTATATTTTGAAAATCTCGCGTGTTGGTCGTATTTTTTATTATTACTAAAAAATACGGGATAAATATGAGAGAAATTGAAAAGTTTGAAGAATTTTGTTATTATGATTACGACTGCATATGTTATTGTACTCTCCTTTATGTTTTTTACTTTTTTATTTCCTTAATTAGCTGAACTTATTAACTGTAACTAATATTGCTAGTTACTTAAATTACAAAGTATCATATATATGTGGTATTCATTGTTAAACTGATAATAGCAAAACTAGTATAGTACCCGCAATTTTTTTTGCGGATATAATTAGAAAATTCGGGAATGATCCCAAATGTAAAAATACAATTTTTTACTCTAATTATTATTATTATTATTATTTTATTTTTTAAGTGTGTTATAAAGATATCTAAGAATTATAGTCATGTAATAATAATAATTGTGTATTCTAATTGTATTATAAATATTATTTAGGGATTGTAGTCATATAGTAAAGGAGCATTGTTTCCAACATAAAATTAAGAATCAAAATTAATGGATACTTGTTTATATGATAGGCAAAATCGAGTCAAACAGTGAAGACTTGTTGACTTGATAAGTTAATTGAGTCCAATAGTGGATACTTGTCGAGTTGATACGTCGAAACAGGTCTAATAATAGGTACTTGTTTGTATGGTAAGCCGAATCGAGTTAAATAGTGGATGCTTGTTGATCTCATAAGCCAGATTGAGTAAAAAAGTGAATACTTATGTACTCGATAAGTCAACCTGGTCCAATAGTGGATGCTTGTTTAGTCGATAATCCAAAATGGGTCAAATAACAGTTACTTTTTTAGATGATAAGTCAAATTGAGTCAAATACTGAATAAGTGTTGAGCCGATAATGCGAAACGAGTCAAATAATGAATACTTATTTATATATATGATAAGCCAAATTGAGTCAAATAGTGGATACTTCTTGAGTCGATAAGTCAGATCGGGTCAAACAATGGGTACTTGTTGATCCAATAAGTAGAATAAGGTTAAATAGTGATACTTGTTGAACGGATAAGTCAATCAGGTCCAATAGTGAATATGTGTTGAACCCATAAGCTTAAACATGTTAAATAACGGGTACTTGCTTATATGATAAGTCAAATCGAGTAAAACCGTGATACTTGTTGAGTCGATAAACAATGGGTGTGTTTGCTTAAGGCTTCCCTCAGTAGATTTAAGGGTCCAATTCCCAATAAAGCACCCTCATTAATTCCATCAGCCAAGTTTGACTCAGCACTCCCCGGTTTTAAGTAAACACAGCAAATGAGTAACTTGATAAAATTGTATAAACTATATATTTTAAAATTGTAAACACATTATGTTAAAAAGAAAAGAATTGTCCTACCCTAAAATATATACTTAATACACCTCATCAAATGTCCTTATGATATTTCATATTATTATTTAACTTTTCTACATCAATATATAGAGAAAAAATTACTTCCCCTCCACAACTAATCATTTGTTTGTATCAGTCATCCGAATGATTAGGACAAGAGAAATAAAGAAGCATAGTTTTTCTCTTTGTTATCACTCATTATAGCTCCTGAGTTCAAATAGATAATCAGAGTATAAGAAACAATAATTATGAAATATAATTATATTTACTTTGTGCGCACTATAAAAAGAATTCCAAATTTATCTCTAATATTGAGCATAGTGATAAGACATGATTACCGTCTACTGAAATAATTCAGCTCCTTAAAAAATTCATGATTCGAGTTCTATCCGAAAATAAAGTCAGAATCGATATTATAATGTCACATCAACTGAATTTCAAGAATTATTTCTCAACAAATCGAATTTAATACACAATAATTTGTTATACATCATCTTAATTATCTTTTATTTTCACAGCCTATTGTCTCAAATAGTGACAATTCATATAATGACAAAACATAACCAAAGTGCACCTAATATATACTCCACAACTTTTAGTCTCAAAATATGAACAATTCAACATAATAGTGTGTTATAAGTTATAACAAAGTACATCCGAACTTTATTGCCAAGATTTCTTTGTTTTTTCCCTACATATTAGAAAGAACAAAAATGAATTTGTTGCAGAATAACAATAATATTACATGGAAATCATACAAAATAATAAATACAAATTCTAAAAAATGTTGCGTAAACATATCAAATTACATATGGATCAAAATGATGGGCAACAATCTCGACTGCAAATTTCCTTCTCCACTGTGATAGTCAACTTCTTCCTCCTGAAACATATTGTTTAGCTCATTTAAAGAACAACAAAGAAAAGCTAAAGAGGTACCAGACACAACCTATCCACAAGTCTGTCTCAAATTAGACTTGCCATGTTAATAGACCAAGAATAAGTGACATATGACAAGCATCTCAAACAAGAACAGACCACTCCATACCTATTTGGTGTTCCACTGCCAATGTTAACTTGGTTCTTTAGAATACACACCTGCTGACTAGAAAAGAAAATATGCATCAAACTTGAGACAAACAAATCAAATTACAGTGATCTTGGTGAGAGGAGATAAATGCCACTGACAATTATTTAGTAATAAGGTTTAGCTACATACTCATAGCTAAACTGTTTTGAATCAAATTAAATAGACAAGCTGCAGGACAGTAGGGATAGTTATATATGTTAGATTTTTATATAATCCATGGATATACAAGCACAAGAGGAAAATCATTGATCAATTTGTATGTATTGAAAGTATATAATAACGGACATAAGAGACCCTTTATATAGGGCCAAAGACAAAATTAGGAAAGGTAAGTTTCCTATATGGGACAAGGGAAACAAGAAAGACAAATAAAAGCTACTAAAAAATAAAGTGCTAACATATAATCTAACAATATAGAAGTTAGTATTCTTACACTCATCTTTAAATTGCCCGTTACCAAACATATCTAGCCAAAGATGAATCTGAATGGATCAGCTCACAAACATCATTTATTCCCAAAGAAGAAGAAAAGGCAAGTGGTTTATTCCATGCATTTTGCTGGTAGTCACTCTACAATGAAATTTTAGTTGAATACCCTTCAAAAATTCCACAAGGTCCTCCCAAAAGATGTGAATGCATTTAGTATAATATGCATGTTTACGTAATAAAAATTCTGCATTGGTGGTACTGACGGTTTTCGCTTATGCAATGTAACTTTTAATGAGCATTATTTTATAGCAACTGTGAATCTCCTCGAGCCTCTTTTCCTATCAGCATGCTTCTTAATTCATTAAGTACTCCTGTAGAGAGCTCTCTGTGAAACAATGACTGGTACAATGGAAATCTTTATTATCGTTCTTTGTAAGAAAACAGAGAACAAATTTAAGTTAGAGTGAAACATATCCTATTGACGATTTCTTCCTTTTCTCAATACCAAATACCCATCTCTGCTGTACTTTCAGATTTTATGTGGATAAACTATTACCAAGTTGCCTCAACTTCCATGGTTAATCTAGCACGTTTCAGACAAGTAGGAACAACCTAAATTATCTTCATAAAAGCAACCTCAAACATATATGCACAATTTGTAATTCAATATTGCGCAAAAAACATAAGGCTCAGATGCTGCTCCTCAATATTCTTATGCTTAAATAAAAGAGCTTTGCAACATGGCAGTTTTTTGTTAAAGACCACAATTCCCTATAGGAGCAAATAAACTACATAACCTGAGCGAACAGATTGAGACCAAAACAACTTTATCATGTGCATTTTTCTAGCATATGAGAAATATTCTTCTTTACTCCATAACCTGGACATGACATAACTAAAAGATGAATCCTAAAACAACAGGAAACAGAAAAGTAAAATGAAAGACGATTTCGACAAGAATGATCACACTTTGATTATTAATTGAAACGCTTACCTGAAGAAACAACTCCAATGTTGATAGATATCTCCTGACTAACCCTAGGTAAAATCCACTGAATTGTTGATGGCGGCAATTGGGTAGTTCGGGTTCTTGGACGATGTACGCTATTTACTGAATTGTTGATGGCAACTCTTGGTGTCTCTAGTTACTGGTCTCCAACGTGAATTGTGAAAGTGGCAGATTAATTTCATCTGCATAATAAAGGAGAAGGTTTTCTCGAAAGAGAATATATTTGTGGGGCTTATGTATAATTTTATAAAATTTAATTCAATTTTTTTCTTTTTATTTCTCCAATGAAAAATATGGTCGGTTAGTCAAAGGTCATTTCGCCAATTTTTTATAAGCGGAGGGTTACTACACCTAATTTCCCAATAACTTTCTTTACCACAAATATTAATGGAGAGAATGACTAACTTAGGTAAAGGCAGGTCGCATGTGCACCAGTAGAGAATAATTGAATTGATATGTTTTCATTCGGATGAGGCATTGTTCATTCCCAACGTCTTTTATTTTTTAGTCCAATGATACATCCCTCCACATCCGCACTCTGTTGTCTACATCAATTTTTTTTTTTTTAATTTTCAATACACATTTTACAATTTTCAATACACATTCTACCCTACAAATTCTCTAAACAAAATATATTTTCATTATTTAAGCGGATGTACTATCCGAGGGTTTGTCACAACGGACGTGCCACATGCCACTACGTCCCAGCACGAGTATCTCATTAGACTCTCTTTATCAACAACCTCTCACAACCCAACCTATCAATAAAATATTCATTTCTCTCCTCCACATACATAATCTATTCCACAACCCAAAAATACATTTGCACACTTTATCAACAACCCAACACAACCCAACCTTTTAATAAATATTAATTTCTTTTATCTAAATACATAACTTATTTCCCAATAAAATCAATATTTTTGCTATGGTGTAATAATTGCATATTATTTTTCGTGCTTTTTCTAATACATTTCAAGGATAAAAAAATTATTTTAATTCCGTAATTATAATAAATTGATTTTTCTCCGGTGTGCTTAAAATAACATGCTAAAATAATAACCAAATTAAAATTGCTAAAATTAAATTACGAAATTAAAAAAATGGATTAAGCTACAAATACATGTCTGAAATACCAAATTACAAATATAAAATATCGGACCTATAATTCTATGGCCTAGCCCATCTAAAATATCGGACCAACCCATCTATTTATAACGGGAGAAAAATAAAGACCGTCAAATTTTAATCAAAATATGTCAACATTAGGCTCTACTTGTAGAGGAAAAAAAAAAGAATTTTGATATATTTTTTTTTAATTTTTATAAAAAAAAAATTATATTATTTATTTATTATTAAAATTATATCCAATAATTAATTTAATACAACGAATGAGGTACCGACATGTGACAGGTTGTAAAATGAGGTTAGTTGTGGAATGGGTTGGTTGACCAATCCACTCCACAACCGGGGTCATGGAATAATAAATCAGTCATACTTTCTTTTTTACTTGAAAGTTTATCTTCTGGCTCACGACCTAAGGCTAAGGTCATGAATAAAGAGAGTATTAGGTCGGGTCATGATGAGTCAAAATGTATTAGTATTTATGCATATAGGTATATTTATGCATAAAGGTATTACATATTTTGGATAAAGATATCACGCTGAAAAGGTATTTACATATTCTGAATTTTATCGTGCAATTAATGCATATGAGACTTTACCTTTAGGTCATGATAGCATTAAAAGTGTTTTATCGAAAGATTTTGCTAGAATGACTTTTTTTTTTTTGTACAAAATGATTTTTCTAAAATAATTTTAATTTAGGATCGATCAAGCATTACCATTAAATATCACCGAAAATTTATATAATTGTAAAAATAACCAAAATTGTGGAGGTCGATATCTGAAAATATCGTTATCGTAATAAGCATTAGGTGAAGATATCGAAATTAGGTTGTTTCCCCCTCTGCCAAGTCAACGTTGACAATAAATATCACTTGATATTAACAAAAGCTCAACTGGTCTAAATGTTGCGTGAAATACAGAACAAATAAGGTTTTTAACAGTAAATATATTCAACTCTTTCATATTAATTAAGTATAAAACATCATGATAAAGATGCAGAAGATGGTTGAACAAAATAATAATATATTGGTAAAAACCCGTCGCTTGCATCTTGTTGTAAGGTCAAATTTTTTCCTGTACCTATAGGAACAAGTCCGAATGTATTCTCTTTTCTAAGATTAATTGCACTTAGAATTTGGGGACAACTAAAGTCTCAAATCCATTAATAACGAAGTAGATCATAGTCATGTCAGGGCCGGACCTAGTCATTTTCGGGTCCGAGTCGAGTTTTTAGAAGGGTAATTCTAAACACAACCACTCTTTTACTATTCACAGTCACTATTTTAAATTAAGTAAAATTAAATCATATAAATTTTATATTTTACCCTTTTCCTTTTTACAACCCCTTATATCAAATAACCCTTCAAATTTTCCTAACATTGACCGAACAAATATTAAACTTATTTAGGTTTGCAGATTGTTCAAGTTGTATGAACGAGATGACAAAAGAATTATTATAGAAAATAAAAATCTCTAATATAGGGAATTAGGCTGCAAAATACTTAGTTTAGCGTTGATGAAAATAAATTTTGTGAATAAATCTTAAAAATATCTAATGTTTGCAAAACTTTAAATATTACTAGTATTTGCAGACAAAATTTAATCTTCTGATGAATTATGATTAGATTCTTTTGAGGTTTGTATCACAAAATTTATTTGCGTCGAAGTTCTAATATTCTAAATTGGAAATTTTTATTTTCTGTAAGAATTATTTTGTCGTCTCGTTCGTATAACTCGAGCAATCTACGAACATGAGAAAATTTAATATTTGTTCGGTCAAGGCTTGAAAATCATAAAGCGGTGGCTATCAAGAGGAGAAAAAAAGTTGGAAGGTTATTTAGAATAAGGGGTTGTAAATAAGAAATGTAAAAATTAAAATTTATATGATTTAATTACTTAATTTAAAATAGTGGCTGCGAAGAGTAAAATGGTGGTTGTGTTTAGAATTACCCAATTTCAGAATGGACCCCTAATTTTTTTTTTTTTTTTTAATGGACAAACAGAAAACAAAACACATAAAAAAATGAAGCATTTTCATAATGCTAAAAATATTTATATCAAAACATAAAAAATAAAAGACTAACAAGTTGAAAATAACTATCTAAATACAACTCGCCTCACAATTTTGGCGGCAAAAGTAATAATCAAGTACGTATAGTCCAGTTGCTCAATGGTTTCTATATTTGGAAGACATAATACTAAAAAAAAAAAAATATTGAAGTTAAAATATTAAATACAATTCATGAATTATTTATTTATTTTAAGACTATAAATAAAAGAATTGAATATATACTCACAAGTATCTTATTAAGTTCATTATAGAAAACACAAACAAAAAGAACAATAAAAAACTCAAATTGAGTTGGGATTTTAAATTCTCATTCTACTTACAAGTAATAATTGACAATCAACTTTGCTAAACAAAAATCACAATCAATCATCAATGATTAAAAAAAATACTATGAATATTAAAATATAGTTACCTTACCTTTTCTATGGAGGTGTGATGGCTAAGGTTTGAAAATTGAAGAAGCCTTCAATTTATAAAGAAAATTTTCTTTTATCTTTTCCTTTGAGGTGCTTTTTTTATACAACGGGTCAAACAATAATTTATATATTTATATCAGCATAAATCTAAGACTCCAAATCATATTCAAATTAAAATATGTATTTGAAATTAGCTCGAGGCCCAGAAGGCAGGCCCAGGTGCCCCAGGCCGCCCAGGCCCAAGGGCCCAACATTTTACAGCAAAAAGTAGGCACAATGGCCAAAGCGGGATTCGAACCCGCGCTTGCGCAACTAACCTGCCACTACCTTACCACTGAACCAACTAACACTTTCATGCAACATTCTGAACAATTTAATATATATAATTTGTGTATATATATATAAATATATGTAAAAAATTATTCCGGGCCCCTAAAAAATTACAATTTTTTCGGGCCCTAGTCGACGGACTCTTCCGCCTAACGGAAGGTCCGGCCCTGAGTCATATAGAGGTATTTTGGGTGAGCTTTAATATCAATTCGTGAGGATTTTACAATAACATATTAGTGTAGATTTGAGAGTTTGTTAGGTCCTCATCAGTTATATCATAGTATGGTTTTCCTTAAGTATTTGGTTAGAATTCCTAATGTCTACACAACTGCATGGTTCTAATCCTTAATGACCAAAAAGAACATTTCAGTTCAATTCCACGTCACACATAAGCCAATTGTTGAATGCACCTGGTTCGGTTGAGTGAACGTGAATTACCAATGCCGATAAAGAACAAGTAGATTTGGTTTTGACGCAAGTAAGCCGATTGTTGCGCGCACTTGGTTTGGTTGTGTGACATCTTATCTTCTAACCTAGTATGATGCAAGTGTAAGGTGCTGGTGCAGACAACAGTGAACAAAATCGATCTCACAAGAACTGTGTATCTATGCCAACTAAGTACCCCCGATTAGAATACATCAACCCTATCTAGACTTGATTGATTGTTGCTTAACCTTAATAAATTGCATAAAATAATAAAGAAAATATAATAGATGCTTAAACGAAAGCAAGCAAGTAATCACGAAAGATTCAATCAGATAAAAGACGTATTCTAGGACTTCGATTTCAATTACAATCTCCTATATTTGATTATTCTATAATTCTAGACTTTTAGACCGATTCTATTGTTTAATAGGCGGCACAACTATTGATTAGCCCTCCTCTCAGATGATGCTCACATGTAGATCAATTATGAACAATTACCCACGCTGGCTAACTATCACATAATGAATCCAAAAAGACCCTAAGTCAGTGCCTACACAGATATCTCACTCCTCTCGGACGGTTATCAATACATATGCTATGTGTTATAAGCCTATTAGCAATTCCCTCCTCTCAGACGTCGAATTGTTAAGCATGTAGAACATTATCAAGTGATCAATTTGAAACATAGTCAATATGTTACCTACTCTCTAACCTTAGAGCACAAATGAATTAGTTACTCATGTTCATCAATAATACCCAAAAACATTCATAGACAGGTATCTTTGAATATTTATAATTAACTAAAGAAAATAAAACCCGAATCTTGGATCTTGATCTTTGTCTTCTCGTGTTCCTTGCTCTTCAATCCAAGCCTCCAAGTGTTTCCAATGATAAAAGATGATTATTTTTTACTTGGGATCTTCTATTTATAAGTTGGGATGGATTGGGTTGAAATAGACCAAAAATTGGCCAAAACACGTACAAAATCGTGTTAACTAACTAACCAACTCGACTGAGTCAACATAAGTGACTCGACCGAGGTGATGCGCATTCTCGCAACTCGTCGGAGTTCCAACATATTACTCGACCAGTTGCTTCCCTCGGCATACTCATTCATACGAACTATTAGCTCGACCGAGTTGCTTATTGTGACTCCGTCGAGTCGATCTCTTCTTCACACTACTCGACCGAGTTGCTTGTTATGACTCGATCGAGTCACTCTTTCGTGTTTTTCTTCCTATTTTCTTCCAAATTCATCGTTTCATCCCTCTTTTAACTCATATGCTTGTCAAACTTCGTCCAAACGGATTTTTTTGCTTAAAACCACTTAAATAGCTTCAAAATAAGCACACACATCATACGACACAATATGATGAGATAAGCACAAATTCATGTTAATGATATAAAATCATCTTCTCTTGACCTAAATGCATACATACGCGACATGTATCATTGTTGGGGGAGGGAGGGGAGAGGGGGCTCCTCGTCCGCACAATATAGTAAGTAGGAGTTGTGCATGCAGTGCAGGGAGCTTCATGCAGTTTAATGGAGGGAACTTCACGTATACAACACAATCGATAAGAGTAGCGGCAGACCTACATGATGTCCCAGGGCGGTCTTGGCCCCCACCAATGCCCCACCCCATCCCCATGCCCCAGCCCTCTACCTAACCCTCCCCCCCCCCCCCCCCCCCATATTACCCTTTTCTCTGCATTGTTTTTTATTCTTCTTCTTATTCTTTTGTACTTTTTAATAAAACCAGTAGATGTGTGCATTGAAAAATGAATATTTATAATAGTTAAACACAAGTCATGCCATCTATTCTCAAGTTTATGAACAATCTCTCTATAACTTAGGAAGGTTATATATCTCTTGGGCTTTCCAAATCGGATTAGGAATGCAACAATATGCCAAAATTGGAATTACGTGGCAAAAGGACGCGCTTCCAGCAAGCTGTGCCCACACAACCACCCGAGTAGGTTGACTATGGTAGTCGAATGGCCTCTAAAATAAAATTACGTCATCATCCAACTCGACCCGAGCCGAGTGACTCCGGTGACGAATTAGGGATTCTTTACTATGGAATTTTGAATAACACACCTTCCACTCGAGGGTCGAATGGACTTCTTTATTTCAGATATCATATTATCTTTTGTTTTTCCGTCTTCTCATCATGTTTCTTCCACCGTTGTCTCTTCCAGTCACTTCCAACTGGTATCAGATCAAATCCTAGGGGTGACAATATAGCTTGGATTCGTGTTGATAGGTTGCGTCATATCGAATCGTGAGTAAATTTTCCTAACACAAATTAAATCTATTTTTTAAACGTGTCAAATCAAAATTCATACTCAACCCACTAATTTTGCTTGTCAACCCATTAACCCATTCAATTCGTATAAATTAAAAAAAAATGTGTGTATTTAATATTTTTAGTTGTAAAAATTGCATAACATATGAAAATATCTAAAAAATATACAACTCAAGCATAAGTCGCTACATAATTGACAATCAAAATAATAATTTGGTTTGTTGACTTAGTATAGTTAATACAATACCTATATGCACAACAAAAAATACGAAAAAGCAGAATATAGTTTCAACTTTCTACCAGTAAAGATTCTACTTCACCCTTGTCAGCGCTCAAGCCCGTATTGTCTTGAGTTATTTCTGTTAGGTATTCTCGATTCCATCTAATGTTACGCAGTGGAATATAATCGAGAATGACAATCTAGATTTACAATTGAATTGACGTTGAGCGTTAATTATGCGAAAGGTCGAGTACTTACTTGTTGCATAATCAACCCGAAGGGATTGCGCGATTCCACCACTGTAGGTATCCACGCGTATACCATCCGCGAGAACAATTCTCAGTACACTTATTCAATAAGAGATTACTAGGAAATCCCTTATTGAATTCTACGTACTTCTGTACTTTTATCTAATAAAAATTCTTCATTCTCTACTATAGAGAAATATGTATATATAGTACCATATAGCCCTAGGTATATGGGCCTAATATCCATGTTTACTTTGATTAATTAATTAGTCTAACTTATTAATTAATTAAAGCCCAATTATCCCAATCTAGTCCATATATTTCAATCTCCCACTTGGACTAGCATTAGATATAATTCGAAGCACTAACCTTGTACCCTTGAGCGGAACAGCAATACACAGAAAATGTGACCCTTTAGGCCCTCATTATCGACGATAATTTTATTAAAGTCTGCACAAAACTCCTAGACTGCATTGTGCACCGAACTCAATATATGAAGGATGTTTACGTGAATCCGGTAAACAACCTTAACATGAAGTTTATGTAATATTCCTTCATTCACGAACCACCAGGTTGAGCCTAGTATCTGCCATGTGTCTATCCAAATAGCTCAATCACTTTTCTCATCCTTATTATATGGCACATTCTATCATATTCAATTACTTTTATTGAATATATCTTTTGCATGGGCTAATGACTTTATTGCCAAATAATATAGAGAAATATGAGTATTATCTCGAATTTCAACCGAGGAATGAAGACTCAACTACCATTTCCATTTGCCTCATGATGAACCCAACACAAGACGTATCTTGTCCTCCTTTGGGTGGCAAGCGTTCTACTTGGTCAAAGTGCATCATTTAACAAACAAAAAAAATGTGTATTGACCTCAGGTCAAAGGATCATTACATACTCTACACACTAATAAACTGTAGACACTCAGTTTAATAGTAGAGTATATCAATACTCTCAAAAGTATCCATGTGTCCATCACGGATATCTAATATTTCGTAGTCGTGAGACCTACTACATTCTCTAAGAATGTGACGTAGACCACATGCTAACCTATAACATGTCATCAATATCCCATTCTTGATGACCATCGGTTATGGATATTTTAGAATCATACTATATCACTGATGTCTCATACCATAAATGGCAGTCATGATTCAAGGGAACATATAAAAGAATAATGACAAACCATCAAAATAGTTATTCTAATAAATGCATAAAACCCAAAAGTAAACCAAATTATCATAGAACGTGATCGAGAATGAATGTCTCAATGAAAAGGTTTCTAAGATATACAAACTATAAACTCCCACTGAATCAAGGCCAATTACCAACATGCCTAACACCCATGCTCTCAAAGTGCTTGTTGTGATTTGCTATACACAACTGCTTGGCTAAAGGATCAGCCAAGTTATCATATGTGGATACTCTATCTAACTTCACATCTCCCCTATCTATTATTTCTCTGATCAGATTATATCTCCGGGAATATGTTTGTTCATGTTTGTAGCTCTCGGTTCCTTTGCTTGTGCAACCACACCAGTGTTGTCACAATACAACGGTATTATACTGCTGGCACTTGGAACAACACCTAGTTCTTTTATGAACTCCAACAAAGACACAACCCCTTTTCATCCTCAGATGCAACAATATATTCGACTTCAGTGGTGGAATCGATAGTTGTACTCTGTTTGGAATTATTCTAACTTACTGCACCACCATTGAGAACCAAAATATATCCAGACCGAGACTTGAAGTCATCATGGTCTGTTTGGAAGCTAGCATCAGTAAACCCAGTAACTGATGGCTCTGGCTGCCAACCATTGACTTTAAGAAATATTATTTAGTCCTTCTAAGGTACTTTAAGAATAGTCTTGACAGTTAGCCAATGTTCATCACTGAGATTTTGCTGAAATCTGCTCTTTCACGGATTGCAACATGGAACGGTTACTCCCTATTATCAGTATATCGTCAACATATATGATAAGGAAGACAACGTTTCATTCTCGCGTTTACTATAAACGCATGGATCCTTTTTGCTTCTGACAGAATCAAACAATTTGATAGCTCTGTCAAAGTAAATATTCCAACTCCTAGATGCTTGCTTGAGTCCATAAATGGGCTTCTTTAACTTGCATACTCCATTCGGCTTTTCTTTAGATACAAAACCTTCAGGATGTGACATATACACATTGCCTTCAAGTTCTCCATTGAGAAACGCGGTTTTGACATCCATTTGCCAAATGTTAAAGCTATAGTATGCATCTATTGCAGATAATATCCTAATGAACTTGATCTTAGTGACTGACAAAAAGGTTTCATCATAGTCAATGCCCTCACGCTGACTATAACCCTTTGCCACCAACCTAGCCTTGTAGGTTTGTACCTTGCCATCTGTATCTCTTCTTCTTGAAGATCCATTTGCAGCCTATGAGGCGAGCCCCATCTGGAAAATCAACTAGTTCCCAGACTAGATTGTACATCGAGTTCATTTCAGATGTTAAGGCAGCCAGTCACATCTTTGAATCGGTGTCCGATACCGCTTCGTTATAGGTCTTAAGTTCGTCGTCTTCTAAATCAACCTCATCATCTCGTTTCGCAACCAATAGATTTAGTCTATCAGGTGACGACGATCCCTTTGAGGCCTATTGAGTTAGTTTTTCGTTGGTTCAGGCAGTTTATTCTGATCGTGAGGAGGATCCTACGTCTTGAGATTTTTAACATTTAGGATATTCTCAAGATTTTCACTATGATTTTCTTAAGGTGGGGTTGATACAAACATATTGTCTTTGATGCATCTCCTTATCTAGAGGTGACCCTCTAAGAGTCATTTCCCCTCCCAATAGATCATAAAAAAACTCGCACCAAGTTCTTGTCCACTCTATTGGACAATACCTCATCCTCCATGTTATCTTGTGGTTCTTAAAATTTCTTTAAGATCTACCTCGTTGTCAACAAGCTTGTTCCTTGGAGATATAAGTATCTTCTAGAAACGTCACATTTCTGAAAACTATCACCTTGTGATCTCCAATACAGTAGAATACATATCCTTTAGTTTCTTTAGGATATCCCACAAAATAAAATAAAAAATTTACTTTCATTTCCATCTTATCAGTCATCATCTTCATGAAAAAAAGCAAGACAACCCCAGGTCCGCATATGGTTAAGATCTGGCTTTCTGGCACACCATAACTCATATGGTGTTTTCTCGAGCGATTTATAAGGAACTTTATTCAGAATATAAACTGCAGTAAGTAAGGCATAACCTCAAAGGAATAAAGCGAGACTGGTGAAACTCATCATGGATCGAATTGTAGAAATCTAGTGCCCTTTCTCATTGTAGAATAGGCACTCATCCTTTGGTAGTCTCCGCTTCTTTTGAACCCTTCGGCTCTTAGGCTTCGAGGCCGCATCCTTAGATGTTTCTTCTTCGTCTTATTCTTCTTCTTATTGGAAGATTTTGCAGACATCACATATTTGCCTTTAGAAGTAGATGATTCGTAGGTCTTGAGCATGTTGTGAAGCTTTGGGAGTGTCGCCTTCGTGTTGTTGAACATGCTCTAGAAGTGTCGCCTTCGTGTTGTTTATGTTGAAATTCACTATGAAGTTTTCAAATGAACTTGAAAGAGACTGCATAATCAGATTGTCTGAGACACTTGAGGGTAGCTTCGTTACAATCGATTCCAACCTCTCAATCAATTCGATCATCTTCAGCACATGTTTAGAAACCTGGCCCCCATTGTGAAGCTTACACTTGAAGAGATCTCTGAGTATCTCATACTCCATGGTCTAAGCTTCTGAAGCATACATACTCTCTAAGTGTTTCAGCATCTCATAAGGGAACATGCTTCCATGTTGCTTATGCAGTTCAATATTCATAGAGGACAACATTATGTATTGAGCCGATGTGGCTTCCTCAACATGTTTCTAGTGAGCTTCTTCGTCAAATGAAGCGTACTCATAAGACTTCTTGTCGGGGATTACACTGATTGTTTGTCCAAGACATACTTAATCTTGTCTTGCCTTAGCACCAAACACAAGCAACGGTGAGAATCCGTAAAGTTAGACCCAGTTAACTTGTTTGTTTCTATTAAACATTTATAAGTCAAATTCGATATTTTATCTTAAGAGAAAAATAATAAAATAGGAAAAATAAATTAGAACAAAGTAAACACAAATCATATTTGTATCACTAGTCAAAACAAGGGTTTATTGTAATGATTAGCTCCCACTAATTTTATCATATTTTGCGTCCCCAAACACAAAATATAGATTTACAATAATTATAAATTTTAGTGGTCCAAGATCCAAGTCTATATTATTGCAGCCTTTACTTTGGCTGATGACTACAATAATATCACTTAGTAGGCCTCCAAGCCAATTGCAACATCAATTTTGTTGTTCTTGGTTTATTAATCCAATTAATTTGAGTCCTCAAGCTATTTTGGTTGCTTTGGCATCTCAAAATAATTTAAGCAAGTCAATTCCATCACAAGATGTCAACCATGCATCTATGAATGAGCCCGAATCTTATCGTTTTAGAGTAAACACTTTGGTGTAAAACTCGTGGTCGAAAAGATTAGGAATCTCAAACAGCTATAATGGACGACGTATTTTGTTTCCAAATAAAACTTGGTTTTTAGTGGAAATTTTATATTTGATACTAATTGTTAAATTTAATATCTTATATTAAATTAAAACGTAATTACTCGGTGCCACCTACCTAGGCATAAGTAATGCGGACCACACATATTGGGCATCGCCTACCCATACATAATGTCACAAACTACATATATTTGGCGCACCTACCCAAGCATACAAGCGGTCTTTAGTTACTATAATTAAATGAATAAGCACATAATCAAATAATAGTTTATCATATAAGAAATTAAATAAAGCGCAACTAATAAAATTATTAATCCAATTAAAATTTTATTCTTTAATTAAATGTGGATTAAAAATATTTATTAATTCCAAATTAATATAATTATACATTTGATATTAATTCCAAATTAATATAAATATATATGTTTATTATTATTATTATTATTATTATTATTATTATTATTATTATTATTATTATTATTATTATTATTATTATTTATTTTTTATTTATTTAAAAAAAATAATAACAAATTAAAATATTAATTTAATTAATAATCTTTAATTCTTAAATCTGATTTTTTTTTTTAAAATCAGATCATTATATGTCCATTACTTTTTTATTCAAAACAACTCCAGCACAAAATTAAAACCTGCCCGCCTTGAGCTAATTACAGCAGGCCCAGTTTAAATAAAAAATATCAGGCCAAGTCTCAGGTCCATCCATAAATATTAGCCTAGTTTAGAAATTAAATAGTCCGGCCCAACAAAATTTAAAATATTTAGCTCATTATTCCAAATCAGAACAGCCTAGCAATTTCTTTCTAATTCGCCCAATAAGTTAATTAGCCTGGCCCAACTTATCTCTATCCCAGCTACCGAACTTATTTTCCAGACCCAAAACAAGCCTATATCATTTAATTCAGTTCGGCCCAGATACAAAACACCGGCCCAACCCAGGTTTAAAATCCGGCCCAGAACCCAGCCAAACCCATAACCTTTTAGGGTTTGGGCTGGCTGCCACCACCTGCCTCTGTCATCGTCGCCGCCGCAACAGCAGCAGCAACGTTGCACGTTGACGCCGTCGCCGCAACGCACAATAGCACGCAGTGAACGGCACTGCCACAACAGTAGCAGCAGCAGCGTTGCACGCTAGCGCCGTCGTCATCGCAACGCGCAACAAGAGTATCCAGGGCTGTGATTCGCTGCCGTTGTCAACAACATCGAGCAGCGATTGCAAAGCCACCGTCGTCGTCATTAACAGCAGTAGCAGGGCAGGCATCCGTCACCGGACTTCACTGTTGCCGCCTCGCGCAGCAGCGCCGAACGTCGTCGCCGATAGACAGGAAATCGACAGGTTTGGTTAATGCGTTCTGGCTTCGTAAAAGGGAGTTGACCAAAATACCAGGTTTAAAAAAATGGTCATTTTGTTCAATCAGTTTTCAAAAAACTAATTCTCAAACAAATCTTGCAGAATTTAATTTGATAATTTTAATCCACAAATTAATTTGAAGTTTTAAATCAATTATAAATCGAGCCCTGGGCTCTGATACCACTGTTAGGTATTCTCGGTTCCATCTAATGTTACAATGAAATGTAATCGAGAATGACGATCTAGATTTACAATTGAATTGACGTTGAGCGTTAATTACGCGAAAGATCGAATACTTACTTGTTACATAATCAACCCGAAGGAATTGCGCGATTGAATCCATCATTGCAGGTATCCACGCGTGTACACTTATTCAATAAGAGATTGCTAGAAAATCCCTTATTTTATTATATGTGCTTCTGTAGTTTTATCTGATAAAAACTTCTCCTTCTCTACTATAGAGAATATGTATATATGTAGCATATAATCCTAGGTATATGAGTCTTATATCAATGTCTGCTTTAATTAATTAATTAATTAATTGTTCTAACTTATTAATTAACTAAAGCCCAATTATCCTAATTTAGTCCATATGTTCCAATTTATTCCAAATTTACTAGTGATATACGTGCATTGAGTAACTACTTCCAATTTTTTTTTCTGTAATTCACTTTTATATGTTCTTTTAAATTTAATTTTTCCATATATTATGAGTTTTAAAATATTTTTTTACATTTTATTGTTAGGCTAAACGGATTAAAGCGGGTTGACCCGTGTTCACCATTTTTTTATCGTGTTAGACAAGTTCGACCAATTCAACCCCATGAACACATCATAGCTCTACCCAAACTCGCTTAAAGCAGGTTAGGTTCCTATTGGATTGACGTGTTGGGAACCATATTGCCACCCATAGCAAACTCCCAACTTTTATACCTAAAAATACATCAAAATACATGAACACATGTACATTTCCGATAATAAAAAAATCAAACATATAATTAAGGAAAATTGAACATAATATCATGACATGCCTAATTAATGCTTCAAACGATGTATAAACCCAGTTTATCAGCCACGAACTTCTATGTGTATATACCATCTCAAGCTTCAGATTTACTTCACATTTATTAAGGATATTTAAACATTTTATTCTTAAAAGTGGCTAAAAGATATCTACAGTGAAAAGTTCATAAAATATCTACCCTTATTTGATTTTATTTACACGTTTCGCATACTACCCTGGCTCGAAACCCCGATTGCGTCATAGAAAATCGATGCCTCAAACTTATAAACTTTGCCTCAGCTAATGGTTACTGATTAAACCATCAGTAACCTATGAATCTGAAGGTACAAACTGGACATCAATTTCCTTATATCGAATTTTTTCACGGATGAAGTGTACATCAACCTCGACGTGCTTAGTTCTAGTGTGGTACACTAGAATAGAAGCTAGAGAAACAACCCCACTATTGTCATACCATAACAAAAAAAAGAGTTTCAAGTTGTACCCCAAGTTCTAAAAACAGGGAACGTACCCACGCCTGCTCAGTTGTAGATACTGCAATACTCTTATACTCTGACTCATTGCTACTCCAAGTCACTACCTGCTGCTTCTTTGAGCTCCAACTCATTGGATTCGTACAGGAAAACATACCATGACCTCATGAAGACCTCATGTCATCAAGGCACGAAGCCCAATTCGCATCACAGATTCCTTGGAGAAGCATCCTGGAAGAAGAAGTAAATAGAATACTAGAGGAGGAGGTGCTTTTCAGATATTAGACCTTTTAACTCTAGTCAAGAAGCCTTGAATTAGATTTGCTTTGTCGACAAACTCGTGCCAAGGAGTCTTGATATAAATTTGACTTGTAGACATTTTAAATTCGTACCTAAAGGGTCTTGATTTGAATTTGATTTGAGGAACTTAGATAGTTATGACTCGTATCTAGGAACATTAGATAAATTAGGCTCGTATCAAGAAGTATCAAGACAGTTTAAGCTCGTAGCAATGAGCACTGGAATATTTGCTCTTTTGGTTGAACTTAGCTTACCATATCTTTTGGCCCTTGGAATTGAAATTGACTAGGGATATGGAGCATACTGCGTCAGCTGCGCCCACATGTTTTTGGTTTGGAGTGACGACTTCATGGATTGTCTAAACACAGTCACTAATGGAAGATGGAAATTTCTTCCTTGAAACTTTAAGCTTGGCTTCACAGAGAAAAGATGAGCAAATAGAGATTGTCCCACTAGGCGTGCCAATTTTTTTATAAAAACTAATTTGTATAAATATAATTTAAAGATGGAATTGAGAATTTGTGTTACAATCTCAATTTTTAGGTTGAGCTTTAGGATTTGATGGAGAGTTAACTTGGATAAACGCCGATCAAAGGGGTTTCGCACCTTGATCTCGGATCAAACGTTGTTTCCGGACTTCTACGAAGAAAACCTTTGGTGTCTTCGAATGACAACCGGAATGCTAGAGGAATTATATCTTTGCTCCGAAATTCTCCAACTTCTATATTGGTGTCTTGTAATTAACCGACGAACCTGGACGGTTCGAACTGGTGGTTAACGTTCCGGAACCGTTGACCGTGATTCCGGTTCTAAACCAGACTCATACGGTCGTACCAAGGGAGGGAGAGGTGCGGGTTCAGTTCCTCCATTAACCAAATTGTAAATCGTCGGTTCAAAACCGTCAGTTGAACCAGCGGTTACGGTTATTTTAATTTTTTTTAAGCGAGACACGTGGGCAACCAAGATGTTGAACCGGCAGAAACTTTTTCAACTGGCCGTTGGAGGGGGGGTGAGGGGCGGAAATTCAAATTTAAGGGGGGTTTAATTTTTATTTATTTATTACATAAAAACCTCTATAAATACTCATTTTAACTCCAATTTTTTTTCACACCTCAATCTCATCTCTTAGAGCTAGATTAAACTCTACTCGTCGGGATCCAATAAAGAGAAGAGTCAAGTTGGTGATTCGTCTTCTTTACCTCCTCCTCCGAGCTTCTTCAACCTTGATGACAAGGAAGCCATCAACTTGGACATTCCAATCGATTTGGATCTACCAGATGCTCTAGGTATTTTTTTTTTTTTTTTTGTTCTTTTAAATTTTTTGTTTTGTTGAATTATAAATCAATTTTAATATGTTTTGAACTATTAATCAAACTTTAGAAAGTGCAAAAATGATGGTGAAGCAAATGGTATTAATTAATTGTTACCATGTCTTATTTGTATTCTAGTACTATTAATCAAAATTAAATATTGTACATGGTGTTACAGTTTAATTATGATTTAAGTTGAAGTCAACACTTTTACCATTTAAATTCTAATTATTAATGTGTATTAATCTTGAAGGGATGGCTAATGCCGCCGCATACACCGAACAACTTGGCGAAGAACGTCCATCTCAAGAGAGTCGAGGTGGAAGTCGGGCTACCCAATCTTTTGCTTCTAGGGAGTGGTGGTGCTAGAGCTCCAAAACCACCTCCGACCAGCCAATTTAAATCCAAGAGCGCAATCTTTTAAATTCACTTCTCGAGGACCTACATTCCGGGTTCGAAAAACCCATACCTTTACAAGGTGGTTTGCACATATTGCGGAAAGTTCTATGTCATGCAACACGGTGGTGGATATGGTACCTACACCAAGCACTTCAACACACAAAAAAACCTGACAAATTTGGAATCAAAACTTCACAAACTCAAATTCGAGGACATATGTCCGGTCCATCCGGGTCCTCGTAAGGTACAGATCCTAACTTTCTCTTTCATTATAGTGAAGCAAACGCACATCACACCAATTGGCAACATTTGTTTGTGTTAAACATCTCCCCTTTAACTTTGCCGATGATCAATTTTTCGAAGACTTTGCTATTGAGTTACAATCCTCAAGCTAGAATAGTTTCACGAACCATGCTAACATGCGATATTGCTAAAATTGTAGGGGAGTACAAAATTGTTTTGATAAACATGTTTGCTTCCCTAGTGCAAATTTTTTTAATATGTTCGGATGTTTGGTCGGATCATTGGCAAAATCATCATTACATAGGCATTACTTGCCATTGGATTGATGATTCATGGACGATGTAAAAACGTTTAATTGCATATAGGGAATTTGACACCATTCACAATTTACAAAATAGTTGCCAAAAAATTATCACAATTCTTCAAGAGTATGGTTTAGTGCAAAAAATATTTTCTATTTCTTTTGACAATACTAGTGCTAACGATGCTTCATTACCCGAACTCAAAAACATTTGTCAACCTTCTAGTAGTGAGAGGTTTTTTCATATTAGATGCATGTGTCATTGTTTAAACTTGTGTGTTCAAGATGGCTTAAACTCTTTTAATACACATATTGCGCCTATAAGGGAGGTCATCTCTTGCATTATGCGACATTCTTCTTTAACAAAAAAATGGGCAAAATTTTGCAAAAATCGGTCTATTCCGGCCAAAAGAAATTCACTTGACGTGCCTCATCGTTGGAATTTTACTTACAAAATGTTAAGTGATTCATACAATTATAGAGAGGCTTTATGTACATTTTTTCAACAAAACCCAACGAACAATATTCCCATATATCCTCAGCAATGGGATGCATGTACCAATTTGATTTCACTTCTAAAGATTTTTAAAGATGCATTGAAAGTACTTTCCGTTTGCTATTACCGGACTTCACCCATTGTCATTGACCATTGTTGCCAAGTTGCGGGTGTTTTCCATGATTATAGAGATGATCAAATTTTACGAGAGTTAATTGGATTGATGAGGAAAAAATGGCTTAAATATTTCATGGTTGCCCGAATTATTTTTTATTGCTAAAATGCTAGATACTAGGATTAAAGAAGATGACTTAATTGAGTTGTTAAAAATGTATTATGAAGCATTATTTCGGACTAGCGAAGATCCTCAAAGTGCCACACTTATTGTTGCTAATGTTAAAGATGTTTTGTTTGATGCATTTCGAGAGTATAGAATTCTACACAGTGGTGATGACCTAGTGAATCTAGTGATTTAGTAGTTCTAACCAAGGGAGTTCTTCCCAAAGTGTTTCAAATCCTTCTCTTACACATCTAAAAACTTTTACGACGAGAGGTCGCAAAAGAAAGCAAGGGGTTCTTCGTCAAACAACCCCTATGGGGAGATTGAAAGATATTTTAACACCGCCAATCAATCCAATTCGCTCTTGAAGTGGTGGTCAAGAAGAACACAATAATTTCCAATCCTTTCTATAATTGCAAGGGAGATTCTTGATTGCCCCGCTTCACCGTCTCTGTCGAGCAAGCATTTAGTGTAGGGGGCTACACTTTGGGTGACCAAAGATCTAGATTAACCGTAGAAAATCTAAAAAACCAACTCTTGCTGGAAGATTGGACGAAGGCCGGCAAAAGAGAACAAGAACCCAACTTCGAGGAAGATGAAGAGGGAAATTTCCTTTCCTATGATTGTTTGACACGTCGATTTTCTAACCTAGTGTTCCGCAAGTGTACGGTTGTAGGTGTAGTAGCGGCAGTCAAGGTCGATCCCTCAGAGAATAAGTTTTAAGTAGTTCGATACCTCGATAATCTAGAATTGTCCTAACTAGATACTAAATTGCAAATGATTGATTTTACTAAAACTAACAAAGTTTAACTAATTAACTCAATTAATTATGATAAACTTAGCAAACACAAAGAACTAACAATCAATGAGAAAGGGTATCCTAGGGCTTCGATTTCAAGATATTACTTCAATGTTGAATATGAGTAACCTATAGATTTACCAATTCTAGTGTTTATTAGGTGGCACAACAATAATCTAACCCTTCTCTCGAAGCGATTAGATCGTTGATTAATTAAGCTAATTATCCTCTCGAGTCAATTAAACCTAATAATTCCCAAACGATCCTAAGCCACGACCTACACAGTCATAGACAACTGCGCTCTATGTTATAAGTCTGATAACGATTCCCTCCTCTCGAAGCGAAATTGCTAAACTAAATTACTAAATCTAGGTGATCAAGTTATAAGCACAAACATAGAGATAAACACGTAAAGAACGGAATCAATAAATCAAAACATTGTCATAATAATCTCTACTCTCTAACCCTAGGACACGGCCTTAATTTTTCCTTTAGAGCCCAGCCCAGAGTCAAAGAGATTTGAAAGGTTATCGCAATGGAAGCGAGAATAGCTTAGCTACTCATGCCTAGCAATAATCCAATACAAGATTCTATGGAAAACATTGTAAAAGATTAAACTAGGAAAGAGCTACTAAACCCGGATGAATCCGTCTCGATGACATTTTTGGTTAAATTCTCAATTTATAACTCACAATCACATTTTTAAAAATGCTAAATATGAATTTAAAAAAAATAATAATAATACAAAATCGGCGGGAAACCAGCGGTTTGGAACTGGACCGCCGGTTTTTTCCCAGTTCCTAACCGTAACCGGAACCGCCAATAGGGCGGTTCGGTTCCGGTTCCTACCCCCAACGATTTCGGAACTGGAACCGGAACCGGTTGGGCACGTCTACTTGTAATGAAGAAAATGACCCTTTATATAAGTGTAGGATGAGATATCTTGCCATATATAGGCTCGATTTTATTGGTCATTCATAATTTGACGAAACCTCTTTCCTTCAATAGGGTGATTAGATTTGATTCAGTATTTTTACATAAGTATTGATAATTCTCTTCCATAATAGTACAATTTTATCTTGAGTACCAAGAAATAAAGATTTGGACACTTGACGATATCCGATTGACTATTTAATTGGACATAAATTTTATGTGTCTACAATGTGATATTTGAAATGTTCCCCCTCTTCATTTATATTTGCTAAACCTTTTAAAAAAAATCGATACAAATGAAACATGAAATGCTCATCAAGGGGGAATTATTAGGCCTCCACTCGATAGGTGGAGGCATCCCAATCTTAATGAAAGTATCTATGATAGTTTTTCAATTTTCTGAACAGAACATGGATTAACATAACAAACCAGTGCAAAGACACAAGGTTGTAGCACTTATGAGCATGGACAAAACACAACACACAAGTTAGGCACGTAACATGATTAGAAAACAAAGCATCTTCGACCATCACATTATAATAGAGCATGTCAGAGACCAATCAAATTTTCATAGGGTCTTAAACTGTCCGTCAAGCATAACAAAACACAATTAAGGGAAAATACTGAGAACATTTCAAACTGGCTTGAGGGCAAGTAAAAATAGAGAGCATCCATTACACAGATATGCCTAAATCCAAGCAAGAACCCTATATGCAGTACAATCAAATCAAGAAATCAAACCCTAACACACATAAAACATGCACCTCTTTTTCGAAAATTATGTGAAGATTGCTACTCCTCACAGACTCGGTCGACAAGTAATCCGACTAGGAGAACTCCCCATTTTTCTTCTCGGAACGCAGAAAATAACAACAGAGAAAGCTCTGAGTGCACTGTGTATGGGTATTTTGAGAGACCCTCTTCGTAGAGCGAAGATTTTAGGGCTCTCATAATATTATCTTGCGCAGTGTGTGTTTGGTCTGAGAGAAGAGAGAAGCCATATTCATACCAAGAACTTTATATACATACGCTACACCAAAATAAAACACCTACAAACGTAGAAAACTACAAATAAAGGAATAAGACGTATCCATATCTACAATGTGCAGAAGAAATTCTACAGAAACGCGCATGGTCAAGATGATCATCATTTAGCAGAGAGATTCCTTGTAAAAGTATCATCAGCGGACCCAAAATAGGTAGCAAATGGTCATAATGCAGAAGCCGAAGGTGGGTGAAAATGGCCGAAGGTAGGCAAACAAAAGGGGGCCCCCAACTAAGTGATCACAGACAGATTAAACTCCATCAAACCCAAGTACATAAAGGGGTTTGATGTTTAGAAATAAGAACAAGTAGTAAATGTAAGATAGAGTGAGACAAATGACAGTGGTTTTCCTAACCCTAGTATTCCGTAAGTGTATGGTGTAGGTGCAGGTAGTGGTAGTCAAGGTCGATCCCACAGAGACTGACTCTAAGCGTAGTTCGATACTCCGAGTAATTTAAGACTCTCCTAACTAGACTCTATAATAGTGAAGGTTATTTGTAGACTTAATACTAATTTACCTAAAAGTACTAAATAACTCACGAATAAAAAAATAAAGAATTAATGATTAAGGATGACTTAAACGGATTAAAGTGTATCATAGGGTATATATTTCAATTATGATGTGTAATTTAACCTAAAATTCTACACTTTTAAACCAGTTTTAGTTTTTATTAGACGGCACTCAAGTAAACCTAACTCTCCTCCCAAAGCGATTAGATTGTTGATCTATTAGACTTAGTCACCCTCTTGAGTCCACTAAACCTAAAGACTCCCAAAAGACCCTTAACCAACGCCTACACGATCATAGATAATCGTGCTATGTGTTGTACGTCTATTAACAATTTTCTCCTCCCGGAGTTAAACTATTAAACTTGTAGATTTAACTTAAGTGATCAATTTAAATTAAATCATAAGAATAAAACAAACACATAGATAACACAATGAATTGGAGTCTAGAATTAAACGGTAAAAGTTAATACATCATTCAACGTAACCTATTTTCTATCCCTAGAACACAAACGTGTTTAGCTACTCATAATTGTATTCAAATCTAATACACATTCATAGACAAAAGTTATAGGAAATTAAACATAAAAGAAGAACAAACTAAACATGGATCTTCAATCTTCGATCTTTGTCGTGTTGCTCCTTGATCTTCGATTCTCGTCTCCAAGTTGTTCCGAGTATGTAAGTGTACGAGACTTTCCCCTAAACCTCGAGCTTGAAGGTCTTTTTATAAGCTTGAGGTGAATCCTAGGGAGATAGGATCAAAATCCTACTTAAACTAGAAATCTTCTTAAAAAACGTATTTCTGTCGTGGCCACCCGCAATGACTCTCGCGGTTGCGACATGCTTCTCAAGACTGGCTCAAAATGTTGGCTTTTGTCGAGGCCGCAAGACATTTTTGTCGTTATCGCGGCACTTGATCAGCTTCAAAACCACTTTCTAGGAATCTTTTGTCGCGGCCGCGACCAACAGTGGCGCGGTCGCGACAGTTAATTCCTATCCAAACTCATCTTAGACCGGTTTAAACTGGTCTTTCCCCCTTTTTGACTTGTTACTTCGTCCAATAGTCGTAAAACATGACTTTTCAACCTAAAAACACTTCAAAACCTTCAAAACAAGTCATAACACGTTAACTGGCCCAATATGATGAATATAAGAAACTCTCGACCAAAAATGCATGTAAATGTTATAAAATATGTTCCTAAATCGACCTAAATACATGCATAATCAACGTGTATCAAAATCCCCCAAACTTAAACTATTGTTCGTCCTGAACAATAAAAATAAAAAATAATCAAGGATACAAGTGATTAGGCATTTGTTTAGGCCGATAAGATGATGATTCTAGTTTCAGACTGATTTTTCTCAACAAGCCAGGCAACACAGTAAAATTGAGCATTTGTGATAAAGCGTAATCAACTACTTTCGAGACTTGAACTTTCGAACAATTTGATCCTCACCGGGTAAGTGTTTCACTTATCTCTCAATTATTTAAATATGGACATGTTTTCGCTCAAATTGAACTATATGAACTGTCTACCATAGGCTTGCTAATCGTCTAAATTAGTCCTCGTACTTGATATGTGTGACAAAGAATCAAAAAGATTTTTATTTTTGGTTGTAACATAAGCTTAAGGTAAGATGGGATAAATTTGGATAAAAGTGACTATTCTTGGACTAATCAAGTTACTCCTAACCCGACTACCCCTCAATACAATCACTCAATCTCACTCTTCAAATTTCGGCAAATCATCCCAAACAATGTCTTCTTCATCCCACAAAAGTACTTTACAACTAAGTGCTTTCTCTTGCTATTATTCGAGTACCACATCTTTGGGACTACTCGATTTTCTATTTAAATCAAACAATTAAACACTTTCCAATTCCTAGCCTCTCCTTAACAAGAATAATCAAAATAAATATATACAACAGACTCTTTCTTTTCTTTTTCGATTTTCCGATTTTTTCTCTTTTTTTCTTTTTTTTTTTTAGAACTTCGAAAATAACAACTAACAAACTAGGAGAGGCTATTTTCTTTCAACTTTTCACCTGTCATTTCTTCTTCCCTTCACCTTTTCACATATCCACTATTTTTCCCCTTCATTCCCAAGATTTTACCCAACTACCTTCCAATCCTCTCCCCTCTTGCTCAATTAGTCCAACTAAGGCCAAAGACTTAAATCGAAAGGTTTTTGGCTTGTAATATAGGGCTATGAAATAATAAGGCTATTAAGCTCAAATCGTCTAATTAGGGAATTTTTTTGAACTTTTGGTAAAATGGACAAGTTTTCAATGCTCAAAATAGGCTAGAAACAAGAATGTCAAATATCATTTCCTAAGTCACAACATATACTTCACACATTCATAATAGAGACTCGAGACAAGTTCTAGAGACAAATACTGATACCCAATCAATTCACACCGAAAGAATATGTATATATTACTCCAAAAGTGGGAGTACAATTTAGGCTAAAAAAACTCTGAAGACTTGTTTTGCTCGAATGTTCTAAGAACAAGCTCAATTTCATCTCAAATTACCTATTATGCTCGACTATGTGTCAATTTTGCAAAAAAATTCTTAAATCATCCCATCATTAACTTTTCATCATCTATCCCTCCCTATTTTTTTCTTTTTATATCACTTATCAACAAACCAAAGACTCGGGGTTTTCTTTTTTCTTTTTTTTCTCTGGACTCCAACAATAACTAAAAGTATAAAACATTAAACTAAGAAAAACAACTATGACTCAACATGACTATCAACTAACAATAAACTCAATTAAATGGGTTCACAGACCCAATACTCCAACCAAAGCAAACAAGTGGGCACACAGACCCAATGATCAACTAAAATGCTGCAGGCAAACGAAACAATCACTAACAAACAGAAATATAGAAACAACAACTAAAATATAAATAGCAACCAAGACGTCCCACGGTACATCTCCTCCCCCAAACTTGGCCGAAGGCCAATGTTTGGAGGAAAATAGTGGTACGCCTAGGTGCTAACTCACAGTCTATTGCGATGGCGGCGAAGGTGGTTAGAAGCCATGCTGCTCCCAATATTGAGCCCACTTTCCCCGCCGAGTGTCTTGTTGTTGTCTCCATATACGTTCCTCATTGCTTCGTTCGAGGAGGGTGTTCAAGATTACTCGCTGATTATTCAGCTTATTGTTGATTGTCTACACCGCCCCTAGTACTTCCATTCGATGCATCTCCATTCGGGTGCCAAGTGATTGCACCTCGTCATGGTAAACCTGGACATCATGCTGGAGAGACGTGATTAGCCCTTCCACATCCTCCTTCAGTTCGGACGAGGATGCAACAACTTTTACCGACCTCTTCTTCTTTGATGGTCGATGGATTCTGCTACTTCCTTCAGCTGTTTGACTAGCCTAAAACACATCTGAGTTCGGCATTTGGAAATGAGCAAGATGTTCATCGGATGACATGGCTAAATTAGGTGTATCATTGGTGCTTATAACGACCGTTCCCTCCAAGTAGAGGAGCCGAAGATATGACCCCACATTTTGATAGACATAGGGAACCTTTCCATCTTCCAGCACCACCACAACTTGCATGCTTTCCAACAGCTCCCAAGTGAATTGGACTTCACCCTTGACCGATATCATGTTTTCTAAAGAAATATCATCAAAGGACTCGACAATTTGTGTGATCAACTCTCCAATCACGATGTTGTCTTTTTACTTCCGGATGACATTTTTAAAGTGTTCCATCAATAATTTGGCATTATCAACCTTATGCTCATGGAACATATTCCAAATCATGTCACCCGTCTCTTTTCTCGCGAATAGAGTATGGGCCAACATCTTCTCGAAGTAACGTAACCGGGTTTCGAATCCAAGTGGCTTTGGCAGCATTTTCCACATATCTCTGAGGTTGCACAAGAAGAGGAGCAACTGTTAGTAGACCCCAAAATTCTTGAATGTTGAAGACTTCAAGTGGGTTATCCGTGTTAGCTCTAGGGAAGCCAAATATCCTGTTCAGCTGGGCGTATGTCAGTGTACGTTGTTTGTCCATCACCTGAAACGTGATATTGCCTAGTCTACAAGCATGCGGGTCGCTTGCCACAATGATGGCAAATGTGCTAAAAAAATCCATCGTGAGCCTCTTGTATGTTAGCTTTGCCCGCATGAACTTGTGCAAACCTCCCGCTATAAGCAGAGCTTTTACATTCTCGTGTATCCCCATAGCTCTTGTGAGCTCATCATTGCTAAACTGGGTCACCACAACTTGGCATTGACGAAGATGATCAAATAGATTCTTATGCTCTTCCCTCTCCAAAATGAACCCGAATAGACTTTGGCTGTAGTTTGGATTCGGTGATGCAACATCCTCAACAACTTGTTGCATGCCCTTACCACGGCTGGAACTTGCTTTTCTCGGAGCCATTTTAGTGAACCTACACACAACCAATCCAACAAAATAATTCTCAACAAACACTAGAGTTCAATAAATCAAAAACTACCTTCTAACAATCAATTACTTCTAGTCAAACAAAGATTTTTTCTTAGTCCTAATTGATTCTTGAAGTGTAATTCAATCCTATTTACGAAAATAATCACATTTTAGCCACAACTAGCAAAGTTGCTCAATTTTTAATAGCCATATTGTGCTTAACTTCTAATTTCTTCAATTCAAACTATCTTATGGTGAAATTTGAATCATATGAACATCAAACATGTAAAATAGACTCTTCATCATCGTATCACACATATGAACACACGAGGGGTAGCAAAATAAAGCAAAAACTACTATATAATCTTGCCCATAACATGCCTGATAAAATTCCTCAACGAACGTGACATGTTATTTGTAATCTTGTTACTTTACAACCATTATCAACATTAAAAACACATCGTACTCAATTTTCACCAATTATGACTACATTACACGACCTAATCAACTCTACCTCAAGGTTTGCACTACAAGTGCCAAAAGCAATTCAACACATGAACAAGCACTTCTCAAATTCAAAAGTCAATAAAACTCAATGATAATTAGGCAAGAACAATTAATTGCAACAAAGAGAAGCTTGGGTTAGCTGTACTTACCAGAGAAATTTAGCCTAAAAGTAAAAAATTGGAAGTGCCCAAAGTTCATCCGAGTGGACTCGTTCAATCCGAAATTTCATGGTGAAATTGATGAATCTTTGTGTGTGCTTGTGTTTGTGAGTTATGGTATTTGATTCTATGGTGTATTATGGATGAATTTGGATTTGTGAGTGTGTGAGTGTGTTTTTCGCAGAAAAGTGGTGAAGAAAAAACGCGAGAGGAGCAAAACTTAGCTTTCCCCTTTTTAAACCTACATGGCTTCGTCGCGATCGTGAGAAGGGTGTATCACTGTCGCGGTGGTTTTAACCCAAAAGTTGGGTTTCTGAGCTGAATTTGCCATGGCCGCGGGAAGTGTGTATCGCGGTTGCGATGGGTCCCAAATTTCGAATGCTTTTCTAGGCCCTTTTTGTCGCGGCCGTCACCCACAGTATCGCGGCTGCGACCCACAGTGTTGCGGTCGTGATGCCTTTAATTGCCAACTCCTCATTTTTTTCCTTCTTTCAACCCCTGTTTCTTGCTATGCTCGTCAATATTGTATCATGTTGGTTCCTAAAACTTCAAAAACACTAAAAAGCACACGTGAAATTAAAAAAAAAACACGTAATTAAAGAAAAACAGTAAACATCGGGTTACCTCCCGACAAGCGCTTCGTTTTACGTCCCAAGCCGGACGACCTTTTCGGTTCTAGTTTGGCTCTGTCAACTGCGCTTCGTGCACGATTTTGATTTTTTCCAGCTTTTAGTATTGCTTTATTCTTTGCCCATTTACAAGAAAAGTGCCTCCGTCTTGTTTTATAAACTCTACTACTCCGGAGACGCGAACAAGCTTGATCGTGAATGGTCCCGACAACCTAGATTTCAACTTTCCCGAAAATATTCGCAGACGCGAATTGAACAATAAAACTTGATCGCCAGCTTCAAACTTTCGAGTCTTTATCATGTGATCATGGAATCTCTTGTTCGCTCTTTGTATAAACTAGAGTTCTGGAATGCTTGACTTTGAAACTCATCCAATTTGTTGAGCTTAAGAATGCGAGATAAACCTACCGACTCGAAGTCAATATTTAACTTCTTGATGGTGCAATAATCACGATGCTCTAATTCGAATGGTAAGTGACATACTTTTCCAAAGACTAACTGATACGGCAACATTCCCAAAGATGTTTTATACGTCATCCTATACGCCCATAGTACATTACCCAATCTTTTCTGCTTCATTCACCGACTTCTCCAAGATTTGCTTAATTTCACGGTTCGCCAATTCTGCTTGACCATTAGCTTGCGGGTGATATGGTGTTGTAACTCAATGTTTTACTCCATACTTGGCTAAAAGAGCTACTAGCCACTTATTATAAAAGTACGAACCCCCATCGCTAAGTAATGCTCTCGGGACCCCGTACCAAGTGATGATGTTCTTATGGAGGAATTTCAAAACCACCTTATAATTATTGGTTTGAGTTGGAATGGCTTCCAACCATCTTGAAATATAGTTCACTGCTAATAAGATGTATTGGAACCCCTTTGATGAAGGAAAGGGTCCCATGAAGTTAATGCCCCATACATTAAATAATTCAACTTCAATAATACTCGTTAGAGACATCTCATGCTTCCTTGATATTCCCCATGTTCTTTGGCATCTATCGTATTGTATTATGAAATCTTGACAATCCGTGTATATTGTCAGCCAATAGAATCCACTTTGAAGTACTTATGTAGTTGTTCTTGCCGAAGCGAAGTGGCCTCTACTTGGAGAAGAGTGACACTGCTGAATTATGTCCCCCACTTCAAATCGAGGGACACACCTTCAGATGATTGTGTCGGCACATCTTCTATACAAGTAAGGATCATCCCATATGTAGAATTTAATGTCATGGAAGAACTTCTTCTTTTGGTGGTATATCAAATCGGGTGGTTGTATTCGCATGCCAAGAAATTCACTATATCACCATACCATGGCATCTCGTCTACAGCCAAAATACACTCATCCAGGAAGGTCTCTTTGATTTCCTCTTGTTTCCCTTTTGTATCAACGTCGTTTGTGATTCGAGACAAATGATCCGCAACCAGATTTTCACACCCTTTCCGGTCTTTGATCTCGGCATCAAACTCTTGCAATAAAAGGACCCATCTGATGAGTCTTAGCTTTGGGCCTTCTTGTCAAACAAGTACCAAATAGCTGTATGGGCTGTGTACACTATCGTCTTCGCTCTAATCAGGTAGGATCGGAACTTATCAAATGCATAAACGACCGCTAGCATCTCTTTCTCCGTAGTGGTGTAATCAACTTGAGCCGAATCAAGGGTCTTGCTGGCTTAGTAGATGACTCGGAAGATTTTATCTCTCTTTTAGCCCAAAGCTGCCCCAACAACCATATCACTTGCATCACACATCAGCTGTTTGGAGGTGGTAGTCGCTCGATTGCAACTACTATTTCTCTATCCACTTCTAAACCTGCAGTAGAAATCTTATGTCCTAGTACTATGCCATCTCTTACCATGAAGTGACATTTCTCCCAGTTCAAAACCAAGTTAGTGTCCTCACATTGCTAAAACACTAGAGAAAGGTTATCGAGACAGGTTATCGAGACAATGGTTGAAAGATGACCCAAAAATGAAAAAATCATCCATAAAAACCTCCATAATATTCTCTATGAGTCCCCTAAAAATTTCCATCATACAACGTTGAAAGGTGTCAGGCGCATTACATAGCCCGAATTGCATTCTATGAAAAGCAAATATTCCATAAGGGCACACTAACGCAGTTTTCTCTTGGTCTTCCAGGGCAATCATAATTTGATTGTACCCCGAATAACCATCTAAGAAACAATAGAACTCATATCCTGCTAACCTATCAAGCATTTGATCTAAAAAGGGGAGGGGAAAGTGGTCCTTACGAGTGGCTGCATTAAGTTTCTATAATCAATACACACACGCAATCCATGACTAACCTAGTAGCTATGATTTCATCATTGTCACTCTTTACTATGGTCATCCCTCCTTTCTTAGGAACTACTTGAGTTGGACTAACACACTTAGTATCAGAAATTGGAAAGACGATACCCACATCTAACTATCTAAGTATCTCTTTTCTAAGTACTTCTTGCATCATTGGGTTTAGTCTACACTGGTTTTGGGCACTCGGTTTATAAACATCTTCCATTAGGATTTTATGCATACACACAGTCGGGCTAATCCCTTTCAAATCATAGATAGTCCATCCTATTGCCGACTTATGTTTCCTAAGTACTCTTAATAGTTTTTCACATTCCGAATCAGTCAAATATGCAGAAATAATTATTGGTTGCCTTTTCTCATCATCAAGGAGTTCATACCTTAAGTGTTCTGGTAATGACTTCAATTCAGGCCCGCTTGCACTCTCTTTTGGCTCTTCTTTCACAACTTCTTTATTTATGTCTTCTTTCAATGAGCTATCTTTGGGTGCTTCTTGCAAAGAGTTCAATGTACTAACACTTTCCACAAGATCAAGGTTAGTAGCATCAATATCGTTCAAAGCAAAGACTAAATTTGATAGACAGACTTCTAATGCATCAGTATCAGTAGGGGCTAGAAGATCTCTATGTAATGTAACCTCTAAACTATATAGAACTACATGTCTCAATTTGATTAACTCCCTCCATATCCTGCAATTGCATAGCCTTATAGATAGAAAATGACAGTTTTTCATTATTTATCCTCGAAGTCCAGTCCCCCTTTCGTACATCTATTAACGCATTACCCGTTGCTAAAAACGGACGTCCTAGAATTAAGGGAACCTCTTTATCTTCCATCATATTTAAGACTACAAAATCTGCCGGAATTTTGAACTTGCCAACTTGCAATAAAACATCCTCTACTATGCCCCTTGGATTAGTCAAGGATTGATCAGCCATTTGTAAGGCGATTGTGGTGGGTTTTATTGTGCCTATTCCTATTTTTTTCAAAAATAGATAATTGCATAAGATTCATGGTAGCTCCTAGATCACATAATGTTTTTTCAGAAACTTCATTACCTATCTTACAAGCAATAGTAAAACTACTTGAATCTTTTCGTTTCAATGGTAGCTTTCTTTGAATCACCGCGATGCACTCCTCTGTCAAGTTAACAGTTTCATATTCTTATTGCTATCACCTCCTTAAGAAACTTTGCATAGTTTGACATCCGCTGTAATGCATCCATAAAAGGGATGTTGATTTGTATCTTCTTGAATATGTCCAAAAACTTTGCAAATTGTTCATCATTTTTATTTCTTCTTAAGGCTTGAGGGAATGGAATAGGAGGAACATATTTCGGGCCTTCTTCTATAGTAATCCCCCTTTCTCTTGGCTTTGAGCCTCTTCCTCTTTTTCTTGTGGCTCTCTCTTTTCTTCCACCTGCTCTTTCTCGACAGCTTTTTCTTGGTCAACTAGCATATTTGGACCTTCATACTCAGTTCTACTTCTCAACTGAATTGCTTGGCATTTCTCCCTCAGATTTACCACTGTATCACTTGAAAATTGCCCTTGTTTATGTTGAGTTCTTGCGATTTTTATCAGTTGACTCACATTAGATGCAATTTCTTTGAGATCACCCCTTGACTAGTCACATGTTTGTTCAGCTCAATGTATTTACTATCCATCTTCTTCTCAAATTGAGCATTTCCTCAAACTTTGCCATTTGCGATTGTCTTAACTCCTCCTGAGTTGGGTTTCTTTCGTCATGAATTATGCCATTAGTAACGGTGAATCCCTGTGGCTGATTGAGTGAATTCTTGGGATTGCCATAAGAGAAGTTAGTGTGGTTCTGATTTCCTTGTGGATACTGATTGTACCTCTGTTGGTTGCGCTGGAAGTTGTTGAAGTTCCTCTGATTGATCAAATTAATGTCTTCAACTTCTTCTTGCCCAGATGGCTGTAGCGATGAAGATTCAGTTTATTAGCCTAAAGTCAAACTAGTTAACAGACTTACTTGATTTGTCAGTGACGTTAGCTGAGAAGAACCGTATCATTCGGCTCTACTTTAGATACACTAGCCACTCTTCTTAGTTGATTTCTCTCGTTTGGCCACTGATAACTCGTTCTAGCCATTGCATCTAAGATAGAGAATACTGTCCTCACGTTCTTTTCCATCAAACAACCCCCTGCTGCAGCATCTACATGATCTCTTGCTGGTGCAAGCAGTCTATTATAAAACTTGCATATCTGCTGCTTCTTGGTGAACTCATGTTGAGGGCAACTCCGGATAAGATCCCGGAATCTCTCCCAAGCCTCGCCAAATGGTCTGCATCTAAATTTCTTTAACTAATTGATTTTATTCTGTAGATCCAACATCTTGCTCGGCGAGAAATACTTTAGTAGGAACCTTGTGCTCAAATCTTCTCACTCAGTAACATCTTCCAACGAATTAAACCATTGCAGTGCTTTATCTCTCAGCGAAATGAGGAATAGTCTCATCTTGACCTGCTCGTGTGGAACATGATTTATCTTTATAGTCTCAGAAAGCCTGCGGAATTTGTTCAAGTGAACATTGGGATCCTCTTGTGCACTTCCGCGAAATTGATTCTGTTGAACTATGTTAATCAGATCTGGCTTCAGTTCGAAGCTATTTGCATTCAGTGGTGGTGGTATGAATCCTACGACAGGCTGATTTGGCATAGGACGAAGACAATCACTGATTGGTGTGGTGTCATCGTCTAAATCATCGTGAATGTTCTGAGCTGGTCTTTGTTGCTGCTATGGAACCTGATTATGTGGAAGTTGGTTATGTATAACAGTCATTCTAGCATCCAGATTTGTGATGACCCCTAGCAGTCGGTTCATCATATCTTCTTGAGTAATGTTCTGTGTAATTTCCGCCACCTCGGTCAATGGATTCTTCCTTCTTCGGTATCTTCGGGCAGTTGCTTCTATTTCCGGATCAAGAGGAACTAGGTGAGCTTTTCCTTTCGATCTAGTTTGGATAAACTACCTAATAGCATAAACATAAATAATACCATGCAAAACGATAATAAGAAAAGTAAATAAAAGTAAGTAAACTGAATATAAATTGATAATGTCTAGTCTAGTGTATTCCTATTTATAAGAATAAAAACTAAGACGCTATAACCAGTCCCCAACATCGGAGCAAAAAACTTGACAGTGATTTTCCTAACCCTAGTATTCCGCAAGTGTACGGTGTAGGTGCAGGTAGCGGTAGTCAAGATCGTTCCCACATAGACTAGCTCTATGCGTAGTTCGATACTCCGAGTAATTTAAGACACTCCTAATTAGACTCTAGAATAGTGTAGGTTGTTTGTAGACTTAAGACTAATTTACCTAAAAGTACTAAATAACTCACGAATAACTTGAAAACAAAGAATTAATGATTAAGGACGACTTAAATGGATTAAGTGTATCTTAGGATATAGATTTCAAGTATGACTCCGATGTATAATTTAACCTAAAATTCTATACTTTCAAACCAATTTTAGTTTTTATTAGACGGCACTCAAGTAAACCTAACCCTCCTCCCGAAGTGATCAGATTGTTGATCTATTAGACTTACTCATCCTCCTGAGTCGACTGAACCTTAAGACTCCCAAAAGACCCTTAACCAACACCTACACGATCATAAACAATCGAACTATGTGTTGTACGTCTATTAACAATTTCCTCCTCACGGAGCGAAACTATTAAACTTGTAGATTTAACTTAAGTGATCAATTTAAACTAAATCATAAGAATAAAACAAACACATAGATAAACATAATGAATTGGAGTCTAGAGTTAAACGGTAAAAGTTAATACATCATTCAACGTAACCTACTTTCTACCCCTAGAACACAAACGTGTTCAACTACTCATAATTGTATTCAAATCCAATACACATTCATAGACAAAAGTCATAGGAAATTAAACACAAAAGATGAACAAAATAAACCCGGATCTTCAATCGTCGATCTTCATCGTGTTGCTCCTTGATCTTCGATTCTCGACTCCAAGCTATTTCAAGTATGTAAGTGTATGAGATTGTCCCCTAAAACTAGAGCTTGAAGGTCTTTTTATATGCTTGGGGATGAATCTTGGGGAGATAGGATCAAAATCCTACTTGAACTAGAAATCTTCTTAAAACGTATTTCTATCATGGTTGCACGCAATGACTCTCGCAGGCGCAACATGCTTCTCAAAATTGGCTCAAAACATTGGTCTTTGCCGCGGCAGCGAGACATGCTTGTCTCGCGGTCGCGACACTTGGTCTGCCTTAAATCCACTTTCTAGGCACCTTTTGTTGCGGTCGCGACCAATAGTGGCATGGTCGCGACGGTTCATTGCGGTCCAAACTCATCTTAGACAGGTTCAAATCGGTCTTTTCCCCTTCTTGACTTGTTTTTCGTCCAATTGTCGTAGAACACGAATTTTCAACGTAAAAATACTTCAAAACTTTCAAAACAAGTCAAAACACGTTAATTGACCCAATATGATGAATATAAGCAATTATCGACCCAATATGCATGTAAATGTTATAAAATATGTTCCTAATTCGACCTAAATACATGCATAATTAACTTGTATCAACGAAGAAGTGTAAGAGTTGCAAAAGAGAGAGAAGGACAAATCTTGTCTGGTAGAGAGAGAGAGAGAGAATAAAGAGGCGTCGTTGTTTTGGGATGAGTCCCCAACCCTAATATTTTAATGGGTTAGGGGAAAGGCATTTAATCAAACACGCGAAGGTTGGATCCATCCTCAATAGATTGGGCGCAACCGTTACCAAACGCAGCCTCACCTTCTAAAGTGTAGATTACAATAAAATTTAAAGGTGGACATCGTTAAAAAAGAACAAGAATGCAATATTGTAGAATAGAAAGTGAACTCAGAGTAGAAGGCTGAAGGAGTAAAGAAAATGTGAAAAGTAACCGACTGAGTGAAGTCCAAAAATTCTTTATGTGATATTATAAAATAATATATCTATTTATTTTGTATAATTTATATAATATTATACATATAAGGGCCTCAGGGATAGTCCTATTTTACCCCTAGCCCGATCCATATCCTAGTAGGTCAAAGAGCCAGACTAAGAGCCCTGAAGTTATAAGGACCCATAAATTAATACTCAATTCTGGTATTTCTGAGGTTGGGCTAGGACCGATTTTCAGGATTGAGCTTGTTTTGACATCCATACCCTAATACTCTTAAAGAATTACGGATTTACTTACATCTTATATTGGGCCTTACGTCAGCGAGTAGACTCGACAAGCCCATTTGACCAGTTCATAATTTTGGCAAAAGTTCAACAAAATCACTTTATTTGATCCTTACGCGAATTCAGTTAGACTAACTCGGAAGCCTTTTTCTTTTCGGATGAACTTTGGAAACATATTAAATAAGTCAGATAATATTTATTACTTGATTTGAATTTAAGCTATATAAGTAGAAGAATATAAAATAAATATAAAAGGAACAAATATTACTAGCGAGGGGTTAAGTTAAACACGTGTTCAACTCAACTAATACCTAAACAAACTTACAGAATTTGAGTTTGATAAAGTTCTATGGATGTAAACAATGCGATATACAATCAGACTCAATTTATTTATAATCCTATTTAATTATATATTTTTTTTTTCTCCTAATCTATAAACAAAGAAAAAGTCCTTCCTTCCTCTTAAAGTGATTCGAATCCAAAATCGATGATCTCGGTAATAAATATCTTCGACACTTAAGTTATCCAACTTCGTCGACTTGTCATTAATATTTAGAAATGACAAGAACATTTGATATTGGTTTTACAAGGAAGACATCATTTACTACCTCCATTTCTTTCTTTAGTTGTAGTTCTAGATTTTATGAGATATTTATATTTTTTTTTAGTTTCTCTTTTTCTAATTTTTTTTTCAAATACTATATCTATCACTATCGTTTATATAGTCGGACAGAGAATCATATAAAGGAAATAGTGGGAAGAATTTAAGAGTTTAAAGGGAGATAAAAAATTAATTAAATACTTATTTATTCGTTTCACTTACTCCTTAATTTTTTTTTTTTTTTTTTTTTTTTGGTATGCTAAAGTTACAATTTAAATAAACGAAGGTAGTATCCAAAGTTTTCCTTCTCTTTTTTAGGAGGTAATTGTGAAGATAATTGTTCGCTAACGTAGAGTTTTCCTTCCGCAAAAAATGGCTGCGTAGTTTCTTCACTAGAAAAAGTCATACAAGACTAATCAAGAATACTTCACTCTCTTGTTGCACAATATTTCAACTTTTTAAGCTTTTCAGAGGAATAAAAATTATTTGATGTTGAACACAACAAAACATAATAATTTTGGAAGTATTTGTTAAATATTCAGTGTGTCAAATTAACTATATATGGTAAAATACACAAAATATTCTGGATATGTTTAATTGCTTTTTACCTAATCAAATCTTGTGGGATTTTTTTTAGAAAACCCTTATATTAAGCTTAAGAAAAAAGTTCGAAAAAGATTTACACTTGGAATCTCATAATTTATTTTTGTTGTACATGAAATTATGGAATAGCGGTTTTGGATTTTGCTAAAAGACATAACAATTGTTTATTTTTACTTTTATCAGTTGTCTCATTAATTTATGGCAATGCACCATAGTGTTATTGTACACCTTATGGGGCCCACCGATTCAGCCCCAAAAATTCACGCGGTTCGGACCGGTTCAGACTGAACCGGTCAATTATTATTATATTAATATTTTTCCGCGCGCACATGTTATATACTTAGTGGCCTGTTTGTTGAACACTAAAAGCAAGTGGTCTGGTGATATTTAATGCAATCTTAAATATCTCAACCTTGAGGTCAAGGGTTCAAGGGTTCAATTCTGTTTGCATATTTTTTCTTCTTCCTTCAGTTTTTTTCCTTTTCCTTCTTCTTTCTTTCTTTTTTGCCCTTTATTTTTTTTTTATCTTTTAGCCTGTGAGTCTGGAAAAAATTATAAATTGTATTATTAAGTTTTTTTATAACGCAACAATAATTGTATTGTAAGTTCGAAACATAAATATTGTACAATATACAAGAAAAATTAATTTAACCAAACCTATACTGTCATACATCATAATATACACCGTATCGAAATATTAAATATACTGTGAGTATTGTAAGTTGGAAAAAATAAATATTTCGCAGTATGAAACAAAAATTAACTAAAACAACATATACTGTCAGGCATCACAACGTATACTGCATCGAAATATTAAATATACTGTGAGTATTGTAAGCTGGAAAAAATAAATTCGCAGTATAAAACAAAAATTAACTAAAATAATGTATACTGTCAGACATCATAATGTATACTGTACCGAAATATTAAATATACTGTGAGTATTGTAAGTTGGAAAAAACAAATATTTCGTAGTATAAAACAAAACTTAACTAAAACAACGTATACTCTCATGCAACATAACGTATACTACATCGAAATATTAAATATATTGTTAGGCATCATAACATATATTATGCTCGAAATTTGAATATACTACTGGTGAAAAATAAAAAGGAACAACGTATACTGTCATGCAATATAACGTATACTACATCGAAATATTAAATATACTGTCAGGCTTTATAACATATACTATGCTCGGAATTTGAATATACTGTTGGTGAAAAATAAAAAGGTGCCGTTAAGATTCGAACCCACGCACTGAAGGGTACAATGTCGCGCTTTTACCAACTAAGTTGGTGCCTGTTTTGTGATTTCAAACACACCTTAATATATATATATCACGCGCGCGAAAATCCCACAAGGTGTACAATAACACTAATGTGCATCTTATGCACATGAGTGTCACTCTTAATTTATTAGTCGATGTTCATACATACGATGCACGAAATATAATATATTTTATTAATTAATAATACATTTTGACTGGGAATGTGCCATGACGAAAACATAATATGTATGAAGTATAAGCACAAACTTGATATTCATTTGCCTAAAAAAACCCCTAATATTCATAGTTAAGTAACTATTTTCTTTCACTTTGTCACATTTGAAGATCTTCAAATCATGTTAATCTATAGCTCACGAGAAAACAGATATATAATTGCATGTGACTGAAAATTGCCTTTTGCAAGAAGAGACTTATGTTAATTGTATCAGAATTAGGAACGAAGCTAGAATTATTTTATATTGACGGGGGCATAAAATTCTTTTTTTAGAATGCTTACCAAAGTTTTTGGAAGTTAAAGGGCTGAGTTCCATCTCTATAACTATCTATAATTACGTTATAGTCTCCTTACTGGATTTCATATTGCGATGTAAATAAAAGTAGTCATTTTAACATTTAACATCTTACTATATTATAAAAAACAATCTTCTATAACAAGAAATTTGAAATAGTCTTCCGCTCATTTCACCTGTTGAGAATAGAGAATTTAGTTTTTCTTAATATATATATATATATATATATTATGTCATGCCAAAAATTATAGGTGACAAGTTGATATATAAAAAATATTATAGGTGACAAGTTATGATTGATTTATTTATAATATAAAAAACATTTTCCAAACAATAAAATACACAAATAAAGTTTTAGCTTATTTTCCTTTTTATGTATAATGTATTAAATTATTTCTTTTTTCATGGTCCTTAATTTGAAAACTATATTGCATATCTTAAAGAGAAATTACATTCAAAAAGATGTAATAGTTTGTCGTTTAACTAGGTTAGATTTGTTATGTACATATCCTTGTGAGACATCAAAAAAAGAAAAAGTGGTATTCTTTGTGAGGTGAAAGACTACAACATATTTAAGCTATGTAACACTAAAAAAAGGTGTTACGTCTATACAAAAAAATATAACAACAGACTTTAGATAACACTTTATTAATGTTACATTTGTCAGTGTTACATAAAGTCTAAGTGGCACTTTTGATGACCTTTAATAACACTTTTCATAAGTGTTAAATTAGATTTTTAATTTGTAACACTTTATGGTAACACTAAAAAAGTGTTACATGAAAAATGTTACATATAACCTTTCATGTAACTTCATGTAACATTTTTTTCTAAAAAAATGTTGAATGTTTGTCATAGTTGAGTTTTAAACTCAGGTTGCGAGCCTGCAAATGTTTAACTATATAGGTCAAACCACTAGACTATAATAACTACAACTTGTATTGTTTTATCAGAAAAATATATGTACACTTTTTTGTATGAATAAACTATTTTCAAGATTAAATTTCCATCAAACTAACTTAACGTGATCTTTTTTAGCCTATTCTTATACTATCTAATTTGATACAAAGTTTTCACTAATTTATTCCATATCACACTAATTTATTACATTTAATTGTTATATATAGATTTTAAAATATTAATTTCAATTACAATAATTTTATGTATCTACTTGTTGTATATACTTTTAAGACACCTTAAAGTTCGCCTAGAAAATTAAGAAATTAATTACTTTGTTGTATTTTATAGAATATAGAATTAAATAAATAAAAATAAATAAACTTATAAACATTAAATATTTTAATTTCAAGTTTTTACACTTAAAACATGTATTTAAATTATTAAGCTACAAGACTCCTTTGTCGTTGTTTAGTAAAATATAATGTGTGTATATCTATATATACACACAAAAAATAAAAATCACTAACGGAATTTAGTTTAGACAACTAACTAGTAAAGTCTTAGATGCTCTAATAAGTTTTTTTCTTCTTCTTTTTTTTTTTTAATTTGTATGCCTGAGTCAATTATTTTAACCATCACATGTTACGAATGTTATATTGTGATAATTAAGCGATTGAAAGATTTTAATTCTTCAAAAGTCACATGAATAAATAAAAAGATATTTTATTAGTTTAGAATAAAAAGAAGTATAAATTTTTATTGATAAAAGTATTACTTATTTATAGTGTTACGTAGCCAAAAATGTTAAGTAAAAATGTTGCTTATTTAAAAGTGCTACATCCAAAGTTACATATGTTTACAGTGTTACTGGAAGGTGTTACATAGCTGGTGTTACAAAAGTGTTACGTGAAAATATTACATATTCATAATTGTTAGAGAGGTGTTACATAAAAGTCAAAATTTTGAAAGTGTTACAAGCGAAGTATTACATAGAATCATTAGGAGTATAAATACTAAATCTAAAACAGATTAATGATTGTTGGTTAATTATTGAGCTTAGATTTGAAAAGTAATCGTAAGTTGAACTATTTATATTGATTTTGAGCTGCAAACTAAAATAAATTAAATATTATTTTGATGATGTAAAAAGTTATTACATAATTTTAAATTTTTTATCTAAAAAATTAAGTTATTTAATTTTTTTCATCGATTATTTGATTCTATTTTTCTTACAAATAAATATATTTTAAATCGTGCATCGCATGATGATGAAATCCTATTACAACAAAAAGAGCTGGTCTCTTATAAAAAGAAAAACGGAAAACAAAATAAAAAAGAACACTTCATATTTTACGTGGGACTCTCATAATTAAGGGGCGGTTTTTAGATAATTAGGTGCAGTTCACCTTTTGAATGGATGGTTGGATCACCTAATCGAGAACTACCCAACTGGATAACATATAATTTCTCTGCTTACCGTTTAGCAATTTTTCATACAATTATTAAGGGAAGATTTGTTTAATTTTTTCATTATATTTTCAATTTTAAAGAATGTGGTGAAGATACATTACCCTAAATTATCCTACTTCTATACTAAGGAGAAGTGAACATATTAACATATTTAACTATATTTTATGGATAATTTTCCTTGCTTCAACTTTTGATTTGAGAAGTGACTAAAATTAAAGATTGTAGTAAAATTGTTTATATCAAAATATGTAGTGTTTGAGAATAAAAGCGTTATTGTTTAAATTCAGATGTAGGATGTTGGTGTTTAAGTTGCTTTATGTCATCAACTTGTTCCCTTAACACGTCACGTGCGACACTTAGCTCATTTTCGCCCCCTCACAGTAACTAAGTCAGCCTTGCTCACGAGTAAGTGTTGTGTGTGCGACACTTAACTCATTTCTGCCCCCTCACAGTAACTAAGTCAGCCTTGCTCACGAATAAGTGTTGTGTGTGCTAAGTGAAGGCTAAGTAAAGAACTCTGAAAGATTGTGGGAAAGCTTTGTATTCACTTGAACTTGAAATACTTGATTGATTTACAAGTGTGGTCTTACTTCTATTTATACATGGCTACCTCCCTAATGGACAGCGGAGATCAACTTGAACCAAGGGCTAGGAGTAGGACCACACTTGTACATCAATCCAAGCATTTTGAGTTCAAGTAAATACAAATCTTTCCCACAAACTTTCGGAGTTCTTTACTTAACACACACAATACTTACTCGGGAGTAAGGCTGACTTAATTACCGCGATGGACGAAAATGAGCTAAGTGTTGCACACGACATGCTGAGAGAACAAGTCCGTGATAAATGGTATCAGAGCCCAGTTTGGGCTTAGGTGTTGTGATAACTTGCAGGTGATGACATTCAACGATTTCGGCGTAACCGATGAACATGTTGGGATTTGTGCCTTGAATCTTATTGGGTTTGAATCGAAGTTCGTATCGAGGTGGAGGATTGAAGTTGAGTATTGAATTGACGCTGGAAAGGAGGCTCGGCCGCGCCCGCGCCACATTGCTAGAGCTGAAGAGGAATTGCTGCAGTAGAATTGCCTCGGCCGAGGCGAGGTAGACTTGGCCGAGTCTAGTTGGGCAGAGAGATTGCCTCGACCGAGGCGAGATGGCCGCGGCTGAGGCAGGACTGGCGGCACAGAAGATGGGCCAGCGCGAGCCTGGGCCCAATTGGATTTCTTCTTTGTATAGGATTAGGTTATGGGGGCTTATATATAGGTCCTATTGGAGTCCTTTGACATAGAGAGATTAGAGAGTCTTAGAATTGCTTTTGGCTTGATTGTTCAAGCGTTGATAGTTTATTTGGGTCGAGTATCAATTGATAGATACTCGACTATTGGTCTTTGTTTGAACTCTCGTTTGAATTGGATTTGGGATCTTTCCCTTTTGGCCGTGGACGTAGCTAACAAGTTGTTAGCGAACCACATTAATTCTCGGTGTCGTATTTTATTGTTTCTTACACGGTTATTACTTGCTTTGTTCGTTTCGTTTGTTCGCTTATTTTCCAACAACTGGTATCAAGAGCTTGGTTCGAGTTTTCGCTGTCTTCGTGGGAAATATGTCTAGGATGACCATGCAAATTGAAAAATTCAATGGGAGGGAGAGTTTTAGTCTATGGCAGATTAAAATGAAGGCGTTGTTGAAGCGTGAAGGATTATGGGCGCCGCTGATGCCAAAGAAGGACAAAGGCAAGGGCAAAGTGGGCGATAAGGAAGAGGCCGTATCTGCCGAGATGGCCACTTTGGATGAAAGAGCGCACTCAACAATCATGCTGTGTCTCGATGACAACATCATCACCGAGGTAGCAGAGGAAGAAACTGCACTGGGGTTGTGGTCGAAGTTGGAGAGTTTGTACATGACGAAGTCGCTCACCAATAAGCTGCTTTTGAAGCAACGTTTGTTCGGACTGCGAATGCGTGAAGGTCAGTCTCTTCGCGATCACTTAGATCAACTTAATAAAATCTTATTAGAATTGCGTAATATTGATGTGAAATTGGAAGATGAGGATATTGTGTTGATCTTGTTGGTTTCTCTACCACCATCGTATGAGAATTTTGTGCAGTCGTTTGTGGTTGGAAAGGATTCTGTGTCTCTAGAAGAAGTGAGGTCGGCGCTACACTCTAGAGAGTTGCACCATCGGGCGAATGGCTTGTCTGGAGAATCGGGTGAAACCTTAGTAGTTGGCAATAATCGAGGTTCGGGAAATCCGGGGAGGAGGTTCAAGAAGAATTCCGGTCCTAAAGGTCCTAAGCCAGGAGATGTCTGCAACTATTGTAAGGAGAAAGGGCATTGGAAGTATGCCTGTCCAATGTTGAAGGAGAAGCAGGAAAGCACTGCTGATTCTATTGTGGAAATTGAAGCAGACTCTGATGGAGATGATGCCCTAATCGCTGAGAAACAGACAGGTAAATCTGATTCTTGGGTTCTTGACTCGGGGGCGTCGTACCACATATGTCCACGTAGGGAGTGGTTCACAACCTACAAGCAAGAGGAAGGTGGCAATATTTCATTGGCCAATGGTTCCAAATGCAAGGCGGTTGGGATAGGCTCAATTAAGGTGAGGACGCATGATGGTAGACTGCGTACATTGAACGATGTCAGACATGTTCCACTCATGATGAGAAATTTGATTTCACTGAGTCGACTAGACAACAGGGGTTTCAATTTCAAAGGTGAAAGTGGAGTTTTGAACGTCTGCAAATGTTCGAATGTAATTCTGAAGGGCATTAAGAAGGGAACTTTGTATTTGATGCAAGGTTCTACTTTGGTTCAGTCTGCTGTTGTTCGAAGTTGTTAGTGTCCCATTGTTCGGGACAAATTTGGTACTTAAGGCGCATCTGGTACATTGGGTACAACTGGCGCAAAATTGAAATTTGGTTTGTTTAAATTGGTTTGATTGAGTTTGGTTTTTTGTTCAAATTATGAGGAGGTTTGATTTGAGGCGGAGTTTCGTCTGAAGAAGCTACATCGTTTGGGGATTCAAGGCAAGGTGGAGATTGTTGGGATTTGTGCCTTGAATCTTATTGGGTTTGAATCGAAGTTCGTATCGAGGTGGAGGATTGAAGTTGAGTATTGAATTGACGCTGGAAGGACGCGCCACATTGCTAGAGCTGAAGAGGAATTGCTGCAGTAGAATTGCCTCGGCCGAGGCGAGGTAGACTCGGCCGAGTCTAGTTGGGCAAAGAGATTGCCTCGACCGAGGCGAGATGGCCGCGGCCGAGGCAGGACTGGCGGCACAGAAGATGGGCCAGCGCGAGCCTGGGCCCAATTGATTTCTTCTTTGTATAGGATTAGGTTTTGGGGACTTATATATAGGTCCTATTGGAGTCCTTTGACATAGAGAGATTAGAGAGTCTTAGAATTGCTTTTGGCTTGATTGTTCAAACGTTGATAGTTTGTTTGGGTCGAGTATCAATTGATAGATACTCGACTATTGGTCTTTGTTTGAACTCTCGTTTGAATTGAATTTGGGATCTTTCCCTTTTGGCCGTGGACGTAGCTAACAAGTTGTTAGCGAACCACGTTAATTCTCGGTGTCGTATTTTATCGTTTCTTGCACGGTTATTACTTGCTTTGTTCGTTTCGTTTGTTCGCTTATTTCCCAACATAACGTGGGAGAGAAATCATTCCCAACACGGTGTCAAAGAAGAGGCAAGACCACAACAAGACGCGTGGCGAAGGGGCTTCCTTTTGAACCTGTGATCACGGAGATGGGTGAAAGGTTGGAGAGGGTCCAGCACGAGTTCAAGATGTTGGAGGACCACATCATGGAGCAACTCGATAACCAGAAGAAGACCAACTCGAAAGTTGAAGGGCGACTCCTACAATTGGAAGAACTCATTCACTCACTACATACCAGCTTCGAGGCCAACTCGAGGGGATGAAGGAGGATCTGACACTGTGTAAGAAGGTCCTTGCTAGCAGGGGTGCTAGCACGTCCGGGCCAAGTCCAAGGGTGGACTATCCGAAGCCACAAGGCTTCAACGAGGCAAGAGATGCCAAGGACATGGAGAACTACCTTTGGCGAATGGAGCGCTGCTTTGAGGGTATTGGCCTTACCGACGAGGCCGCACAGGTAAAAACTGTCATTCTCTACCTTACCGAACTGCTATGCTTTGGTGGTGTAGGAAGCACACCGACATCGAGCGAGCCTCATGTCAAATCGATACGTGGGACGACTTCAAGAGGGAACTTAAGAAGCACTTCTTTCCCGAGAACGTCGTCTATGAGGTGAGAAAGAGGCTAAGGAAATTAAGGCAACGAGGGTGAATCGATCAAATATATTTCCGTTGAATTCAATTGAGGTATATATCTATTCTCTATATATGTGTTAATGTATTTACGTGATTAAATTACTAACAATTGCATTGCATCGGAACCCATGGCTCTGCTTTTATAGATTTAGTTAACAAATAAAATAAAATAAAAATATTATTATTAGAGTGGTGGGTGGGAATTTTTACGTCACTGGATGGGATTTATTTTCACTGATGAAGTTGGAGGGAAACTGGCAACCCATTGGAGCCAAAACAGGAGGGGACTTAAAAGGAAATCCACATTGCACTTTTGGTTTTTAATGTTTGTTATAATATTTGAGATTAGCCACATTGCGACTGTTTAGCAACTACCGTGGATAAGAAAAAACAATGTACGTGATCTGTTTTTAATTTTTATTTTATTTTAATTTTTTATTATTTTTTATGACGAAGTTGGATAGCTCAAGTGGCAGAGCATCTATTACCTAGGTCTTTCATCGTGGGAGAAGGAGAGGATTTTTTTCTTTATTCTTAGATTATGAGAATTTTTTTTTTTTTAAAAACAATGTACTCCTCACGTGACCTGTTTTAAGGAAAACCCATATTATTACTATCCTTTTAGTAAAAAGTTGGATAACCATTATTACTTGCTCCAAATAGATAGCTTACCAACTCTTCAAAATCTATACTATATAATATAACAAAATCCGCCAAAAATACTAATATCAACATTTTCCCGCCCAAAACAGCACTTCTAATTATGGAAAACTTCAATATTAGCTGCATTAATTGGTTAAGTCTTATATATGGTATAATTGTCTGCATTAATTTATATTACCTTATATATGTTAAAACATTCAAACCATTTAATTCCGGAATTGCATTTAAAGTTGGTAATAAATTACAATTGATTTACACAAATCTCGCAACATAACATTTTCAATTCAAACTCAAGGCCGTATATCATATTATAATTTCCAAAGTTTGTGATTGATAAGTATTCATATTCTGGGCTCGGTAATGAAGCCCAATTGATTTTTCTCCAGGAAGGTGTTTTTCTTCAGGAACCATTATATTTCAATCTGTGTAGTTTTGAGTGTCAGAGTTTAATAATTAACCTCTCGGTAGTAAAAAATGAATCCTAAAAAATATCATAAGTAGCTAAGAACAAAACAATTAAAAAGATATAACTGAATGTTTCTTGCTTTTGAATTCTTGAACTCTTCCTTGAATCCCTTGCTTGACACTACAAATTATGATAGAAGATGTATAAAATTTATCTTTAGGTCCCCCTTTATAGTTGGAGAATTAAGAAATGAGTTGAAGGGTGAAAACCCTCCAAAAATTAGGAAAAAACGCATGTAAGACTCGACTCATATCGCATGGGCCGTGTAATGGGCTCGGTGACCCAAAGCTGCATTTTTCTCCAACTTCAATGTCGTCATATTTGGAGGTCTTATGATTAGAATTTGGAAACAACTATCTATACTTAATATAATAACAAAATCCACTGAAATTAGTAACTTTGAAGTTTTCCCGCCCAAAATCTATTACCAATTATGAACATCACAATTTTTGGTATATAAAATTCAACCCAATATAAAACATAATTATTGGCAATAACTTGCCATATATTCACCTAAATAAATATGATAAAGCTATTTGGGCTGATTTTGTCTGGGCCCAAAAAAACATATTTTCTTAAAATTATTTTCTTTTTATAAATTTATTGACTATTATTAATGAAAAATTATTTATGAAGACGGTAACTAATTTTTAACATTACAAATATATCCTCTGTCAACCGCATATTGCAATTCCAGCCCCAATCATCAACATGACTTCTACGGAAGGATGCTAGAGATATTCATACATTAAGAAAAATAAATATCCATTCTAATATATATTTTAGTCATGAATACTTTTCACTGCACTCTTTTTCCATGAACATATAATTTTTCATATCTTATTATTTATTGATTATAATATATTATTATATTAAAATTATATAAAAATATAAAAAAATATTAATTTATTCATTTGCACTTACAAACCGTGCATCGCACGGGGATACTACTAGTAATCATTCAATACCACATGCTTGCTTACTCAAACTATTTCACATTTCTTTCTAATAATTTTCATCATTTCTTGCCCAAGATTTATCCTCATATTGCGACACGTGTTTCTTCATTAGATGTATCATGTATGGGGTGCATAAAAAATTTGTAGATAATTCAGCAACACATATTAATTAAGTAATATTATTAAAATAAAAAATAATATATTTTACGATGCAAATAATATTTTTTCAGTTAAATAAATCATACTCTAATAATCAGATGCACCGGTTGACACGAGTTTTTGCGTAAAAATGACTATGCAGACTTCAAATACATGTATTTTACTTTTTAAAACGTTCATGAAATCTATTTTAATATTTTTATCACAATATAACATTATGCTATATATATTGGGGCTGAACTTATATATGATAGCGACGAGACCGCATTGATCTTGATGAATAAATATTCGCGTTTTCTCACTTATGTTCATGTTCTTCTTGCTTATCGCTCTTTTATTGAACATGTAATATTAAACTGATAAATGTTATTAATCGATACGGCTCAATGCAGAAACGGAATTAAGGGGTCAGGTGGGGCGATCGCCTCCCTCAATAATTAAAAAAATACAGAGTATATATATGTATAGTGTAATATATAAAAAAGAAAGAATTTGAATTTTGCCTCCCAAAAAATTTTGGAATCTCGTCTTCCCTCCCTAACTCATAAATACATCAATTAATCCATGTAGATATGAAAGTAAAATTTAATATTGTTAAAAAAATTATATTGTCCCCTTAATTAAAATTTCTGGTTCCGTCCCTGACACAATAACTCGAGGATCGTAAAAGGTTGACTACTAGTCTACGCTAATTGTTAGGCCATGTCCCACCAGATTAGATATATAAAAATTCAGGATAGATGGCAATGAATTTCAGTCGAATAATTATTTTCTTTTGTATCTCTCTTCTCCTTTTTTAGGAATTTACATATGCTTAAATGTGATTTTATCGTACAAAGTTGTATTATTAAAGTTCAACCTTTTCTATTAAACACCTCATTTATGAACATATGGGATCCGCGAATATTCTATTTGAATCAATAATGTGTAACCGGAACATTAAAAGTTCAGGAAAATATAAATTTGGTGTTAAAAAAAAAAGCTAAGTTGATTGAAAATATTAGGGGAAATCGTATATAGTTCAGTTGATTGAAGACTTTGTAATTCAGATCAATGGTCAGAGATCAAATCCCACCAACCATATTCCTACCGAGATTTGTACTCAAAAAGGAAGAAGAAAATATTAAATTTGTTCATTTTTTTCTGTTTTGATTTTTTCTTTTTCTTTTTCTTTTAAAAAACATCGACTGGCAAAGTAAAATTATGGCCCTACATCCAATACACAATTAGTGTACACTATTATTCTATCATCAAAACTTCAGAGTCTTATACTTTGCGAGAGCTGATTAAAATCTGGAAAATAATTATTCATATAAATGACATAATTTTGATAATAAAATAAAAGTGGTATATAAATTGTGAGGTAGAGGAATGCAAATCCCTCTCTATACGTATGTTCTGGAGTGGTAATGCAAGAGAGCCAAAGTATATATTCTTGAAAGATGCAAAAGCAAAGGATGCTCTTTATTTGATAAAGCCCATATTAATAAATAAACTAATGTAATGGGCCAATGGCTGGGCCTAGACTTGGGACAATTATTGGGCTAACTAGGTTTAAGTTGGTAGGGCCGGTGAATGAATGAAGAGGTAACCACTTGAATTAATCTCATTATTGGACGTCGATTACATCCACAAGCTAAAAAAGGTAACGGTCCCAAAGTTGATAAATTAAGGCCCACCAGTCACAATCACTTTCAACTAGAGTTTTCCTCTAATGTTATTTTATTTCCTAGGTACGTACATCATACTGATATATATATGGCAGGGAATTAAGGAAGTACCTTTTATTTTGCAGCTCAATTAATCACTCCGATCATAAACGGGTTGAATCACGGCCTTTTTTATTTAGGTGTTTCATAATTCATTGGCGGGATGGGAATCTACTTCAAGGACCAAATTCTGATCATAATTCATGATATAGTTTAAATTTAGTGGGATTATATTGGTCCTATAGAGAGATGAGACCAAATAATAAGGTTTTGAATGCTACAAAACTGGCTAATTCGGAATGGTGGATTTATTGTTATTTTAGAGACAAAAATGTAAACATAGGACGACTCAAGATTATTGACAGAAATCCCATATTATCCATCAAACTAAGTTGGCCTTTAGGAAAATCCACTACTATCTACAATCTGAGTACATTAATTTTTTGTTGTGGAAATCATATTATTTTTCAGCGTTATTTTTTGTTTTTTTCTTTTGATTCCTTACTTTGCAAAATTCTCTTCTGCAATATACCGTTAGTTTTAGGGAGAGGGAAACTTGCGGACAATTACATGTTTTTGGTTGGTTCAAATTATCTGTTCCATTTTCTATGACCACTTTGTATTTCACGTCAAAATTAAGAGCCTGTACAATGAATTATAAACCTTGAATTCATAAACCGCTAATCCTAAACCTGTAAAATATAAAGCATAAACATTAAGCCGTGACTCCGTGAATCATGAACACATAAACCATAACATAAAAATGTAGCATAATTACAAAGTTTAAACCCTAGGTGATAAATTTAAACATGAACTAAGAAGTCACGAACACGTGAACCAAGAATATAGGGCTATGAAAGTGAACCATAAATCCTAAACGAAAGTGTCCATAAAAGAATTATTTTTATTTTTATTATTTTAGTAGAATAAGAATGTCATATGGAAAACTTGTAACCAGGGGTGTTCAATTTTCGATCAAAACCGAGAAAACCGACCAAATGGAATCGCTAACAGAATTTCGGTTCGGTTATATATTATAGGGTTCAGTTTTGATTTTGAATTTATTAAGAGTTCGGTTTCTATATTGAAAAATCGACGAAACCGACCGATAACAGGTGAGTATATAAGTTTTCTTTGATGTATTTGTCGTGAACTTGAAGTTTTGTTGCTAAATAAGGTGGAATTTTGTTTGTACTTTGAAATCAGATTAGTCTTGTTTATTTTTTTTAAATCTCGATGGTTATTTTTTAGTGAAAAAGCTGAAAATTTTAATTCTAATTCCTAGATGTCGGTTATCAGTTTTGTCATATTAATCGGTATCGGTTCCTGAGTTTGAACAATTTTTAGTTTTTTGTTTTGCCATATCGACTCGGTTCTCAAGCAATGAACATCCTATCCAAACAGGTGATTTTGTGCCGTTGTTGAGAAGTATATCCGTAACTCCTGTCATTTATCCATTCAGGGCCTGTTTATTTTGGGTGTTTCATTTTCCCAACAAATATCAGTTCAAGGGATCAAGAATCCTAATCCAAACAACTAAATCAGTCTTTGGAGAAGGTGAGTTCAATAATCAGTTCAGTAGTCCCAAGTTGTACACATACTTTTGGGTATGTGAAATTGATCCGTTTTAAAAAATAAAAAAGATAAAATTAATTTATGTAAGATAAATAATTTCAATCACACCCAATTTATCAAAATAAACGTTCCTTATTACCTTATAGCATAGGATCGGTCATTTGGCACGACTCACGACTCGATCATTGACCCAGCTTCGAATCCAATTAAACTGACATACTTACGTACATGCAAATACAAAAGTTCGTGGGGGTAAATCCCAATAATTTATCACGTCCATGCGGGCCGGGCTGGGCCAAGTCGAAACATTAGGGTTTTAGTGAGGGGGTCGAATATATTTATGATTTGGGTATTTTAATCACTACCTAAACGTAATTAAAATATTTTATAGGGTACAGATAATTTCTAGGTCCATTAGTTTCACTTATAAGAATCTGAATAATTATTTCGGACGGAAATAAAACAATATACTGTATAACATTTCTCTAATTTTCTTGCAATTTATTGTCTAATTCCTACTGATATACAGGGGCGGACCTAGCCATGTCTAAGATTGAGTCGAAGCTTTAAAATTGAATTTGTATTTTTCTTCAATGCACGAATTAAAAAAACACATAAAAAATGAATGTTGAAACGTTTATAATACTCTAAATATTTATATAAACGTAAAAAAAAAAAAAAAAAAAAATCAAATGATAACCAAGTTGAAAATGATTATTTAATACAACTTGTCTCACAATTTTTTTGGCAAAAGTATTAATCAAGTCCGCATATATCAACTTACTTAAATCTCAATTATTGTAAAATATAGTAATTTAAATAAAAAGAATATTGGTTGTTCAATAGAATTTGTTCCCAACTATTTTAAAAGATAGTAATTGAGAAAAAGAAAAAGAAAATAATTGTTTAATATTTATCATTCTCAACAGTTTCAAAATGCTATCTATCTATCTATCTATCTATCTATCTATCTATATATATATATATATATATTAAAAAAATGTATTGTTACCACTTTTGAAAAAAGTTGAGTTTTCTGCCCATTTGCACATACTATATTGGGAAAGAATATCTGCCATATTTTGTTATATAAAAGCGTTGAGAAAATCGTGGCGAATCTCGAATTTTAGGAAAATTGTTAATATTGTAAATTGTGTTTAGAACAACTAGTAGTTGCCCGTGCGATGCACGGGAATTCTTTTTCAAAAATTACATTAATAATAATTATTATATGAAAAAGGTAGAAATCATTTTTATCTGTGAAAAATAAAATATAAAATCAAAATAAAATAAAAAAATATGATGTCTTTAATAATGAAATATGTAATAATATGAAACGACGGCTAATAACAGAACAATACATCAATGCCAACAATAACAAAATATTTGAATAAAAAAACGTAACATTTACAAATTCTGAAAAACTTCCTTATAAACAACATTTGTGGTAGTCTTTCTATCCGGATCTTCATCATCACATATTAAAATCTTCAACCCCTCTCGATTCGTGACGCGAGATACAGCAACATACAATTGGCCATGACAGAAAACGGGTTTCTTCAAGAATAAACCAACATGGTTAAGGGACTGACCCTGACTCTTGTTTATTGTCATTGCATAAGAAACTATGAAAGGAAATTGTCTTCTCTGAAATCGGCATTCTCTTATCAGAAGGTGTGACAGAAAGTCGAGGAATGAGAACCTTCACACCAGAATTATCCCCTGATATAATCTTTGCTTCCACCACGTGATCACCAAGCTTTGTAAGCACCAGTCGGGTACCGTTGCACAAACCAAGTGAATGATCAATGTTCCTCAATAACATAACTGGTGTTCCAATCTTTAGTTTGAGTTCATGGTTGGGCAAGCCCGAGCACTTTATTGAATTCAAAAATTCGGGGTGTGGAGATCATTCAAAAGATCTACATTCGCATCAGATTTACACGGCGTATCGGAACTTAAGTACGTCCTACCTTCTGAAGTGTTCATTGAAGTCATATATTCATTAATAGACTCCACAACATTCAGCGTAGGTGCCAATATAGCTCTACCATGTAGATAAGCTGTATCGTCTCCCACTGTTCCAAAATCTGGGTACGTACTCTCAACAATAGTCGCAATTGGATTTTCACCACTTTGTAGCATTATATCCTGTGGTATGTCAATCTCCACGTCCCCGTCATTCGGACCACCAATTACCCCATCACCTATACTTGCAATCCATTCCGTAAATGTTCTTAGATCATGTCCTTCAACATCGTTAGGAATGTTCTGGAGTCTCATATTCTTTGTTAAACGTAACACTTTGAAATGTGGCCACAGATAAGATGAATTGATGGTCGCATAAACTACGTCCTGACGTGTGCCCTTTGGAACCACTGGTAGAATTTGCCTGAAATCTCCACCCAACACAACACTCTTGCCACCAAATGGAATTTTCTTCTTCGTTATGTCTTGGAGTAATCTATCCAGAGTCTCAAAACAGTTTTTGTGCATCATTGGGGCCTCATCCCAAATAATCAATTTTGATTTCCCAATCATTTCAGCCAGAGGACTTCCCAAAGTTATACTGGATGACGAATCCTCATGAACATTTAGTGGGATCTTGAAACGCGAATGCGCAGTCCGACCTCCAGGCAACAAAAGAGACGCAATACCGCTCGAGGCAACATTCAAAACAATTTGACCTCTGCATCGAATAGCAGCTGATAATGTCCTCCAAACAAAAGTCTTACCAGTTCCTCCATAACCGTAAACAAAAAATGCCCCTCCATCACCGGTCTCTAGTGAAGTCATAACAGTTTGATAAACAACTCTTTGTTCTTCAGTCAGATTTGCAACTAACTTTCCGTGCTCAATATTTAGAGCTTCCCGATCATAGTTTAGTTCATCAGCAACAAAACGATTACCAGAACTTGCATCACTATAGAAATCTGCTATAGGCATAGGATCGTAATCAGACAGACTTTTTCCTCGACTACGCAACATTTTCTCGATCTCCACAAGAGTGAAATTTTTAACCTGTTCTTCTGTTAATGTCAAATCTACAAAAAAATCAAAACGCTTTGTTACCAAAAACATTTGTGTAATTTAAATTTATCATATTTTGCCTAAAAATTAAAAGATCTATATAAAATAAAGTGTTACCTGGATTTTTCCGATGGATACGTTGTTTATAAAGAATGTCATCAGATAAATACTTCCAACAATTATCCCATACATGTTCGGGACGCTCAATAGAATTGGAGAATAAAAGCGTGACAAACAACCCCCTCAAATGTTGAGCAGATGCCCAATGACTTGCCTCTTCAATGCCGTTAATGTATTCTTTGTCATCCTCCAATAACCCCCTAGCAAAGCAAGCATCACGATATGTTTCGTATTGTACAATTCCAACCTTTCTAATATCAGCATGACATTCGCAACCTTTGACGACATTCAAAAGACACCTAGCATAGTATGGGTCACCAGAGCCAGGCGGGACATAATGAAGCCTACCTATTGCTTTACCCTTTTCCCTCTTTACCCACTCCCTTGTCTTCTGCTTCCAAACAAATTTTTGAGGAAACTGAGCGTACGTTAAATTCTTCGCTTCAGGGTATTTTTTATTTGCTTCAAACCATCCCAAAAACATACTTTGGCTTACACTTTGTCGTTCTACAATATCCTCCAAAGGTTCATTTTTCGAAAATACTACGGAATGTTGATTCTCAAGATGAAAGCTTAGACGCTCAACAGGAGGATAACGATACTGAATTTCAAAACCAAAAATCCTCCAAGCAGCTTCGCATGGTGATATGTATCTACAATCGTAGTACATACTTATCTCATCTACTGTATTTCCAGCAGCATTATCAGCACTTGCTTTGTAAAATCCGGCAGTAACACGATCGTGACCCTTGTTTATGTACTTAAACAAATACTTTATAGACCGAGACTGATTACACCACTCAACATTTATATGCGCTCCATACTTGAGAAGAAGATATCTATTATGTGGAACTACATATGCATTGCTCAATGGAACGCCACTCTTCATGACAGTCCTTCCGTCGTCTCTACGTCTATATACCGGATAGCCTTCATCATCTATTGTAGTGCAATCAACAAATCTTTTCGGAAAGTGCTTTGTACATCTACCATCATCATCCATACACGGGGAATTTGGACGAACTATTCCACAAGGACCGTGAATCATAAATTCCTGCACTGCCGAGTAATATTTCGGATCAGAGGTCTCGTCAGGAATTTCAGCAGAAATAATCCGATCAATATCTGGCGGTGTTGGAAACTTATCATCATTTGCAAGGAAAAGAAGAATATGCGCATGTGGCAAGCCCCGTTTTTGAAATTCAATAGTGTACACAACTGCATTTAATTAAAACATATTTTACTTATAATAAATGCAACCTCCAAAATAAAAAAGCCCAAAAAGATATTGGATGAAAACTAAACGATTGAAATTATTATGTAGAATACCTGCAATAACAGTACCAAAAATTTTCTTGCAACGAACCTCATTAATAAGAGCATCTAATTTAATCTTAAACACTCTAACAATGACATCAGGCCGATCTTCTGGCTTCAGATTTCTTGGTTCTAAAAAACGCACAATTTCTGGCCATTTCGGATTGCAAGTAAATGTGATAAACAAATCAGGATAATTGGCCCATTTGCAAATAGCCATTGCATCATGATAGCTTTGAATCATGTATCGTGGGCCACCAGTATAAGAAGATGGTAATACAATCCTTAACCCCATAAAGCTAATATCTGTTTCACCTCGTAGAAGAGCATCCGCTAGACCACTGTATAGCTCAACACGCAAGACCTTTTGATTCAATCTAATAAACAGTAATCTGATTGACTCAATAATTGTATAAAGATCAACAATTACTTGCTGAGTAAGCCTCCTACTATTCAAAACAGTTGATCTTTCTGATGTCCTTTCTTGTAATCGAAATGCAGCAAACTCTCGCATGCTCACCTTCTTCCTACCGCCAGCTATAGACTCCCTACCGTTTGCAAAGGGAATATTTTCATAGTATCCATCCTCACCGTAAGGAAACAATAAAGGATATTGAAGACCAAGGTATGAGGAATGCAATTCATTTATTCGTTTCAATGTTCCATTACATGTTTCAACAATAATATCACGATCCCCGAGGCCCCGATCAAGATCACCAACAACCAATGCGGCAACTTCTGACACAGAAGGTAAATTATACCTTCTACGATCAGTTCTTCTCTCACTCACCAACTTTATTCTAACATCAGTTCGCCCTTCTTGCGTTATTTTTTGTGCAGCCATCCTAAATGTTTTGACCAAAACATTATGTTCATCTAGCATGGACTTCAATTCACCGACCAATTCAGAATGAATGGTATCTCTTTCTCTGTTGTTTCTAAACATAAAAATACAAATGGAATTCAGCATAAAAACAAAACAAAAATTACTAAAATATATATTCCACAAAATAGAAAATACAATAAATAAAATAAATAGAAAGAAAACTACGTTCAATACCTCACAGCATTGATTCTATTAGAAACTTCGTTATCAGTGTCGTATATATACAACTGCGCAAATTTGGGCGTCGACCCATCAACAGGAAGTAAACTTCCAATAAGATGATAATTCTGACCATGCAGTTGAAATACAGGTGGTCCACCACCTGTGTTCATGCTAGAATCTATCTTCCCACCCATTGATGTGAAAGAAAACATATTATTATATGACCTTATATTCTCCAAGTAATGTTTGCTTCTTGCTGTTTGACCTCTTAACAATTCTTGAAGTAGTTGCGGAGGTGGTGTCAAGAGAGGTAGTTGAATCTTCCCCTTCATGCAACAAAGACTGTACACCGGGTAAACACTCTTTGGATAGGAAGTCAGCCTCTCCTCATACCAAAACATAGCACCACAATATTTGCAGACATAAGTAGTATCACCGAAATCCAAATAATCTAATAAAAGAGAAAAATGATTACATATATTAATTTTCTAAACCTACACCAATCAACAAAAAATATTTATTGAAAATGATTTAGTACATACCTATTGGAAAAGGGTTGTTGTTATGCGCCCTATTATCACTTACTATTAACAATAATTTAAAAAAAAAAAAAAATTATGTGCGTTAGGAAAGTAATCACATTTATTATTACTTAATATGTTCTAAGTATGCAATAATCGCACAAAATAATATAATAATCTGTCTTACATTTTTTTGAAACCCTTTTAGGCTTATGGTGCTGATCATTCAAGTTTTGAGGAATAGTACGGTCATCAACAGTCAAATCAATAACAACTGATTCATTTATTGAGCTTGAGACATTTGGTACAGGCATGACCACATTCTCTGAAATTTTAAAAAATAAAAAAACAATTCACAAAGGTGACTTTATTTAAAATTGATCATGTATATTTTTCAATAACTTCATCTAATAAATATAGCATACCTTCAGAGTATTGTCCATCTGATAATAGAAGTTGACAGTGTTGTCTAGATGGTCCACCATTTTTTACTATTATGTCAATATCTTCAACAATAGATGTGTTTGTAGAACTCTGACCTTGAGTGACACCAAAAGAATTGCCCGTACAACTATTTACTTCTTGTAAATTCAAAGAAACATTTCTGGAAACTACGAAAAAAAATAAAAAATAAACATAGTCATAATTACTATATAAACAATTCAAAATAAAACTAAATATTTGTAGTTTAAAAAAAAAAAATCAAAAGAAACTATTACACAGTAAGTAATTACCATTAGTGACATCGCGAAATGGAGACCTGGCAAAGGGATATGACACATTACTCAAATTCAGCTGATCACCAAAAGTACATCGCTTCGCAGTTCTTGAAGAAGAAACTGAGGTATTCGTAGTACCTTTGGTACTGTTTTCTGCTTGAAACAAAATAAATATGTATACACTTTTAACAATGTTGGCGGAAAAAAATAAAAAATTAAATAAAAATTATAAAAAAATTACTGGGTCAGTCTCTATAAAGCTTACTACTAATAATATACAAAAAATAAACAACAATAAGAAATTTGAGAATGGTTACTGACATAAAATTCATTAAATAAAGTTTTATCTAGTACTTTACTTTTTGGACCAATTATATTTTAGTCTTTGAATTTTTTTGCTAAAAAAATACAACCTAGTTCGAAAACAAACCATCAAGTTATATATTAATTGTTTATAAAAAAGCCAAAATTGTTGGAATTTTTATAAAATAATATTTTTCGTATAAAATTAATTTTCGACCACAATATACCCTTAAAAATTCGATTTACAATATTCTATACAGAGAATCATTACTTAAATAATATAATAAATTTGATGACATTTAAGAGAATGGATATGATTAGTGTAATTGCATCAAATATAATTTATAATGTAAATAAATTGTTTACTTCATGTAAAAAATATTAGCTATACATAAATTATTAATTTATTTTTTGTTTTTATAACAAAATAGTTCACATGAATTTAAATAGAACCATCAAATTATATATTAATTGTTTATAAAAAGCCAAAATTGTTGGAATTTTTATAAAATAATATTTTTCGTATAAAATTAATTTTCGACAATAATATACCCTTAAAATTATTATTTACAATATTCTATACAGGAAATCATTTCTTAAATAATATAATAAATTTGATGACATTTAAGTGAGCGATATGATTAGTGTAATTGCATCAAATATAATTTATAATGTAAATAAATTGTTTGCTTCATCTAAACAACATTAGCTATACATAAATTATTAATTATTTTTTGTTTTTATAACAAAATAGTTCACATGAATTTAAATAGAACATACATGCATATGAACATATATGTGTATCTTTCATATATTTACATTAATGAAATTTATAAAAAACATCTCTAAAAAATTAATTAATTAGATTTTATATTTATAAATTAAAAAACACAAACTAAATCATTAATATAAATTCTGTATTATAATAATTTTATCAATTAAAATTAATAAGTGGGTTAATTTAGAATGAACCTAAATTTCCACTTAAAAATAAATGGATCAAATTGAATTCATTTATTTGGTGATGAGATGGGTAATTAAAAAATCAACAATAGTGGGCCATATTCTTCTTTCCTGATCCAAAGCATAGATAAAGCCCAATTGAAAAGGCTGAAATGATTTGGGCATTTAATTAAATGAAATTGTTCAAAGGGCTTGTATCTTAAGTTTTATCCATTAAGCCCATTACAATTAAAATTACCCTAGTGGGCTTCGGTCAAAGGCAATGCTGTTATCTATATTATTATTAAACTGAACCTAATAATAGAAATTTTCATCTCAAACTCTTCATTTTCCTCATTTAAGTGAAGAGATAGACGTGAAGTTTCTAGAACTCCGTCTCTTCAGTGCTCTTCTCCCCCATTTCCTTACCTTCGAGAGCACACTTCGCAGATTCTTCATCCTTTCACCGTCTTGCAAATTACACCATTCTTCCATGATTCTTTTTCGTTTTAGTACCCCTATAAATCCTCTCCATCTATTAATCCCTAATTTGATGAAGATAGTTCCTGATTCTGACTTTTCAGAAAATCCTATTTCTTTATACTGATAATCTTCCATGAAAGTTTCGGATCTTAGTAGATCCGGTTTTAGTTGAGTCGAAAATCAACAAAAAATGTTAAACACGAACATCATCACTTCTGATTCATTTTTTTAGTACTGATAAAGGCAAGAAACAGACAGATCGAAACATTCAAAGAAGGTAATTTACTAATCCTTCGAATTTGTGACAGTATTTGTTAGATTTACCATTAAAGTCTTTCATACTTGTCTTAATAGGGGTTTTCTCAGAAAATAGTTTTTGTTTTTGGTTGTATATTTGCAATAATTGTTTGTATTTCAAAATAAAAACACTGCATGTTGTTTTTTTTTATAATCGCGCGAGGGATAAGAGGGCATAATGATAATCTCCAAGGAAAATTTCGGATCCTTGTAGATCCGGTTTGTAATCAGTTGTAAATAAACACAAAAGTTCTTAAACATGTGTAAATCAGTTCCAATTGATTTATTTCATACTGATAAAGGCAAGAGAAAGACAAATCGGAACTTTTGAAGAAGATATTTTACTAATCTAGCGATTTTGTGATAGTTTTTGTTAGATTTAACATTAAAGTCTTTAATATGATTCCGTAATAGGGGTTTTCTCAGAAAAAACGATGGTATTGCCCTTATATGTTTACAAATTTTGCTTCTTCTGAACAATAAAAGAACTGCATGTTGTTTTTTTATAATCGAGCGAGGGATAAGAGGGCATATATTGACGTTAATGACTCTCAGAAACACAATATATTTCGGATTATTTCTGTATTCTGGGTATTTCCTAGCAGCTATTTGAATAATATAACTAATATTGAAAAAAAAAAAAAGTTTGTATCTGTGATTTGTGGTCTATAGCTGCTTGATTTAGAAATTTAATATTGGAAGTACTGATAAAACCCTTATTAATAATGGTTTGTTTTACTACACTGCATGTGTTTTTGAGCGTCGAGCAAAATTATAGAGGAAACCAAAGGAGCAAAATATGAAAGAATACCTTTGCATAAAGAATCAGACTGTTGCAAATCAATTATTTTACTTCGCAGTAGTGAATAATGGTTATGAAAAGGTATCTATTTTGTTTTATATTTTAGTTTGTGTATTCAATTCATACTGTGTTTCTTAATCAGATTTCTTACTGAATTATTAATATGAATTGTTTCTTGCTTTGCAGAGTGTAGAGTAAATAAGCAAGGATTCATTTATACACTCAAGCACGGACTTTGAAATATCCCCTTGCACTTCAAAGAATTGATAAATGGATCCGATAAAATATGTTTCTGATTTTCATCTTGGATATTGATGTTCTAGACATAATTTTATTTTCATATTTAATAATGAAACTGTGGATAGTAATTGTTCCCTTTTTTGTGTTTTTTTTTTTTTTTTTTTTCAGATTCAACAAAGAATTTTTCATCTACATTTGAATATTTTGAATTGGGTTTGATACCAATAAACTTTTTTGGAACAACACATGTGAACAGAAATTCTGAAAAGGTATATTACATATTCACATACAAACTACTATATATATTTTTACGATTACTCTTTTTTGTTATTTTATTCGATTTATAACGGTTCAAATGACTGACACATTCCCTTGCTGCATTATTTTTATGACTTTTTAAACAGGCCAAAGCAAATACCAATCTCCTTTAGCCTAAAAGTTTGGGGGAGAATCAAGAAGACTTTCTTGATGACAAAACACTACAGATAAGTTTTATTGAACTTAACTACGTACATACTTGATATATGTAGATAACTTTTGTGATTCAAACTAAGTATAAAAATATACTGATTGATTTTCACCAAAACAAATAAAAATACAAAAAAAAAAAAAAAAAAAAAAAATTCTGCCTAAATTGTGCTTTAGAATAACAAATTAATCACTGGAAAACAATTTTATCAGTTTCAATTATTTATGTCTTTAAGATAGGACATAGATATAAATTTGCCTTCAAACATTTATAGTTAACAGTGCATTCTTCTCAAGTATTTTTAAATTTTGATGATTTTTAGGATGTCTTACTATGAGAATTCTAACTGTACATAAGTAATATGCAACATAACTATGATTCAGAAAGCCATATTCAGTAATTTTCGGCTAACACCCATATGTCACCTGTTTTCAAGGACCGAATGAATCATAAATTTATCCCTTTTTGAATATACTAAAAACATTGGAATCAAGTGATCAAAACTGCAGTTTATATCCTTTTGATTATTGCTTGTTTTTTTTATCACTATTTAAATAAAGGTATTTATTAACATTGTATTCTTTTGACATTTTATAAACACATAATAATGAAGAAATTATTTTTATGTACAATTTGTATGTTGAAATTATTAGAAGTGTTTTCAACGGAAATTAACATTATTTTTGTATCATGCAGGTACAACACAACCCAATCGTTCGAACATAACGATAAATTAAATCATATTCAATATGATAAGAGCTAATCTACACAGATAAGTAAAACTCAACCTTTACACTATAATTTACATCCACATATTCTTAATAGTAGATATTCTAAGTAATTACGTACCGTCTCTCTGATGCTTTCGTCCAATAGTTGTAGACGATGTTAGCTTAACCATGATGCTTTTACGTGCGCCAATCTGTTGTGTTCTGTAAAAATTTAATTCACATCCGTAGAACTACTTCTATGAAAGAACTCTGCTGAATTTTGCTGCTGGTGATGGAACTCTGGTATTGCTACTTAAATAGTTGTAAAGTTGGAGATAATTAGGTTTTTCCTAAAAAATATGGATATCATGCATATTTAGTTCTGAGTTGGGCGAACTATATGAAAGCAAATATTCGAGTATATATAAATCTTAACATGTAGGAATTGAAGATAAGATATATATATATAGATAAAATATGTATGCAGTATATCATGATATAATGTCTGTATATATAACATTTTTTGTATTTATTTGTTAGCTTTTTTGTGTACTCTAAAAAGATTTTTTTCAATGGTAATTAATATATTGCCCTTATATATTATATACCATATAAGTACTCTATTAATTATTTAGATTTTATTTGTTACTTAATATTTATACATGTTTACAACCTACTTTTTATTTTCTTCATATTCTAAAAGATTACCAACAATATGTATCTGTTTTTTTGGTTTAGAACAATGTAAAATGACTTTCACAAATGCAGACAACCCAGTAAATAACCCATAGTTTCTGATTGAATTTTGAAAAATAAAAACTTATAAAGTAAAATTATAAAATAAAACATTGGATCATATGTAGACAACTAAGCAAACTTTAATCAACATAGATCCTGAATGAGAGATCCAAGGGAGAATCTCTAGGAGGCTGTTTCTCAAAAGTCACCAACATCCCACGGCCAATGAAACACTCCTCTAGCATTTTTTGACATTCAGTGAAATAAGCCACCTCATCTTTCTCAACCTGATCAGCTTCCAAACCAACGCTCCACACTTTCTCACCTCTGAGCATTGTCGCCCTCCCATTAAAAAAATGACCCCACTTGATAAAATGGCATCTGAATTGTTCGGGAATTTTCTGAACGGAACAGTGAAGACATTTTATATACCTACAGACTGAAATTTAAACATATACAAATCGTTCAATGCAAAAATTGTAGACATAATTTTCTTTACCATTTTTCCACTACGTAGATGATTTCTCCGAATATACACTGTGAATGATGGAAAATCCACTCCGCCTATGACCATTGTTGACACAGTTGACCTGAAAGTAGCTAAGTAAATTTTCACAAGTGACATCAATAAAAATCATATATTTTGTTTTATAATAAAGTGAAATACCTTTTCGACATCAGAATTGTATTCCTCCCTTATTATAACTCCAGCAGAAATTTTTATTATTCGCGTTTTCACAGTGCCTGTAACAATATGGTCGATGATTTATATAGAAAACAAAATTATGAACAACAATATCTAGCTGAAAGGTAAAATATAGGAAAACTACAATTTTGTGATCTTCTGCAAAAATAAGTAAAAGATATTTTTTTCGTATCTTATAGCCAATTTAACCATATCTAAGTTTATTTATAGTATTATAATTAATATAAGCAAATAATGAATATGATTAGTAATAAATATTCATATTTTCCAGAAATAATTTATTTTTGGTATTTATTTTTTTAAGCAAAGATTGAGCAAGCTGATATTGGAAACTGTTCTATGAGTTTACACATATTTTGATAGCGAAATTAAATAAATGTTTTATATTTTCAAATTTATACTTATTAGATTCTACTATATAATTATATATACACATTCATTTAATATAACTTTACCCAATCTATATATATATATATATATATATATATATATGTGGTTTGTATCTTCATAAAATGCTGTTAATTGATTAAAGTGTTAATATACTTCTAATAATTATGATTCTACGTATTGTTATCTTTTGTAAAAAATATGGAACTGTTGACGTGCGTATGAAATCTTCAATATTATCTTTATACATATAATAGACACATGTAGGCATTATTTTTGATAATATAATAATCACATTTGGTCAACAGACCTATTTTCCTCATTTTGAATATTATTATTATAAAATAAGTTCTTTATTAAAATTACATTAATTTAACCGTATTACAAATCATAAATGTCATCAGTCAATGAAAATTTGTTTTTTTATTTTGAATTTAAATTTCCAATAATTATTATATATAATTAATTTGAAAACCTATTTTTGTTTATAAGTATCTTTTATCCTATAATAAACTTCCGTTTTTTATTCGATTTATAAAACTTATTCATTGGCAGAAGTTGTAATCGTGAAAATAGGTATGGAAATATGACTTCCACATAGTAAAAATATTAATTTACTTCAATCGTATAAGTTCATATAATATCCTGTTCTTGATGAACATCAATGCATATATGATAAAGTTATTTTCAAGAATCATAATACAATGTCAAGAATTGAAAAAGAATTAAGTAAACATAAACTCATAAAGACTTCATATATTATTAGTCTAATGATAATAAGCAGCAACAAAGAACATTAGTATAATAATGTCTTAGGATTATTAAAATAGGGAACACTCATAATACGCTAAGGAAAGCAACAACATAAATGTATTCAATAAACGTAGACTCGAAAAGTAAGGTCCTCATCAGGGTCCATCTCCAATTCGAAAACCCTGCCAACTGTTAGCTCGTTATCCCGCAGAAACATTCCACATTCAGTGACCTCTGTTGAGCCTCCTTCATTCATAGCAATACGCACTTTCCAGTACTGAATTCCTCGAAATATGGTAGCAAACTCTCCATCAGTTTTTTCCCACTTGCTAAATTCCTTTTTGATAAAATCAGGTATAGCCTGTAACAAATAACAGAATTTTTAAGTATCCAAATTTTAATATTTAAATGTATATTTTATTTCTGATTTTTGAAACATTGTAGAATGAATATGCTACATTTATTTTTGTATAAAAAAATATAGTTTGTGTACCACTTTTTTGCTGATGAAAATATCATCAGTAACCTTCACAGAAAATGATGGATAGTCTTCGTCTGGTATTACGATAACTGAAACGGGAGATCTGTACCATGAAAAATGAGAGTTAACAATTTTTGAATCTGATATGATTTTGATGTACATAAAATTTAAGAATACATACAATATAAACGTGGACAAACTTACCCTCCTTCCATTCTTTAACGAATACAATATCTACGTGGTAAAAAGTACACCTTAGGTTCTCAATGTTCTTTATCTCATGTTATTCGCTGATGCATAACAGTATATTTATATAGGGTTTACAATGGCCACTGTTAATGGAAACAATATATTTGATATAAAATGCTTATATAGTATCTAGACTGCTTATAATAGATAGCGCTATTTTAGTTATTGATATGTTAAAATATTTTAATTATGTAATGTTTTCCTTATTTTTACCCTAAATCAATAATTTCTCGTTATAAATTATCTTTTCAAATAATAACCACTGTAATATTTTTTTGAGATTTACACATTCTTGTCTTCATGTTGTGTTTTTAATCAGTAGTTGTTGTACGGATGATTTTTCCATTGTTAAAAGACTACTACATATAATATATTAGATGTAAGGATATTATATAAATCATATCGCCCACTTTAATAGAAATATTCTGCAAAAATATTTTGAACAATATATTTTTTTTATTTGTAAAAAAAAAATTGTATAACAATTATTTTTCGCTTGAATATTATCAGCTTTGTGATATTACTTCAACATTTGAAAAATAAAAATTATTATACTTTTTTTATTAATAAGATTCAGGGAAATATATTTAAGGATTTCTATTAACAAAATATGGTGTTTTACCCAGTTTTTTTTTTTTTATATTGAAACACATATCAAATACCAACTTTACTTAACACATAAGTTAAGTCTTTTCAATCAACAACAACCTGTAATATTCATATATACATCTATCTTATCGTTAATAAAATTAAAAACCAATTATTTTTCATAAAGATTTTTTCCAGACTATAAATTTTTAATAAGAAATATTTTCCTTTATTTTCTTAAACGAGTAGATAAGTCCCGGAACATATAAGTTACTCATTTATCTATTCTATTTTATATTTATTTAATTTGGAAATGGAATATTAAAATTGTTGAACTCGTCAAATTTTTTATTGGTAATCTTTATATTATGAATCCTTGTTATGTTAGCTTGACATAATCGATATGGGTTAATAGGAAGCCTAAACCCTATTGTAAGACATTATGGGTTCCAAAAAATTTTGTCTAGTTCTTTAATTTTTTTGTACTACCTAAACATATCAAATTGTACTAACTAAATAATTTAAAAGATATATAATATGGAAATCATTCATTAATAATGCATTGAGCATTGATCATAACAAAAGGTTGCATCGTTTGAAAAGAAATGAAAATCATAACTTAAAACATAATTATCAGAAAACGTAACAAATGTTCGTTAACTTTTTTGCCATCATTGTTTCTCCTGCTTTATCGCTTTACGATTGTTTGAACCCTTGTCCAGCTCATCCATCAACTTACGCTTAACCTTCAAATCTACTTCATGTTCAAGGTCACCATCATTTGTTTCAGAGTGCTGTTCGTCAACGATTGCGACGTCGATATTTTTTCCTTTGTTTTTTTTATCGGAAGAGGTAATAACATCTTCATCAACCGCATTCCCCATTTTCTTTCTGTCAGGAGTAGTCACCTCATCTTCAGATGAAACATTTTCTAAATCCTTTGAATTTCCAAGCTTGGATATTAGATCAGATTCCTACATAACATAAACCATTATCTTCGATTATATATAGATATAATTAATAAAGCTTCCACCACAGTTCATACTTGTATAGAAAGGCTACATTATTATTCTAAACAAAAAATAACATGATATTTAATTGGTATAGATGACTTTACCTGACTTTGCACATATGACCTGCAGAACCTTGATAAGAGTTCAGGGTCATCAGTCACTTTCGTAACAGAATATGTAACCCTTGCACCCCTTGTATGATCTGTTTTCCTTGAAACCTTAAAGAGAACAGTGCGTTCAGCCAATTTACCAATAAAGTAGTCAAGTACCCCAGGTTCAGCATCCTGCAGTATCATTTATTGAGTTTCATACAATGTAAATGTTTCATTCTCAACATAGAAAATTCAAAGAAATTTGTAATATTAATAAACTCACATCTTCAGTCTTAAGTTCATAAGCAGTCTTTCCAAAGATCACCTGTCCTTCAGTATCCCACACAATAAACAGTGCATTATATGTTTCATCGATCACTCTAAGTTCAAGCTTGTACCTGTCACAGTAATATTATAGTTTGAATTGTGTAATTTAATCTTTATTTTGTAGCATCATAGTGAAAGAAATATTTATATTTGATAAATATTTCTTACCTGAAATTATTGTTTGGTTCCACATCACCACAATGTCTACAGTTCCACTTGGAATCAACATTATTTAACTTTCTTTGACAACTGAGACATGCCATATACCAAATGCCCTTAGGGTTCTCAATCTCCGCAATGGTGCAATAAACCCAAAATGACCCGTCCTGTTCGATATTAAAGTACCCATATGTGCTTTGTCATGTGGCTTTATCATTATTTGACTAAAACAATGTTGGAAAGAGACATAAAAACAGATTATATATTTACCTCCCCTTCGCAAATTTCTTGCAGGTTTCTGACTACAGCACGTCCTGAAGCAAACTCACTCCCCGGTGAAGCACCTGATCCCGATGACTGAGTAATCTCAACCTGCCTTGATGCAGATGGAGATGCAATGACCCTTCAAAAAAATGCAAGTAAGTTAAACTTAAATAAAAAAAAAATAAAAAAATTAATTGTTGATAATTGAAACTGTTAGCATAACTTTATATGAATATACTTACAGTTTTTTGAATTCATTTATCTCCCATACATTGTCATTCACAAACATTTGAGTGCAATTGTAAGTATTGGACACCTTCACAATTTCTGCATTCGTGTATTGTTTATGAAAGGATAACAACTGTTATAGACCAAAAGGACAATTTCCAATATAGGTAAAAAATTATCCAAAAAAAATAAATTACCATTAAAAACTTTAGGCCTACAAAACTGCATCACTATCACAACTGGATCAAAAGTTCGCTGATTGTAGAAGGGCAAAACCTTTTGTACAAATTCTTCCCAAAGTGTAATAGTCAACCTACGACCACTTAAGTATACAAAAAAGTAATAGAACATATAAGAACTATATTCAGTTTGTAACCACAATAAATGAAAATTATATGTAAAAAAAATAAAAAATAGTACAAACAAAACTTACCTCATGTCCTCAATTTCAACTTCCATAAGCAACTTGTCTCCCTGTTGTGTAGGCATATTTGTTGGAGGGTGCATCTCCACCAAACGACCAATTACATCTTCATTTATCAAAATCAAAGTAATCAATGTACCCTATATAATACTATGAATACTGAAAATATATAATGTTAACGAATACAATATTATTACACATTGAACTGAAGCTTTAACTTACCAAAAAGTAGGTTCTCATCAGTTTTCTTCAATTTAGCAATTTGATCAAATGGCTTGAAATTAAACATATTGTTAGGAAAAGAGGAATCACGTATTTGTCTTATCATAGTCTTCCCATAGAAAGAGAACTTATGGGAATGTGTTGCAGTCTTGTAACGTAATTCATCTTTCGAAACCATGAAATTGCTTATGATGTATAGGTTTCCTTCACGGAGTTTGGGACGAACATTATCCATATGCGGAGATCTCGCTGAACCGCGAATAGTCGAGCCCTGCGATAATTACATCCATAAGGTAACAATAAATTTTCCTCAAGTATTTGTCTCTTTTGATTAATTGAATTTATATTTTACCAACTAAAGGTAACATTTAAAAAAAAATTGTAATAGTATTGTAAATTATCATATCTGCATTCAAGCTAATATTCATTAAAAAATTACAAAATCATAACTGCAAACATAATAACAACTAAAAAATAACATGTTATCCAGAACAATTTCTTGAATCAATATGAGAGAAACCATCAGATGTGTAACATTTCTTGCATCAGCATATTTAGCGTATATAGTGTACTTTTTCAGTTAATGTCTGTTTGGATTATGGCATATATAGATTCGAAAATCACACAATTTTTGCTAATACTGATTTTGTGCTTATTAGGACATTTAAAATAGGTACTTCATAAATGAAAAATTAATACTCATCATTGAATATATGCAGCACCGTATAAGAGATTCTGATAAAATTGTTAAAAAAATAAAAAATATATAATACATAACGATAATTAATTAAAATTAAAAAACTGTAAAAAAATCATTAATGTTACCTCAATATCACGGAAAACACATTCAAAACTTTGAATCTGATTTGGGTTTTTGAACACAGGTACATTATATGCCCTAACCAACCTAAGCCTCAGGGCCCAGTCGGATCTCGTAGCATTAACATCACTAATTCTTGCAAATACCGGAGCCATTTCCTGAGAAGAACAGTTGAATATTCGTAAGGTAAAAACACTGATTTCAAATTGTACTATGGTTAAATTATTATACTATAAAAAACAATTGTTACATACAGTCATTAAATTCTGATGAAAAAAAGATAAGAAGACTCTAACACATTTTTTATTTTCAAACAGTGATCATGGAGGCCATTGAAGACGACGTACATAGGTCTACAATTATAACAGATACAGTAACCTCGTACAACGGCAGATGATATATCATTAATTTTTTGCAGTTATGTAAACTAAAAATCCATAATATTAGTACAAAATACAATAAATTCTGCCGGAAGTGAGATCAAATAGGCATTAATTGTTTTTTTTTTTTCCGATTTTTCAAAAGAATGACAGAAGAAGGTGAAACTTACAGTCTCTGAAATAAACAGGTGAAAAAATTGACTGGTGGAAACAAAAAAGTGATTGTGGTCGTTTGTAATCGCAAAATGTTTGTTATTTATAGTAGAGTTATTAGGTTTAAAATTTGAAATCAAGTATCCCTATAATTATGTATTGAGATTTTTTTCCGATTCTACCTCATAAACTTAAAAGACAGCTATATCCAATTGATGAACAATATCACAAATTGATATTGTTCAGATATTCATAGACAGAAAGAATCTCAATTATAGTTTTGAACCAAAAGTTAAGTTAAAACAGAAACAATATTCCATAATTATGAGATTTAATTGACATACATTTCTGAAATCCCATTTACAACATTTATTTTGGTGTTTAGTTGAAATTTTTATCCAAGATTAGTAATACCATTTGGGCGGGAAAATGCTTTGTTTCCAATAATGGTATAAATTCATTTTGTTATTATATATATATAGATAATCCTTGTTCTGTTATGAAAAATCATTAATTATTTTTTATATCTACTGTATTTTTAATGCTTCTCAGAATTAATCAAATATCTGATTTATTAGTTTTGAGCAACAAAATGCGATTTGTTAGGATCAGAGTACATTTAATTTCCTCTAAAATAGCGATACTTACGGCATAGTTAAACCCTAAAATTTGCTATATAAGTATTAGAATAAACATGCATCAAACCACTCATTTTAGCGATTCAGTCATTATACTTTTCTACCATGCTTCCAGCATTGTGAGTTCGCTTTGTTTTTTTACAGTTTATCTATCATAATATTTTGCATAAGCATATTATACAGATTGTTGCTATAAGAATAACATATTTTTTTGTGGACATAGCATTGATTCAATACGAATTTACTCTATGGTTTGCCATCCTATTTGATGTTTGTTTCTTTTCTGCCAACACGTGTGTGACTGAAAATACCAGAATTTCATGGCGAATATTTATATCTTGAATTCTTCTAGGATCAGAATGGCGGCAGATTATTCATGGCGAATATCCTAACAACTGCAAAATTTAACAAAATGATGAGTAAACGTGTTATCTATATATATAATAACAAAATGTATTGTTACCACTTTTGGAGAAAGCTGATTTTCCTGCCCAAACTGTTTACTATATTTGGTAATAGAAAATACTTTTTTAATTAAAAAAAAGAACGCAATATATGCCTAAAATATCTCTGAATCTGGTACATATATATGTAATGGTAATGTTTACGCAAAATTAGGGATGCTGTTGCTGAATTTATTGGAATAAGTTTTTTTGTCCTCAAATATAAGTAATAATTAGTTGTATCCAGATTTAATTTACAAAATTATCAAATCGTGAGATACAAATCAATCTTTAACCATATTTTTTTAGAATGAATCTTTACCAATATTATTTATGTTACAATATCCAAATAAATCAACTATTTTTTTTTTATTGAAATTATTATGCAAACAAATTAACAAATTTATTTTATCGCAGAAAATTAGGATAAAAAATACTAATTACAAACCCTATATTTCAACTATCTAAAAAATGTACTCCCTCCGTCCCAAGCTAATTGTCCTACATTGGCCTGACATGGAGATTAAGAAAAAAACAGATTTTATGGAATCTTTGACTTTTTCAAATGTGGAGATTGAATTGAAGATTTTGATGGTGGAGATTGTGGGAGAATTTGTCATTTATTGGGTAGGACAATTAGCTTGGGACAAACAAATAAGGCAAGTAGGACAATTAGGCCGGGACGGAAGGAGTATTATTTTTGTATATGGGAATAAAGCATTTCATCCCCACCCATTCCCCCCCCCCCCCCCCCCAATTTATATACTTATTTGGGAAATAAAAAAATTATTTTATTTTATTATTTGGCTGTAAATTTTAATTTATAGCTCGCCCACTGACCTACCATTTTTTACTCCGATAAATTAGGAAAACGGTTTCCTTAACTAACTAATTTGGTAAAAAATCAATCAAATCACATTTGTTGTAGAGGTCATGATATCCCTCCCTAAAAATAAATAATAAATAAGCATATAGATTTAATTTACAAAATAAAATCCCTTAACTTTAGCAACTGAATATCTTTCAGTATTTGACTGAATACATAATCCATTTTAATTAATTGATGAATATGTTAATATATTCACTTCTTTTCGAAAAATCTTATCTTACTTAATAATAAGACATTCACCATTATTCTATTTTTTTAGAAATTTGATATCAAAATCATTTATAAATTATTCAAATTAAAAAATAAAATTGAAATACTTAATTTGTGGTGATAAAAATCAACAGATTTTAAAACTCCTATATTTTAGATTATTATGTTATGGGATTTTTTTACCTAATAAAATTATGATACCCCGAATCTTTGAAACGCAATACATTGATTGCATTTTAAAATATTATTACCAATTTTATTTTAAATTGCAAAGTTATTTGATGATTTTATTTCGGCAAATAAGTGTGACCGTGATGTACCAGGTCGACTGCACTCCTAGCACCGAAAATATAAGAATTAAAAACACATAAAAAGAAAAAAAAAAGAAAAGAACCCAAAACTAGTATAACAAAGTAATAATAATAATACATGATATATATACATGTGTATATATAATACGTCCTTATAATAACAAAGTAATAATAATAATATAGTATAGATAATATGGTTGACTAGGAGTGTGAAAGTTACTATTTATAGCAAATAATCTAAATGATGATGTTGCTAGCTTCAAAAACCAATTCTGACAAACAAAACGAAGTGGGTTGTATCCCACATTGATAAAATTAAATTTTAGCGATCCCACATCGAAAACGATTTGAAAAACTTAAGAAAATTTCCTATATAAATAGACTGTAGGTAATGTGTTAATAAGTAAACATTTCAACACTTCAGTGAATATATTGGATTTCCTTTAACTAGGAGGTCCTTATCAGTTTAATTTTGACAACGCTTCTACCGGTGTTTCGGAAAGTTGTCGTATAGTATTAAAAACTTTTAAGGTATGTAATTTTAATAGTTTTCTTTCCTTATTGTCATTTATAGTTTATATAAATTTAGGAATTTAATTATTTTCTTGATTTAAGTAGATTTATAAATTTAGCTATTTTCTTAAATTTGTATTAAATAGTTGTTGTTTGAGATGAATGGTAATTAGTTTAAAATATTTATCAATGTTGTTAATAATTTAAATTTAATAAAATAGTTAGGCCTTTTGATTTAGAACTATAATTTATTACGATTTGACTTATATATTAGAAATTGTAAAAGATAAACATAATCCAAAGATGTTGTACCACACTTAATCACTTTGAAAGTACTAAACCCGATAAGTAATACTAATTAATTAAACAACATGTGCTAGGTGTAGTGCAGGTTGGGCCTAGGACATACACGACTCAACTATTTTTAAAGCAAGCAAAACAAGGTGGGTGACTGGGCTATTTGTAAGTATATTATGCTACTGAACTTGTACTTTATAAATATGTTTGCCTTCGGGCTTATGATATGATACCTCTTAAGTCGTAAGATTGGCTTTTGAGTGGGACTTGGGAGTCGTAAGATTGGCCACCTAGTCTAGCAATATGGCTTTTGAGTTGTAAGATGAACTCCTAAGTCAAAGATGTGTTTATTAATGTGCACCTTTGTTAGTATAACTGCTTACAAAGTTCCCACTGAGTTTATACTCATGCCCATAATTTATTACAAATCTTCAGGTTAGTTGAGCGAGGTGGCGGGGCTGTTGCGGCAAAGGTCACCGGGTTCCTTCTTCTACCCGCAACTCAAAGATGTTTTTGCCTCTTCTGTGTATAGTAATAAGTTTGTGTGTCACAAAATCCGGGATTTGCATTTTCTTAGAAACTTTGGCACCACTAGTGTAAATATGTTTTGGCAGTATCTTAATGTCAATGAAATTTCTACTTTTATCCAATAAGTATTTTATGTCACGCTTTCGCACATTTTCTGATTTATTATTTAATCAAAAGAAAAGAAAATTTAGTAGCACTTTAATCCCGAGTTAATGGGATTGGGGTGCTACAGAGTGGTATCAGAGCGGGTCTACTTTTCTGTATTCTCGATTTATAAAATAAAACCAAGGGGGAACCGTGACTTTGCCAACAGACCGACACTCGCTCCAAGGTATGTATATTTTATTATGAGTTTTATATAGTTCAAAAATGTTTTGTCCTCGAAACTTTTACTACCAAATAAGAAGCCAGATTAGAGACTGACCCATATTTCTTCTTTATGATAGGATGGTTCGAAGAAAACAAACTGCTAGAAAAACAGTAGTATATAGACGAAGAATACTCGCTAACAGAGATTTACCACCCGCGATGTCAGTCTACCGGAGGACCAGACAGGGTGAATATCAGAATATAGGCGAGTATATAAATATATTATGGAGACGTTGGAACAACGCCATACAAGAAGGACATCACATTACCGAGTACGAGGCCGCTATGCGCTTAGCAGACACTGTCCTCCCAAATTATAGAGATATTGCCCATCGGTTGTTGGACGAAATGCTTACGATAGACTCTACGGCTGGACTGACAATTAATTATGAACGTTTTAGTGTCCGCCTCGCTATGGTTATTAGAGAACGTCAAAGGTGCCTCGCAATTGCAGACCAGATGGAAATGGAGGCAGAGGAACAGAGGCAAAGGGCAAATCATTATGACGAGGTTGCCGCCAAGAAGCGCTCAGAAGCTATTGCTGATGAACGTCTTGCTGAACGCGCTAGGGATCGGGCGGAATACTGTCTCGAGTTCACAAGATCGCAAAGGGAAGAAGCAGGTGTAGCAGAAGAGGAGGAGGACCCCTCAGAAGATACCGAACCAAACGAGTCCATAGGATCAGTCCATGATGAGAGCATACCATCTAGGGGTCGTCGTGTGCGTACCCCACCAGCAGAGAACCAGGCAGGCCCCAGTAATTGGTTCTGATATAGTTGGAAACCTAGAGGATGTACATATAGTAATAGTAGACAGTTTTTGTATAATGATGTCTAGGTACATAACTAGATCGTAAATATCCTTTTGCAATAGGAATGTATATAAGTCATCCTTTGATCATGCTATCTTTTTGCTCGTATAAGCATGATAAACTAATAGACTTTTTGTACGGGTTAGGGTATTAAAAACCAATGTACTTTTTGTATATATATGGATTTGTAAATCTAATAATTTTTATGTATATGTTTTGTTTACAAATTATTCGGTATGTTAAACAAAGGTATATATGCATATAATTAAGTGATATTTCTCTTTCTCCCAAAAGTATGGCAGCGCGAGGAAGGCCACGTAAACATGTGCAAAATGAAAATGAGCCATTTGTCGGGCCAGCTGCTGGGAGACAACCTCCACCTGCTGTTGGAGTACAGGGAGCGGATTTTGCACGGGAGTTCTTGAACTCTCTACAGGGACTCATACAACAAATGCCAGCTAACCAAAATATACCAAATCCACAGAATCAGGGTATCAATACTAATGTCATTATAGAGCAATTTCGTCATTTTTCACCACCAAGATTCAGAGGTAGCGAAGGACCTATGGTCGCTGAGGAATGGATTCTTGAGCTTGAAAGAATCTTTGACCATATGGAATCAACTGAAAATCAGAAAGTTTCGTGCGCAATATTCCAACTTGTGGAAGATGCTGGACACTGGTGGAAATCACACGAGCGAACTATGACGAATGAACAAAAGCAAAACATGACCTGGAATGATTTTAAAAACATGATGATGGATCGCTACTTTCCACAGTCTATCCGTGACCAAAAGGAAATTGAGTTTGTCAATCTGAAGCAGGGAATTCTTCCAGTGATGGAGTATGAAAGACGTTTTAATCAATTATCTAAATATGCCCCACACTTGGTTGATACAGATGAAAGAAAAGCAAGACGTTTTGAAAGAGGTTTGCGTCCAGAGATCGGAGGTATCGTGTCGGGTTTGAAACTACCTACGTACCATGAAACGTTTGAACGAGCACATATTGTGTCCCTTAGCCAGAATTTAGAATACAACCAGAAACCTCAAGAGCAACCCGGGAAAAGGAAATGGGATTTTAGAGATAAGAATAAGACTAACCACTTTGTAAAGAAGGCAACCCCAAGGGGGGGACCAGGACCAAATGCAGTTCCGATATGTCCTAATTGCAATAAGCACCACTATGGAGAATGTTTGATGGGAAAGAATGTTTGTTATAAGTGTCGTCAACCAGGACATAGGTATTGGGAATGCACTGCCACACAGACCAAGGCACCACAAAATGTTAATACACCAGACAAGAAGACAAGGAAGGCACGCGTTTTTGCTCTAGGACAAGACAAAGTGACCGAGGAGAATGAAACCATGGCAGGTATACTATTTGTCTACGATCTTCCAGCATATATTTTGTTTGATACTGGTGCATCACATTCTTTTATGTCAGAAGATTTTAAAAGAAAACTGGGTTTGAAAAGTAACACAAATGGAGAGGAGTTGACAGTAAGTATTCCCTCAGGAAAGACCATTAGGACTAAGGATATCGTGTTTGGTGTTAAGCTTTTGTTAGGTGATCAAGAAATGGAAACTGATCTGTACGTATTAGAGATGAAATGTTTCGATGTTATTTTGGGTATAGATTGGTTGACCAAGAATAAAGCAACAATCCGATGCTTTGAACGTGAAATAGATTTTGAAAGACCAATAGGATCAAAATTCACCTTTTACGGAGCCAAAACTAATACCAGACCGCGTATTGTGTCAGCAATGAAAGCTGTAAGAATGTTACAGAAAAAGGGAAGTGAAGGCTACCTTGTGAATGTCATGGAAAATAATATTGTTAAGGTTACACCTGCTGATATACCAACAGTGAGAGATTATGTGGATATATTTCCAGACGAGTTGCCAGGAATACCTCCTGATCGACAGGTTGAATTCACAATAGATTTGGTGCCCGGAGCTGCGCCTGTATCTAAAGCACCTTATCGAATGGCGCCTAAGGAATTACAAGAATTAAAAATACAACTTCAAGAGTTGCTGGACAAGAAGTTCATCAGGCCAAGTGTTTCTCCATGGGGAGCCCCTGTATTGTTTGTCAAGAAGAAGGACGGATCACTTAGAATGTGCATTGATTATCGGGAACTCAATCGTCTAACAATCAAGAATAAGTATCCCTTGCCCAGAATAGAAGATCTTTTTGACCAACTGAAGGGAGCTAGCGTGTTCTCAAAGATCGATCTCAGATCGGGCTACCACCAACTCAAGGTCAAAGAATGTGATATTTCTAAGACAGCCTTTAGAACACGATATGGTCATTATGAGTTCATAGTAATGCCTTTTGGATTAACAAATGCACCCGCAGTATTCATGGATTTGATGAATAGGGTATTCCATCCTTATCTAGATCAGTTTGTCATAGTCTTCATTGATGATATCCTAGTATACTCAAGAGATAAAGAACAACACGAGGAACATCTTAGAACTATACTAGGTACCTTACGACAGGAGAAGCTTTATGCTAAATTTAGCAAATGTGAATTTTGGCTAGATCGAGTTGTTTTTCTAGGCCATATTATCACGGCTAATGGAATCGAAGTGGATCCCGCGAAGGTTGAAGCAGTAATGAATTGGAAAGCTCCGAAGAATGTGAACGAGGTCCGAAGTTTTCTGGGTCTAGCTGGTTACTACAGAAGATTCATTCAAGATTTCTCGAAGATCGCTAGACCTTTGACTCAATTAACAAAGAAGAGCAACCAGTTCCACTGGTCTGACGAATGCGAAAACAACTTTCAAGAGCTTAAGCAGAGACTCGTAACCGCGCCAGTTCTAACTATCCCTGACGGATCAGAAGGGTTTGTCATTTACACCGATGCCTCAAAGTTAGGACTAGGATGTGTTTTGATGCAGCATGGAAAAGTCGTCGCTTATGCCTCAAGATAATTGAAACCCCATGAGTTAAACTACCCTACACATGACCTAGAATTAGCTGCTGTTGTTCACGCATTAAAGATATGGCGTCATTACCTCTATGGTGGGAAATGTGAAATTTACACAGACCATAAGAGTTTAAAGTACTTCTTCACACAAAAAGAACTCAACATGCGCCAAAGAAGATGGCTGGAGCTAGTAAAGGATTACGATTGCACCATCCTCTATCACCCGGGCAAGGCAAATGTCGTAGCTGATGCACTTAGTAGGAAAAATGAAAGTCATATGGCCAGTCTCCCAACACAACAAGAGCTATTATTAATAGAATTTGCTAAGTTGAGTCTAGATTTTGTGAAGTCAGGCCATACTACTGCTATGATCGCAGCATTAACCATACAACCTACTCTAAGAGATCGAATAAAGGTAGCACAAAGAACTGACCAATTCCTCCTCAAGATGAAAGACCGGGCAATTGCAGGAACCATCAAGGGATTCTTTGTAACACCAGATGGGACTTTAACATATGAAGGAAGATTATGTGTACCTAAGGATGATGACGTAAGGAAGGAAATTCTTGAAGAAGCTCACAATACCCCGTACACAGCTCATCCAGGAGGGACGAAAATGTTCAAGGACCTAAAAGAGATCTATTGGTGGAGAAATATGAAGCGATCAATAGGGCAATTTGTTGAAAAATGTTTAACGTGCCAACAGGTTAAAGCAGAGCACCAACGGCCTTCAGGACTCTTACACCCTTTAGAGATTCCCGAATGGAAGTGGGAACACATAGCAATGGACTTTGTTACTGGACTGCCACGAACAGCAAGAAGGAATGAAGCTATTTGGGTGATCATTGACAGACTTACAAAGACAGCACACTTTATACCGGTAAGAATGACGCTTAACATGGATCAACTTGCTCAACGGTACGTGGACGAGATTGTTAGATTACACGGAGTACCAGTGACCATAGTTTCGGACAGAGATACTCGTTTCACCTCTAAATTCTGGAGAAGTCTACAAACGGCCTTGGGACAAAGCTCAACTTCAGCACATCATATCATCCACAAACTGATGGACAGTCAGAAAGAACAATACAGACACTTGAAGATATGCTTAGAGCTTGTGTACTAGACTTCGGAGGAAGCTGGGAAACATATTTGCCATTAGTAGAATTTTCTTATAATAACAGTTACCAAGCTACCATAAAGATGGCACCGTATGAAGCACTCTATGGAAGGAGATGTAGATCGCCGATTTACTGGGATGAAGTTGGAGAACGAAAGATCTTAGGCCCTGAAATCATCGAAAGAACCATTGGAGTGGTAACTAAGATTCGAGAAAGAATTAAGGCCGCCCAGGATCGACAGAAATCATACGCTGACACACGAAGGAAGGATCTACAATTCAATACAGGCGATAAGGTTTTTCTCAAAATGGCACCAATGAAAGGAGTAATACGCTTCGGAAAGAGAGGGAAGTTGAAACCAAGATATATTGGCCCATTTGAGATTCTAGATAGAATTGGAGACGTCGCCTATAAGTTAGCTCTACCGCCAGAACTTACTAATATCCATAATGTCTTCCATGTATCAGTACTTAGAAAGTATGTCCCAGATACGAATCACGTTATTCATCATGAAAATCTGGAAGTCAATAAAAACCTCACTTATGAAGAGAACCCCATTGCTATCCTAGGAAGAAAAGTTCACACTTTGAGGAATAGAGAGGTTCCCTTAGTACTAGTACAGTGGAGTAGACATGGAAAGGAAGAAGCTACTTGGGAACGAGAAGATGAGATTTTAGCAAAATATCCGAACATCCTAAACCAAGTAAGTACAATTTCGAGGACGAAATTTTAAAAGTAGGGGAGACTATGATACCCCGAATCTTTGAAACGCAATACATTGATTGCATTTTAAAATATTATTACCAATTTTATTTTAAATTGCAAAGTTATTTGATGATTTTATTTCGGCAAATAAGTGTGACCGTGATGTACCAGGTCGACTGCACTCCTAGCACCGAAAATATAAGAATTAAAAACACATAAAAAGAAAAAAAAAAAGAAAAGAACCCAAAACTAGTATAACAAAGTAATAATAATAATACATGATATATATACATGTGTATATATAATACGTCCTTATAATAACAAAGTAATAATAATAATATAGTATAGATAATATGGTTGACTAGGAGTGTGAAAGTTACTATTTATAGCAAATAATCTAAATGATGATGTTGCTAGCTTCAAAAACCAATTCTGACAAACAAAACGAAGTGGGTTGTATCCCACATTGATAAAATTAAATTTTGGCGATCCCACATCGAAAACGATTTGAAAAACTTAAGAAAATTTCCTATATAAATAGACTGTAGGTAATGTGTTAATAAGTAAACATTTCAACACTTCAGTGAATATATTGGATTTCCTTTAACTAGGAGGTCCTTATCAGTTTAATTTTGACAACGCTTCTACCGGTGTTTCGGAAAGTTGTCGTATAGTATTAAAAACTTTTAAGATATGTAATTTTAATAGTTTTCTTTCCTTATTGTCATTTATAGTTTATATAAATTTAGGAATTTAATTATTTTCTTGATTTAAGTAGATTTATAAATTTAGCTATTTTCTTAAATTTGTATTAAATAGTTGTTGTTTGAGATGAATGGTAATTAGTTTAAAATATTTATCAATGTTGTTAATAATTTAAATTTAATAAAATAGTTAGGCCTTTTGATTTAGAACTATAATTTATTACGATTTGACTTATATATTAGAAATTGTAAAAGATAAACATAATCCAAAGATGTTGTACCACACTTAATCACTTTGAAAGTACTAAACCCGATAAGTAATACTAATTAATTAAACAACATGTGCTAGGTGTAGTGCAGGTTGGGCCTAGGACATACACGACTCAACTATTTTTAAAGCAAGCAAAACAAGGTGGGTGACTGGGCTATTTGTAAGTATATTATGCTACTGAACTTGTACTTTATAAATATGTTTGCCTTCGGGCTTATGATATGATACCTCTTAAGTCGTAAGATTGGCTTTTGAGTGGGACTTGGGAGTCGTAAGATTGGCCCCCTAGTCTAGCAATATGGCTTTTGAGTTGTAAGATGAACTCCTAAGTCAAAGATGTGTTTATTAATGTGCACCTTCGTTAGTATAACTGCTTACAAAGTTCCCACTGAGTTTATACTCATGCCCATAATTTATTACAAATCTTCAGGTTAGTTGAGCGAGGTGGCGGGGCTGTTGCGGCAAAGGTCACCGGGTTCCTTCTTCTACCCGCAACTCAAAGATGTTTTTGCCTCTTCTGTGTATAGTAATAAGTTTGTGTGTCACAAAATCCGGGATTTGCATTTTCTTAGAAACTTTGGCACCACTAGTGTAAATATGTTTTGGCAGTATCTTAATGTCAATGAAATTTCTACTTTTATCCAATAAGTATTTTATGTCACGCTTTCGCACATTTTCTGATTTATTATTTAATCAAAAGAAAAGAAAATTTAGTAGCACTTTAATCCCGAGTTAATGGGATTGGGGTGCTACAAAAATATTATATATATCACATCTTCACACTTCATTTCATAAAAAAATCACCATTCAACAAAAGCATCCTCTCACTTATTTTCCAAGGTATATTCATAATCCTCTTTGAATTTATCATTCTCATTATCCAAGGTTTACTTGACAGTCTTACATCAATGGCAATCTTGAGGGGAGTCTTGGGCTCCTCCCGTGGGAGGGGTGTATGAAGATTTTGTTTGGCACTGCCAAGGGATGAGTTTTTGTTGCCGGTATTTTTACTTGCCTGAGGGCATTTGTTCTTGTCTTAACGGTTCATCTCTGAATATATTTTTGTGTCTTTGCTTTATTTTATTTGGCATAGGATTAATTAAATCAGTGTGATTCTTGATAAATAACTTACTAGTAGCGAGACAAATGTTGTTACTAATGGTTATTTTAGGGCATTTGTTTCTGATTCAGTAGGTTCTCTTCTTAGAGTGACATCAATGTGTTATTGAAGTTAATGTTGCAGGTTGGGTTGTGCTCGAAATACGGGTTGTATGAGACAAACTGAGGATAGTTGCAAATTGTAAGATTAGGTCTCAAATTTAATACTTACATGTTTTCAAACCCTTCGTCAAGTAAATTTCTTCTACTAGATCAATCAACTCTAATATTTCCAATTAAATTATTACACATAAGTTATTATTAGAGTATTAAAGTTATAGGGCAATTTTTTTGATTTGCCCGACCAGAATTTTATCGTTGATCCAAATTTTATCGTTTCTTATCAGGTTGATTCTTTACGATCCAGGTCTGATAGACATCCACCCGAACTCAAAATTATTACGAGTTCGTGTCTTGATAACAGGTCGTGCCGAGTTTTTCCACATCTAATTTCTTAACATTAAACAAAATGATATTGTTGTATATAAAACATAATTATTTAAGGTATTTCTCGTGCATCGCACGGGGGACATACTAGTAATTTTGAAAAGAAAAAGAAAAAAACAACTATTTTAAATGGCCACGATTAAAAAAGAAAAGAAAGTCCAAAATCAGACCCAAATCCCAAGGATATATGTGTATAAATATATATATATATATATATATATATATATATATATATATATATATATTAATTTTTTGGAATTAATCTCGAGGGAATATTTTAGTCGTCAATCTACTGAACTTTATTTGTACAATCATCATCATCATTATCATATTTAATATATATATATATATATATATATATATATATATAAAATATTATTTCAGGACCCTTAGAGAATTATAATTTTTTTGTACACAAGTCGACCGACTCTTCAGCTTACATAAGGTCCGGCTATGGATACAGTGTCACATATCAATCAATCTTATTAAGATGAATCATTCTACCATACCATATTAACTAAAATGAAACGGCTAAATATTGTAAACTTATTAATTCATCCAACTTAGGGATGAACAATTATTAATGATCTGGTTTGAGGATGGTGTATGAAATACCATTTATGCAAAAGACGGTCTAAGCAGTCGCATAGACGTCCTCAACTTGTCTCTAATTATGTCAAATTTATCCTCTTAGGCGTTTTTCGGAGCTAGGCGGTCCTAGACATTTTTATATCTTTCTTTTTTTATTGAAAACATTGTTGTTTTTTGAACTTAAGACAATTGATTAATGAGTGTTAGCATTTGCTTTTTCTAAGTGATTTTCAGCTTATAACTTGAGAAAAGTTATTTTATAGTGTATGCAAAATCAACTTCTACTTTAAAAGAAGTACTTACAATGTAAAAACTAAAAACAGAATTTTGATTTTTTTTTTCTACTCAATGACAATTCTGCAAATAATATGATATTTTTTAAAAGACATAAGTGATTCTATAACAAATAGTCCAACTTCTACTATTATTGAAATTACTTTTTTTTTTTTTTTTTTTTGGCAAACACTACCTAATTTTTATATAAGTGATTTCTATAAAATTTTTAACTTTAATCAATTTTTTGAAAGCAAAAGCAATCGCAAACACTCCCTAAATTAAGAAGATAAATCTTAAAAGTTAAAACCTCCACTCTCCTCGTTCTAGCGACATAAAAATGAAACAAAAGTTAAAACCTTCCACGCTCAATTTCCTCCGTCGCCCCCTCTTTTAATTCCATCTTGCATAATTAATAATTATATGGACCTTTGTAATGAAGTTTGACCCACTATAAGTATAAATCTATAACTTAGACATGTAAAAATTAAATTTAGAAAAAAAAAAAAAAGGAATTCTCAAGGTCGACGTCTAGGCGGTCTAGGCGCTAGGCGATCCCAAACCTCTTGCCTCCGTTTTTCGCCCTCTGTAGTGGAACACCACATAAAAGATCATCCTCATTATCATCCCACTTGAAAAATATAATTGTTTAAAGGTAGATGCGGAGCATAAACAATCGTCTGATATTATATCGCGGCATTAAATAAGAGAGAACGTCATTTAAAATAAGTGATAGATCTCATCCCAAAATTATCAGCAATAATCCAAGTTCCTTTTTTGGCAGTCTAAAATGGACAGAAAATTAGAGGTTACTCACTTGCTCTTATAGTAGGCTACTCAATTAATTATTATATTATACATATATGTATATTTTGAATAGCTATACTACTAATTTTGAACTATAGGACATTTTTCTTAAGTAAACCCGGGTATTAAACAAGGATGAATTTAGGGGGGCATTGGGTGGAAATCATCCCATGGACTACCAATTTTTTCCTTTTAGAGGTAAACTTTTTTTTAGTATATTAATATCCGTATTATATAAATACTTAGTCTCTTTTATCCCTTTAAAGTTCGTCTCCCTTAATTATGAAGTTCCGTGGATACTCAATTAAAAGAAAATATGGCCCCGAAAAGATAATCACAGATACATCCCTGAACATAAAGTATTTGGAAAAGTGATGAGAGGGTGAGAGGGAAGATGATAGGTAGGACAATTGATGAAACTGAAATCAATTGCACAGGAGGATATAGATACAGATAGATTCATTAAATAATATACATATATGTTGCAGGATACGGTGCATGCAAGTGGCTCCAACAAAGGTACAACTACTATTTAATTAGGTGGATATCTATATCCCTCACCGGTTGGACAGAAATACAGAGATATGTTACGTGGACAGTTACCAATGGCTATGTACAGATACTGTAGGGCCCACAATGTGCTTGAATTATCCTGTCTGAAATAGTACGTGAATATGTAAAAGGGGGCCCCCTGACAATATAATAATGACGTGGCATTCTTGCAGCCAGAAAGTTGGTTAGGGGCCAATAAGAATGGGAACCACTTGTTTGAGTGGTGGAGATGTACGGTCGTTCCAGCACACATGATTTGACCTAATGCCTGTTCTTTTCTCATTTCTGTGTGCAGGCCCAATCAAGATGTAAGTAATAATAGGAGGGGTATTCCCGTAATTCCCCAAAAGGGCAAGTGCGCCGATAAAAAATATTTTTGATCCTCCGAGTGTTTGTTTCTCCGATTTGAGTCCTATAAATATATATTTTTTTTAAGTTAGTCCAATAAATGATGAAATAGTTTATGCTGAAAAATATAAAATTGACCGAAAATATTTACATACAACTCACGTGAACAAGATTGGACCCAGATCATATGATGAGGAAGGGGGTTGTAAAAATAAATAACTCCCGACCAACATTAATATGCACGTAATAATAAATGTTAAATATATTATATTTATAATTTAAATAAAATATCAATAACATTTGCTATTAAAAATGTCGAAATGTATCATTAGTTATTTATATACTAAAATTTCTAGTATATTTATTATATATTATGAAAATTATCTAAATTTATCATAATATTTCATCAGGGTCAAAATTGACATATTATTCAAAATAAATACACAATATACATATTATACACATTTTGGAGATAAAACTAGTGGGGCGGGGGGCCGCCCACCCCCGGGTGTAGGTCTGCCTTTGCACGTGACCCTAATATTTGAGAGAATCTGACGACATTAAGTGACGTGGCATAATATAGGTGAGTTGGACTTTTTCTCTGTCAAATTTTAATTCAAAATAAAAATATGGTCTATGTCATTAGATAATTTAAATTTTCAACTGACAAAAGTTTATAATGTAAAAGAATATTAAACTACACTTAATTAAACTTATCAGAAAAAGCAAACGTCTTCACATCCGACAGACACAAATCCTAATACCAAAACCCAATTTCTAAGAAGAGCCCACGAACAAATCCCAAAAAATTCAATTTGAAACCCTAGATTTTATAGTTATTAGCGACGAGGAGAGGAATTAGCTTCGCGATAGTTTTTGTGCGGTAGAAGGGGACTGTAGATTGGACCCTTCCCAAATACAGTGAGTTTCATCCCAAATACAAACTATTTTTCTCTAATAACATGGATAATATTTTTATTTTGAATTAAAATTTAATTAGAAAAAGTACAACTCGAGTATTTTAGGCCACGTCACTTAGTGTCGTTGGATTCTCCCAAATATTAGGGTCACGTGAGCTGCACATGACTATTTACGATTAATTTAGTGATTTTCGATAAAAATTATTTTTAAATTGGACAATTTCAGTACGTACGACACTAAATTAAATGAACAAATACGACTTTAATTAAAAAAAAAAAAAATTATAAGATCGAGAATGACTTTTGACCGAAAATGCCCTATAAATTATGTAAAATGTATTAATAAAAGACCTAATCTTTTCATTTGTTCTCAATTAATAGCAGGGCTCATAATTTGGAGTTTTCTTGATTTTAGGCTTATTTTTCAAATTTCACACGCAATTGCGCCCTCAAAAGTGAAAGAACCATTAGCATCGTTTTGTACGTTTGGAAAAAAGACAAAACGGAAATAAATTAATAGTAATAATAATAACAGTGGTGCAAAAAACGACCGTCTAGACGATAGGCGACTCCAACTCATCTTCCATTATATCCGAATTAATCCCTTAGGCGTCGTCTAAATGGGCTAGGCGGCCTACTCATTTTTTATTTTTATTTTTCTAATTGAAAACTACGTCATTTTTCGAATTTTGAAACAGTTGATTAAAGTAAAAAGATAACTTAAAAGTTAAGTTCTCATTCTCCTCATTTTAACGGTAGAAAAATAAAACAAAAGTTAAAATTCTCTCCCCCATACTTCAAGTTCCTCCGCCATTTCCTCTTTTTATTCCATCTTGCACGATTAATTAACTATAGGACACTTTATATTGAAGTTTGGTCCACTATAAGTATAAACTTATAAATTCGACATATAAAAATTATACCCGTCCATTTCAAAATAAGTGTCTTTTTAGATTTTTTTGGAAAAATTAATGATAGATGTATAAGATAAATATTTTCATACATAATCCATTGGTATATTTTGTGGAATAGGTAATCAAGGAATAAAGTAGGTTATTTATGATAAAATTGCAAAAATTGTGATTTTTGTGCTAAAACGACATTTTGAAGATTTTCATTTTGTGTAAAAAGACATTTATTGTGAAATGGAGGGAGTTTTTTTTAAGAAAAAAATGAATTCTTTAGGCGCCACAATACCGTGCAACTATCGAGTTCCGAATTTTATGAATAATTAATAATAACATCAACAACAACAACAATAAGAGAGATGATATGAACACATAATTAGAAACCACGCAGTATACCAACTCTTTTTCTCCTCTTTTGTTTAGACTATTATTTTTCTCTTAATATAAGAACAAAGAAATTCTTTTTCCATTTTCTTTAAACTATTGACACTGTAAGCGCTCTGTTGAGGGTGAAATCTAAAATGTAATTTCCAAATTAAAAAAAATTCCTAAAATATAAACCCTCAACTGAAAAAAGTAAAATTCAGACATTTTACCGATTCAATTTATATAGTCTAGATCTTCAAAATAAAATTATTTCTTCATAAAAATCTACCCAATTATCGAATGAAGATGGGCTTCCTTTCCGAGTAATTATTGGAGGGGTCAGATGGAAAATTGCGAAATTTTTAAATCATGGATTACTAGGTTAATTGTTAAATATTAGCGAGCATTAAATTTTTAATTACATTATGAACTTTAAAAAAAAAACAGATAAAATTTATCAAATTTTAACTTTTTAGTAACAACATCAATTGTATTTTTAATATCGAATTGTTTTACCTCCATTACTATTTGATCAGATCCACTTTGATGAGTTGTCCTATTGTCATCACCTATTTTATAATATATTGTTATATTTGTAATAAATTGATGGTTAAAAATTTAAAGATACGATTATTAAACTTTCACTCTCAATTCAAGATGGTTGTGACGACTTACATGAGATATGGAAAAATAGCATTATCAAAACAAATCAAATTGTGATGGTGGCGACGCAATTTAATTTTAAAACTTGTAATCAATGTTGTAAATAAATAAAAAAAAAAATGAAAGTTGATAAATTTTCTTGTTATTTTTTAAAGTCGGTAATTGAAAATTCACATAAAATAACCAACATTTTTGCAGGTAACCTTAGTTTATTATTCAGTTACTATATATCTTTAATTTTGATGCGTACTAATAAATTAATTGTCGGGAGCATATCACATACAGTGTATAGAAAAACAACACAAGCTGCTGTGCATTAAACGACATGTTTACTGTGTAAAACGGCACCTTTTGATTTTTCTCCTTGGCCCGTTTCTGTTTTCACTCTTTTTCCAACTTATCATACAAATATTATATTGTTGAATTGAGGTTCTAATTAATCCATATAAATTGTTTAGTAAAGATTTTTAATTCAATCAAAAGAATTAGGAGTTATCCAAATAATTGAATTACATGAAAAAAGAAAGAACGAGCAAATTGTGCAACAAATTGACTCTACGAGACATATGCTCTATGCTAAAAATACAATCAGATAACATTAAATAAATGCTTAATATTACCCTCGAAAAGACCAGCGGAACTAAGATTTGTTCCTTGTCCCTTACTCCGTGACTGTATGCACGGCGAGCAAAGAATTTGGATGACGGATCCAGGTAGAAGCGAACTTGACGATCGGAGCAAAAAAACGGTGGAGAAAGACCAGTAAAGACTGGAAAAAGACATACATAGATGCGACTAAGTCTCACGCTAAAACCCTCGCGGAGAGGCGTGGTGAATTTTCTATTATTTCGAGAACTGAAAAGAGAAAAGAACAAAACAAAAATTAAAGATGAAACCTTTCCCCATCCCCCATGAGAAAGATGAAGGAAGAAGATGGCGACTAAGTTTTTAAATGAAGAGATTTGGTATTTATATTGTAGCTAATGGAACACTCGTAATATAGAGAGATAAAATACCCAACTAAAAGATAGTTTAAACGAATAAAAATATTAAGATGTTTCATTATACTAAATTTCCATCTGTTCGATATATGGGATGGTAATTTTTTTGAAATAATACGTAACAAATTGATAATGATAAATACAAAAAAATGGTTTTTTGGGGGGATAATGTACTAAAAGTGTAAAAAAGAATATTTTATACATTATGAAAGATTTCTCCATATACAACATTAACAGTAGTGTCAATATATTTTGTGAGGTAATAAGCAAGTTTTAAATATTTTGTAATATAACTATTGATACTAATTTACAATTTGTAAATTGAGAAGTTGGAAAGTATAAGATAGGAAAAAAAATCTATTTTTTTAATAAAAATTAACATTATAATGATAGTTATTAACATGCGAAAAGTTTGGATCCTTAACTGGCAATACATATTTTTAAATAATATGTTTTAATGACATAATTCATAATTCAAAATTTGAGTTCAACTGATCGTTACAATGTTATTTTTTCCCTTTTAAAAAAATAGTAAACAAAAGGAATTCATAATCTAATATATGTCCGTATTTCTGAAAGTTTTTTTTTTTTTTAATTTTAATTTTTTTTCCAAAGAATAATAATTCGGATTTATCATAAACAAACGCATGTCTAAAGATTGTTCAGTTTTTATATCAAGGGGTGTTCCAATTTAATAAGTTCTTATTTTACATTTTTTGCTCGTTCTTATGAATATTATTGAAATTAAAATAAGCACTTTTACATAGGTCTATTCATTTTCATATTTTAATTCGTGTCCATATTTTGCATTTTATATAAGTGTTTTTTTAAAAAAAAAAAAAACTAAGAAAAGTAGAAGAACCTGTAAGTAAAGAGAATGCTAATTAACTTGAAAAAATCTGTCTTAACTTAATCGTAAGGAAATGAGATGGACAACGAAAAAATCGAGCAACTTGAAGTTTTAAATATATGAAGACAAATATATATAGTTAGGAGCTGCAAACCATCATTTTGTGCTCAACGAATTCAATTTCTTCTATAGATCGTGACTGCTTGCACAACTACTAGAAAGAAATAAGGAGATTTGAACAACAATAAAAGAAAGACGAAAGATCCATCGACAATCAAAAATTCATTCAGAAATGGAGATCGAATGTCGTACAAGGTGTGCAAAGGCATACAAGTAAGGAAAATCTTACGGAGATAAATTTGAGTAGAGGAAAAAACAAATAAAAATAAGATAAAAAAATATGTATATACTTTTTTTATTAATAAAAGGTTACAAATATTGAGTTGGTTCCTATATTTGAAGAACGTGGAAAGAAGATAGAAGAGATCTCCATTTTATAAGAGTTTGAAAGAGAATGAAAAGAAAAAGTATAGGGACTAGGGTCACGGACAAACAATGCAAAGGGGCCCAAAAAGGGAAAAAAGAAACAAAAAAGCACAGGTTGTCGTTTCACACAGCAAACCAAAGATCACCGCTTTCTACGCATCACCTTCTACTATTGAATAGTGGAACACTTCACCTTCAAAAAGGTAAAAAAATAACTGGGAGAAATAGTGCTTCCGTCATGGCCTAATTTGTCTACTTTGATTGTGCACGAAAGTTAAAAAAAAAAATGGTGAAATCTTTAACTTTTTCAAATGTGTAGATTGAGAGTGGAGATTTTAAGGATGAAAATTGTGAGAGAAATTTGTTATTTATGGACTGACAAATTAAGTTGGAATAAATCGAAAGAAAATAGACAAATTAAAACGAGACGGAGGTAGTATTTCATTAAAATTTTAAAGTACAGTATTTAAATATAATAAGATAAGATCCATCTGCTTCAACTTGATCCAACTAGGTTGACCTTGGATTAGTGCATTGTGTGTGTGAGAGAGTTAAGAGAGAATGTGTGTAGTGTGTGTCAAGTAGTATTAGGTATGTGTGTGTGAGAGAGATAGACAGATAGTAAAAACACTAAATCCAATGTAATTAAAGTATCAGATCGAGATCTATTTGACCTCATAAAATTTTCATTTAAAGGGTTATAGAAGTACATATTTAAAGTGGATATGTGATGTGTAAGGGTGTGAATAACCTAAGGCCTCCCCCAATGATAATACCCAAAAAACAGGTAGTTTGCTGCTACATCAGCGCCACCTCAAAAGCAAAAATATCCCTACCTCCAAAACAAAACTCCTCCTCAACAATATATCCAAAAAGTAGGTATTTTTGGGGGACCCACCTTAATATCCTATTTATCCCATTTATATTTTAATTTATCATCTATATTATAATTAACTTATTTCGGATAAATAATACATAATTAAATATTTCGATTGTTTTAATTTTTTAGGATATTTTCGGAAGAAAAAAAAAATCAAAAAAATATTATTAATTTTTTTTTATTACGTAAATAGTAAAAATACAAATTGAAAGCTCACACCGTACAAGAAAAAAAAAAACTTGGAAAGCAACAACGCAAATTAAGAAACATCCAATTTATAGGGCAATAGTAGGTAATGTGGGGAAAATGATGAAGTGGGAAGATATATTTATAGGGCAAATTTAAATTTTTTTTTTTCTTTCTAAAAGCTAGATAATTTCAGTGAAAAGAAAATTAAAAAAAAAAATTTGGAGCCGTTGCAATAACGGCTATTTTTAAATACACACATATCTCAATTAAATACACACATATATCATCACACAATTGCAGCAAAACAAAAAAAAAAAAAAAACAAAAAAAACAAAAAAAAAAAAAAAGTAATAAATGAGGGGACAAGTGCGCAGGCCGCGGGGCCCACGCCTGCACGCGCCCTGCGCGCGTGGCGCCCTTTATTGGGAGCGTCCCTTCCCCCACGCTGCTTCCCCAGTCGCGGCCCCTCTCTCAAATACCTGAGTAGCGAAATTGCTACCCGGGTTGCTACCCCCACCCCCAAAAATCCCCCCCAATGGTAAATACCCAATTACACTTTTTCCACCTCAGCAAAATTCCTCCCATTGGGAAGGGGCTAATAGACTTTTTATTAGACGATCAGAGTCTAGTTTACAAACGTCGGCCTCAAGCTCCGCCAATTATACGTAAAAGTTTTTTTTTTTAATAGTTCACGTCTCATATTTTCACAATTAAGTTTGGCTTTACCATACTTAAAAACATATTAAAGGTGCACTTCATCTCTATTATATAATTTAATTTAACTATATAAAAAAGAGTGATCATACTAATTAAAATACAAAAAACTGTACTATTTTATGTAATATATATATATATATATATATATATATATATATATATATATATATATATATAAAGAATGTTATAGTTCGGGTATGTTACATAAGATATACTCTCTCCGTCTCATAAAATGAGTAATGTTTAAAAATGTACAACTCTTTATCTTTTACCAATTTGACAAAAGGTGCAACTTTTAAAAAATCATTAACTCTCACTTACACGTTTTTAATTTTTTATTTATTTGACATATCCAATCATATATAAGTAATTACTGAAGTAAATCATTTAAAGTTTTTACTTGAACTAAAAAAACGACATTAATATTTGAAAAAAGACTTATTTTAGGAAAAAAAGGTTATAAAACATGATTTTTTTTATAAAACGAAGGAAGTATATTATAAACTTTATAGAGTAGGTCTCTTGTATAATCCGTGTAATTCTAGTCATTGTCAAAAATGAATTAGTATTTATGTCTAAATGTATTACTTATTCTGGGTAAGATATCATGATGAATATGTGTTAATGTTTACGCCTAAGTGTATCACTTGTTTAGGATACGAGTATTATAAATGATAGCTTATATGTTAGCACTTTATGTATTCAAGTAACTTTTACTTGTTTTACTTGTCCTACATAGGATATTTACTTTTACCTCTCTTGTATTTGACTCTATATAAAAGGAGCTTTGTGCCTTTTATTCTTTAACACTTAATAAATACAAATTAATTGATGGTCCCCATCATATCCATGGATTATATAAAAGGCACAGTCGGGTTGCTCACGCAGCGGATCTCTCTCCATCTATAGATAGAGAGAGAGGCAGCGATTTCGTGCAATAGATGATTTTCTCCATCAATCTAACAATAAGAACAAGTAATATATTTAAGTATAAATCGTGATACTTAATCCAAATTGCACCGTACACTTGGTGTACATAAGACTTTGCCTTAATTATGCAAATGAACTCTACATATGTCGGTCTATTAAGCTTGGAAGACACTTTTTTCACACACACAATACACACACACTTTCCACGTACATTTTACACACCACACATAATATGTACACTTTTCACACACCACACACAATACACACAATTCCCACACCTATTAAAATGTGTTTTTTACTTGGCTTTAAAGTACGTAGTCAGAAATTTCATTGCTAAATTATTTTATTCAATTACAACCTTAAGCACTTGTATTTAAATACTTTATTTACTTATAAGCTCTTGAAAAATTATAATTTATAAGATGTTGGAGCTTAGAAAATCGATATTCAAAATAAACTAAGCCAAAACCCTCTAAATTTAGTGATTAAATGTAACCTATTTAAGTAAATAGATAAGCTCGTGATTGACCACGTTGTAGAGCCGTGTTGTGTAAGGTGTGGAAATTCTTACCAACACGTAGGTAGAGAGAGCAATTTGATCGGGTTGACCCAACGTCATATTTCGAGTGAGGTCGGATCAAAATTTGTTAGGGTCTAAGAAATAACGGGTCGGCCTGGGGTCCATCGAGCTTTTGGCCCTTCAAGCCGGATCGATCGGGTCGAATAGTATTTCGGATCTATATTTTTATGATCCAGCCCATCTAAAATATCTGACTTACTGAGTCGCTTCATCGAGTTGGACCAATTTTGGCACCTCTACCTATAAAGATAGTGTTCTACATCACTGAATGCACAATATATAAACAGAAAATTAACTTTTTCATTTTCTTTATCTATATATCGTTCATTTAGTGAAGTGATGACACTATCCCTATGATAATGCGCAATCCGGTAATCACACAATCGAACAGTAATCAACAAGAACAGAATGTAAAAACACAGAATTTACGTGGTTCGATCCGGAGATCTACGTCCACGGGGAGAAAACGGCAATCGCCGAGGTGTTTCTTTTACTCGAATGTTGAGTTTACAGTGCGTATTACAAAAAGCAAAGTGCGAACCCTAATTCAGAGTTCTTTTCCTCTATTTATACTACTAAACCCAAACCCTAACTAAATCCCTATAATCTTGCCCACCAAATCTGCATGGCGGTTGGGAAAAGATCATGGGCCTTGATTCACGGAACAGATTTGATTCGCTGGACCGAATGCGTGTTGTTGGGCCTGTTGGGCCTGGGCCTTCGCGCTTGCTGGCGTGTTCGCTGAACTGGTGAATGGGCTCAGGATTAACCCGGCCCGAAGTAACCGGGTCATCCCTATCAGATGCCCCCCCCCCCAGCCGAAGCGAGGTAGGAGCTTCGGTTGTCACCGGGGTGGAACTGTAAGCAAGAAGACCGGGGTCACTGGCAGGCCGAAGTGTTTATGCGTGACGGAGTGTGTCCGCGTCCCTGGGACCTTGCGGAGCAGTCAATGGACGCAGTGCCGAGTTGGGCCGAGGTGTTTGGGACCTATAATGAGATATCGAATTTCCCAGAAGCGAAAAACGCGTTGTAAGTATATTACAGTCTGGCCGAGGTGGAAGGTACACCGGAGTGAGTAGTTTGGCCGAAATGGTGGGGGCACCGGAGTGTGGTAGTATGGCCGAGGTGGAAAGTACACCGGAGTGTATCTTGAATCTTCCTGAAGAAGGGTGAGGCTGATGTGATTGGCGGCGCCTTAATGAGAGAGAGAGACGTGAAGTGACGCGCTCTGCGAGTTCCAAGACAGCTGTTCCCCACGCGCCTCGGTAACTGTAAAGCGCGTGAAGAGCACGCATGAATCTCCATCACTGAATTTGAATAGGCTGCATCAGAGCCGTCGGTTTTTTGCATTTATATTAGGAATAACTGCACAGTAACTTTTCATCTTCTCCATTGTGATTTATCTGTTATAGAAAGCGGGAAAAAGAGGAACTTTGCGTTTGTGATTCATCAGAGATAAAAAATTTCTCAAATCCATCCTTTCGAATTCAAATCAAGTAAGTATGTCATCCTCTTCATCTTCTTCATCTTCTGCCCCATCTTCGGCCTCGATCAAAGTAGTAGGAGATTCGGATAAACCGTTAGATATCCCCCCCCCTATCATATATCATTCCGGAGAAGGATGTGATTAGAACCATAAACAGAGTCGATGGTTTAGAGTGTAATACCATGATGGTATCGTTTTATGAATGCCCGGCGGTGGATCTTGAGGTATCCTCCATAGGGTTACGGATGTCGCGGGGGCAACTTGAGAGGGAACTCCCATCATTTTATCTTCCTTTCGACCTTGATTACATAATTCCTACCCCCGAGGATAGGGCCTGTTGCCCACCGCAGGGGTTTATGACCGTATATATTGACCCCCTTAGAGTAGGATTGAGATTGCCGCTGTGGGGCATAGTCGTAGAGTTGTTACGGCATTGCCCTCTGCCAGTTAGCGCCGAACGCGGTGAGGCAGTTGGTAGGATTCACTGTAGTTAGTAAACAGGCCGGAATAGAGCCAACGGTAGAGCTTTTTAGGTTTTTCTACCAGCTTAAGAACTTCGGGAAGTCTAAGGGGTGGTATTCCTTTAGTCCTCGAGCCCGCGGAGGGTTCAAGGTTCAAAACCCGAGCAAAGTAGAGGGGTGGAAGGAGAAGTTCGTATTTGTTAGGAATAAAATAGCCCTCCCGAAGTGGAGAAGTGACGAGGTGCAGGATACCGCTCCTGTGGAGAATCAGGGGCCCGAAACGAGGCACATATTCCTGCAAGTGGGGACTTTCCAAACCCTTTGTTCCGAGGAGGAACTGGAGAAGGCTGGGCTTAGCCCATATTATTCGGGAAATGGAGATGCCGAAGAGGGTAGGAGTTCTTGTGTCCTGTTATTTAAGTTTACTGTTTTGCGCAGAATTAACCATGGATATATATGCAGTGGGACGCTTCGGAAAGCAACCGGCATCGGGGAGCCCCGCCAAGACTGAAGCGGCCAAGAAGAAGGGGAAAGCCGCGGAAGTATCTTCCCGGGGGAAGATATCAACCGGTGCGCGCCCGTCGACGGGGTCGGAGGAAAGAGTGACGCCGGCGGGGTGTCCGGCGTTGTCAAAGAAGAGGCCGGAGCCTACTGGGACGCCACAGGCCCCATCCAAGAGGCCCCGGACGGGGGAGAGCTCGCAGGTAACACTAAAAAACGTTGCTCATTACGTGAACTTACGCGAGGTGTATAACCGAGGTCTAATCCATGTGCCGCGTTGTGTTTAACTTATCCAGGGAGAGCAGGCGATCCCCAGTATGCTGGGGTTTGACAGCACGGATGCCGAGAAGATTCTTCGGCTGGCCAAAGGGATTATAGAGGTCGGCCTGAAGAGCGAAGTAGAAGCCAAGGAAGGGCTAGCCGCGACGGCGCGGGATCTTCGCGCGCGAAATGACAAACTGGCGTATGACTTGACCCAGGCACGCAAGAGGGCTGCCTTGGTGGAGTCCGAAATCGCGCGTCTGCGCGGTGTGGAGACGGAAAATCATGGCCTCCGAGGTGAGCTGATGCAGCTGCGAGCGAAGATGGAGGCGAGGGAAGCAGCCGTGGTTGGAGGGCAGGGGGCTTTGCTGAGGGCCTTCGCTGATAAGCTGTTCAAGACCACGACCTTCCTCGACTTTCAGACGAAGTTCGTGGCAATAGGGGATAAAGCCACCCGAGCCATGGTGCTGGAGGAGGTGAAGGAGGCGTACCCGGATGTGGACATTACTCGTCCAGAATTCGGGTATGACCCTGAGGCAGCGGCCGAGGTGGAAAAGGCCTACTACGCCTCTCTAACGGAGCTGCCGGAGTGGCCGCTGGTGAATGCACTCGGGGAGAAGAGACAGCTCCTAACTGCCGCAGAAGTTGCGAGCTGCGAAGTGGACCAGGACGCTGAATTCCTGGCCTACTGCAGGGGTGAACTGGTCCCAGCCCCCCAAAACACCGAGCCCCTCCCACCGATGGAAGCCGAAGTCCCTGCTGATACCGAGGCCGTTGTAGCAGCCGAAGGGGGAAATGCCGAAGTGTCTGAGGGCCAGCAAGAAGAGTTGCCCGGAGAGACTGAGGCAATTGAGCGGGAGGTCAGTAGATCCCCGCAAATTTAAACTTGTAAATTTGTAGAAATGTTAGGGATGATGTAATTGAACAATTGTACTCTTGCAACTTGAAATACAATTCTCGTTTCCTGGACTCTTGCTTTCTGTTTACTTGTATGATCAATTTTTGTTTGTTGCCGAACTGTATGTAACTTCTTACATACTTGAGAGTAATTGAACTTGTTGTCGTCGTTGTCTGTCTAGAACACCGCGGAGCTGCACGAGACAATAAAGAAGTTAATGAAATCACTTGAGTGGTTCCGCGGAGAGAAGAACCGTCTGGAAATGCACGTAGTGCCTAAGCTGAAGAAGCAGATAGCCTCGGCAGAGGAGAAGGTGGTCGAGGCCAATGAAAGAGCCAAAGACTTCGAGATGAAGTATCGAACCACAGCTGCCGAGATGAGCCGCGTCCGCGTTCACCATAAGGAATATGAGCGGATTCTGTCCGAGTTCGGTCTTCTAACTTTTGAAGAAGTAGAAGAGCGGACTGTTGAAATCCAGAGTGACATCGCGGCGTTGATGTCGAGGAGCTCGGTCGAGTCCGCGGAGCTCGTGAGGAAAAGAGAAGTCCTGGAACTGCTGCTCAGTATGTATGAAGGGCTGAAGGGCCGAATCAGGCGGAGGCCTTCTACCGAAGAGTTCATTGCGAGCACAAGCCAGGACCGAAGTACACAGAAAGCTCCTCGGAAGGAAAAGAAGACCAAAGGCAAAAAGAAGCCCTCTGAGCAGAGTAAAGGCATAGTCATCCGAGAGCCAGCTCCGGTGACTATAACTGAAGAGGAGCCCGTGACGATTGCCGAAGAGGTAGTCGATGAGCTTGCTCAAGAGATTGAGGTGATGGTCCCGGAGGAATGGGACCCTGAGCAATGGGCTCAAACCCCGAGGTCCGCGTCACAACAAACCAGCCGAGAGCGGACCAGAGATGAAGCTCCTAGGCCAGCGCCTAGAGAAAGTCCTCGGCGAAGGGAACCTCAAAGGGATGACCGAGCCAGAGCCCGAGAGGGTAACAGAGCCAGAGCCCGAGGTCAAGGACCTTCAAGGTCCCGGAGGACCCAACACAGACCGAGGAGCGGGTCCCAGCGCCGGAGCGCGCAATATTGGCTCGGGGGCCATAGACAGTAGCTTTGGTTTGTTGCCTTGTTGTTGTTGTTTTTTTTTTTTTTTCTCTTTTGGAGTCTTATGTAAAAAACCATTTGATTTGAATATTCAGAAGTTGATAATAAAACTGTTGTAACGTGTACAAATTGGAGTAACGAAGACAACTTGTTACAAATCACTTTAATCGGGTGTTCGGGAACGTGATAGAAAATTTGTTAACTGTTTTAAGTAGGTGTTCGGGAACACGGTTTGGATAAATCCTATCTCCCCGGACGGATCAGGCGGGAGTTAAAACTCCCCGGACGGATCAGGCGGGAGTGAAATTCCTCCCCGGACGGATCAGGCGGGAGTAAGCGTTTCTCCGGTTAAACAGACGAGAAAGTGATGTGAGTCCGGGGACTAAATTGTAAACCTCTACGGACGGACCGAGAGAGAGAGGTTTGATTGTCCGGAGACTAATAATGATAGTACGATAGTGTTAGGGCGTCCCCGTAACGTAAAGAATTAACACAGTAAGTTACGCAAGCAAGAAATTTTATTCAATGATAAATGCCGGAGCTAACTCAAAAGTACAAAGTGAAATAACAACTATAAAGGGAATTAAAGGAAAGATAGTACTTGCGATGTGGCCTTCACAGATAGAATCGCCTCAAATTTGTGACGTGCCAACTTCGGGGGATCGGGGTCCCGTTAATATGTTCAAGCTGATAGGAACCAGAGTCATGTACAGCAACGACTCGGTAAGGGCCTTCCCAAGAAGCATGTAGTTTGCCCTCAGGGGCAGCTTTGCTGGCCGAGTTGAGCCGAAGGACTAAGTCCCCGACATTGAACTGTGTACCTCGAACCCGGAGGTTGTAATACTGAGCAGCTCTCTGCTTGTACTTAGCCTGCTGAATGAACGATTGTTCTCGGCGATTCTCGAGCTCATCCAGATTTGCGCGAAGAGCCTCGTCATTATCATCCGGAACTAATGTGAGGAGGCGTGGACTCGGCACACTGATCTCAGCGGGGATAACGGCTTCGGAGCCGTAAGTAAGGCTGTAAGGAGTCTCCCCGGTGGAGGTGTGCGGCGTTGTACGAATAGCCCATAAGACTTGTGGAAGGTTCTCAGCCCAGAGACCTTTGGCATTATCCAGGCGCTTTTTTATTCCCGTGAGAAGGGTCCGGTTGGTGACCTCAACCTGCCCGTTTGCTTGAGGGTGAGCCACCGAAGTGAAAATCTGTTTGATGTGGAGTTCTTCACACCATGAGCGGAATGGATCATTGGCAAACTGTTTACCGTTGTCCGAGATGATAGTGCTCGGGATGCCGAAGCGACAAACAATATTGCGCCACACAAACTTTAAAATGTTCTGTCCGGTGATAGCCGTAAGTGGTTCGGCCTCGACCCATTTAGTGAAGTAGTCTACTGCGACGACCAGGAATTTCATCCCTCCCGGAGCGACAGGGAAAGGCCCAACAATATCAATGCCCCATTGGATGAACGGCCATGCACCTTGGATTCCGGTGAGCTCGGTCTGTGGCAAATGCTTCACCCTGGAGTGTAGCTGACACTTGCTGCATCTAGTCACTAAGTCGTGAGCATCGTTGAACAGGGTAGGCCAATAGTATCCCCAACGAAGAACTTTTTTTGCTAAAGTCCGGGAACCGATATGGCTTACACAGGCCCCTTCATGAACCTCCCGCAGAACTTGAATGGCCTCGGCAGGGGCGAGGCACCGAAGATTCGGTTGTAGGTACGATTGTCGATATAGAACTCCATTATGAAGGGAGTATTTGGGGGCTTTGAGCACAACTTGCCGAGCTCGTAGCTTGTCAGTGGGCAGAATCCCATCTTGGAGATACTGAATGATCGGAGTCATCCAGTTCGGATCACTGTCGGTCAGTACCGAAACTGTAGCCTCATGAATTGCTGGATGGGAGAGGTCTTCAACCTTGATATCCGGAGATATATTAGTTTGGACCGCGGAGGCCAACTTGCTGAGTGTGTATGCTCTGGAATTTTGAGCACGCGGGATTTTCCGGATAATAACTGTATCAAAAGTTGATATGAATTTGAGTGCTAGAGCGCGATACCTGACCATTGTTTCTTCTTTGGCGACATAAGTCCCCTGGATTTGCTTAGACACGATCTCGGAGTCCGTGAAGAGCTCTAAGTGACGAACACCTAAAGATTGTGCGAGCCGGAGCCCGGCGAGGACTGCCTCGTATTCCGCTACATTGTTAGTCACCTTAAATTTGAATCGGATGACATATTTAACCTCGACCTCCTCGGGATCGATGAGAAGCAGCCCGGCACCACTTCCTCGGACCGTGGATGCTCCATCCACAAATAGTTGCCACATCCGTGGTGAAGGAGCGAGTGTGACGCGGTGCGGTGTATCATTGTCTGCGGGGGACTCATGATTGTCTGCCGGGGTTTCGGCCAGGAAGTCGGCAAGTGCTTGACCTTTAATTGCTCGGCGGGGGAGGAACTGGATATCATACTCACCTAACTTAATTGCCCACTTGGCGAGGCGCCCGGACACCTCGGGTTTCACAAGGATCTGGCGTATAGGGTGATTGGTCAGGACTCGTATTTCACGTCCCTGGAAGTATGGCCGAAGACGCCGAGCTGCCATAACAAGGGCCAAAGCGGTTTTTTCAAGTTCTGAATATCGCGTCTCGACCCCATGGAGCACCCGGCTTGCAAAATATACGGGATGTTGAACCCCCTCCACTTCGCGCACAAGAGCGGCGCTGACAGCTTCTTCGGCGGATGCCAGATATAAGTACAGCGGCTCTCCGGGGAGAGGAACTGACAAAGTAGGCAGCTGCTGTATGTGACGTTTCAAGGCTTCAAAAGCCTCGGTACACTCTGGAGTCCACTCAAAGGACTTCGCTTGCCTCACGATCTTGAAAAATGGGAGCTGGCGCTCCGCTGCCTTCGATAAGAATCTGTTTAAGGCCGCTAGGCCACCTGTAAGGCGTTGAACTTCCCTGAATGTTTTTGGGGGCTGCAAATCTAATACATCACGGAGTTTAGCTGGATTGGCTTGCAAGCCGTTTTGTGAAACCATGTATCCGAGGAACTTCCCGGAGCCAACACCGAAGGTGCATTTTGCCGGATTGAGTCGCAAGTTATAGCGCCGCAGGGTGCGCAATGTTTCGGCGATATCCTGCACACATGAAGGATGGGAGGAGCTTTTGATGACCAAGTCATCGACGTAAACCTCAACATTGCGACCTATCTGGTCGTGGAAGACAAAGTCCATTAGATGCTGATAGGTGGCTCCAGCATTCTTGAGCCAGAAGGGCAGTTTCTTGAAAGCGTAGCACCCAAAGGCAGTGATAAACGCCGTTTTGATAGCATCCTGTGGATCCATAAAGATCTGATGATAGCCTTTGTATAGATCTAAGAAACAAAGTGCCACGTACCCCGTAATGGCTTCGGCCTTTTGATCGATGGAGGGCAAAGGATAGCAGTCCTTCGGACAGTGCTTATTGAGATCGGAAAAATCAACACACATCCGCCATGCCCCACTGCTTTTTGTTACCATTACTGGATTGGACAACCAGGAGGGGTAGAATACCTCGAACAAGATGTCCGCATCTAGGAGTTGTTTCACCTCAACTCGAATGGCTTCATTTCGCTCCGGGGCGAATTTCCTCTACTTCTGTTGGATTGGCTTGACACTAGGATCGATGTTCAGCTTGTGGGTAATCACCTCGGGAGAGACCCCGGGCATGTCCAGAGGAGACCATGCAAAAACATCGGAATATTCTCGCAGGGTCTGAATAATGACCTGATGTAGCCATGGCACGTCCACGGCCCCTACTGTTACTGTCTGCTCCGGCTTAGACGGATCTAGCGGGATTTGAGCAGTGGCATCCCCCAATGGGGTACGGTCCCGAGGTTCTAGAACCTGTGATGTTACCTGAAGCTGCTGTTTGGGAGGGACCTTAGCAGTCTTTTTGAGTGCTACGTACATACACTCCTTTGAGACCCTTTGACTTCCGCGGATAGCCACCTCACCATGCGAAGTAGGAAACTTGAGCGCGAGGTGATACGTGGAGCATATGGCCTTTGCCGGGGTGAGCCAGTCTCGGCCCAATATCATGTTATATGGTGATGGAGAATTCACCACATAAAAGTCCACGAAGATAGTTTTTATCTTCGGATAAGTCCCCAAAGACGCTGGGAGAGTGATGATACCTTCCGGCCGGACTTCACCCTGAGTGAAAGTCTGTAGTGGCCCGGGGGCCGGTCGAAGTTGGTCTCGGGAGATCCCCATCCTCTCGAAACAGTCCGCAAATATAATGCTTACTGCAGCACCATTGTCCACGAAGACCCGCCGTACTGTTATATTAGCTACAGTCATGTCGATGACAATAGCGTCAGTGTGGGGTGTTATCTCTGGAACCGGATCCCTATCCGTGAAGCTGACAGTCTCGGACTGATGGAGGCGTTTGTGACGTGGCTCCTCGGGAGGAGGACGTCGAGCCTCTGCCTTTAAGGCATGTCGTGAAGCCCCGGTGGGTAGGGCTCCATATATCACGTTTATCACGTGAGGTGGTGCGTTGTCCCCGGGTCCTCCCGGAGGAGGAGGTGGAAGTGGGAGACGTGGCGGCTGGCGATTGCCAGAATCTTGTCGTGCGTAGTTATTGGGCCCCTGCCGGTTATTCTGCCAATGTGGCCGATTTTGTTGAGTATCTCGGTCATGGTAACCTCCGCGGTTATGAGACGAGCCCCCATTGTGGTTTGCCCGAGGTTGGTCTCCGGTTCGCGCAACGTATTGCCGCAAAAACCCTTTCTTGAGGCATTCCTCAATCTCCTTGCCGAGTTCTCGGCACTCCTCTGTCTCATGGCCGTGATCTCGGTGGTACGCGCACCACTTTCCACGGTTCCTCTTTTCCGGAGGCGCTGTCATCCGCGGACAAGGTCGGAAATCGTTTTTGTGGAGTGAAAGAATTTCAGTCCGTGACTTCGTCAGTGGAGTCAATTGCGGAGTTGCACTTCGGGATTCTGAACGCCCCGGTGTCAAGCGTGAAAATGCGCTAGTTCGCGTATTAGGCCCAGTTTGTGCTTTGTCGGCCTGTCGCTTAATTGCGTGCTTCTCACGCTTCTGCCGAGTCTGCTCCTCGGCCTTAGCAAATTTGCACACTGTTTTGAACAGTGCTCGAGTTGTGACCGGGGTGTTCCGAGCTAACTCGGTGTGGAGTGCTCCAGGGCGGAGTCCATTCATAAAGGCGTTGATGGCCACATCGTCGGGGCAATTTCCCACCTTGAGGCTTACCGCTGTGAAACGGTCCAGAAATTGAGTAACGGTTTCACCGTCCCGTTGCTCCATATTCATGACATCGGCCAGAGTGGCCATGGGCTTCGCCCGGGCTTCGAACCGTGCCCAAAAGTGCTCGGCGAGTTCTCTGAAAGAGGATATGCTGTCTCGCGGGAGAGAATCAAACCAGACCCGAGCTTCATCCTGTAAGTACTCCGGGAAAATCCTGCAGTACTGAAGGGATGTGATGTTATCATGACTAAGCATGCTGTGCCTAAAAGCGCCAAGAAAATTGGCCGGATCTCCAGCGCCGTTGTAAGGTGGTATAGCTGGCCGTTTGAACCCTTCGGGAAGGGTGATGGCCATGAGTTATGAGGAGAACGGCGTGATGATCTCTCCATTGGCATCAAGGCCCAGGATTCTATCCAGTTCAACGTTGCGTTGAACTCGCTCATACTCTTGGAGATCCTGAGCATGAGAATCAGCGTAGCGCACTCTTTTAGCCGCATTAAGTGGACGGCGGCGATCCACATCAGTTGGTTCCTCATTGCGAGGTCGTGATCCATTTGAACTCCCAAGGTCCTCGGAAGAACTAGGTCGTTCCCGTCGTCGTTCCTGACGCCCGCGGTACCCCGGTTCCCGTTGGCCGCGCAGGCGGGGTGGAGGCACCACAGGATTATCATTGTGGCTAACAGGTCCTGCGGCAGGCTCCGCTGGGCGTAGGCGATTAACTGCCCAATCTTGAAGGACATGTGCATGCTCTTGTAAGAAATCTTGAAGCAGTTCTGGGGTGATTTGAACGTTCACCGGTGGTTGAGCAGCAGCAATATTAGGGTCTTGCTGATCTTGAGGGGGTGGAGGGTTTTGATTACCCTGATGATTGGACGTACTCCCCGCCGGCAATTGCCTCGGCGGCAAAACTTGATCCACGGGTGGATCTTGGTTAGGTTGATCTCCTTGGCGAGATTGATTCTGACGAGTTGTCACCATGATTTCGGAAGGCAATGATATTACAAAATACTACCTTGTCGTTCCCACAGACGGCGCCAATTTGATAATGCGCAATCCGGTAATCACACAATCGAACAGTAATCAACAAGAACAGAATGTAAAAACACAGAATTTACGTGGTTCGATCCGGAGATCTACGTCCACGGGGAGAAAACGGCAATCGCCGAGGTGTTTCTTTTACTCGAATGTTGAGTTTACAGTGCGTATTACAGAAAGCAAAGTGCGAACCCTAATTCAGAGTTCTTTTCCTCTATTTATACTACTAAACCCAAACCCTAACTAAATCCCTATAATCTTGCCCACCAAATCTGCATGGCGGTTGAGAAAAGATCATGGGCCTTGATTCACGGAACAGATTTGATTCGCTGGACCGAATGCGTGTTGCTGGGCCTGTTGGGCCTGGGCCTTCGCGCTTGCTGACGTGTTCGCTGAACTGGTGAATGGGCTCAGGATTAACCCGGCCCGAAGTAACCGGGTCATCCCTATCACCCTACGAATAGGTAAAAGTTTGGTGTAAGGTGATGTGCAAACAACACGAAATAGAAGATGAAAATTCAGACTAGAAGAAACTTCCTAAATAATTATAACGACAAATATGAGTTGCTCTTCGTTGTTGGTTGGCTTTGATTTTGGAACTTGAAATCTTATCTGTTGCAGGATGACAAAATTGCTTCGCTCACTGAAAAAGAAAGTGGAAATCGTTATCCGTTGGTCGCTATGTCTATTAGAGCATCTTCGGTGATTATTTCCTGTTACGTAATTGTCACATCAAAAAATTAATACTCCTTCGGTTTCAGTTTAATTTATTTATTTGTCATTTCGATTTATCTCAATTTTACTTTGTCAATTTATAAATAACAAAATTTTCATACAATCTTCACCTTTGAAAAAATCAAAGATTTCATAATTTTTTTTTAACCTTCATGTTCGATTAATTAAGCAAGTTAAGCCGAAACGAAGAGAGTAATTCATTATATTTATATCTGTTTCCCTCCAATTATTTAAGGCATAATTTCTATTTATTGGGATCGCATTTTCAGATCATCCACTTTATTTTTTCATTTTTAATTTATTAAAATTTTAATTACAAGTTTTACTTATACAATTAGGTCAATAAATATTCACCATTGTTCTTAATTAATGTATCAATTTATTTTTAATTATTTTTTTTTGGCAGAAAATGGTATTGTGCCGAAGTTAAAATGAATTATTTTACACAATCTTATTAAAATTGAAAGTTTATAAAAGAGAAAGATGAGTACAAGTCTTAAAAGGAATCACAAACAATAAACATCTTAAATAAATTGAAATATAACTACACATTGTTATCATCTCCACAAGTGTTCAATCAAGTTTGGTTTGAAGTAGTTGATATTTTTCCTACCAGAGCTTCTTCGTCGGGTTTGGTGAATATGGACCATGCTTGCATTATGCTTGCCATAATCATGGTCTGCCAATTTTCCCGTTGATTTAGAGGAGACAAACAATACTAATTAACATCGACATAATAGAAGAGATTATAATTCAGTGCAGTACTGCAGTTACTGCACTAAATGCAGTGTATCTGTGCGTGAGAGAAAGAAAAAACATACCATGTGTAGGTGCGAGAGAGAGAGGAGGAGAGAGAATACATTGTGAAGTGTGTGAGAGAGGAGATTACTGCATTTAGTGCAGTAACTGCATTGGATTGTAATCCATAATAGAAGTGGACTAATCATTAATCAAGTATACAACTTCTAAAGAAAAATCATTATTGAGGGTGCAAGACCACACATATTGACAGATAGAATTGTTATTTATTTGTTGAATACACAGAATGGTTGAAAAAATCATGACTATAATTAACAATAAAATACTTGAAAATTCCCATATACGATGAAGATTTTATGTTGCTGTCGGGGGAAAAAAAAAAAAAAGAAGAAGAAGACCATCTCCTATTAACATAGGAACTGGAAGTTGAACAAAAGACAAAATCCATGCATATGTGGCTCGAAATCTCTTTTGATTTACTCATTGGATCCTTCAATGGAACCTGATAGAGATTAAGATAATGATTAAGATTAAGTATATATATTAGATATATTTGTATCTATTAATTAGAATTCTCTTAATATGAAAAGGTATATTTTGTCCAATATCGCGTTTATGGACTTGGGGGTCAAGTAATGGGTCGAATCTGCATTAATTGTCCAACTTCAAAGCGGTCTTTGAGGGTCTTCCGGTCCGAACTGGGGTTTAGCTATATCAGGCAAAGTTGTAGCCTTTTGAATTAACCTTCCAACGCCATCAAATGAACCTCAATCGAATTTGTAGATCTCAAGATATGGACAAAATACGAATTCCATTTCAGAATAGAATTTGACGCTGCATTCCACTCTTTTCACCGTTTCACCTCTTTTCTTGCTCGTTTCTTCTTCAAACTTCACCCTAATTTACTTTTGATCTTAAAATCACACCTTTTGTTACAAAATGACCAAACACGTAATTTGGCTCAAGATAATCAAATATAACACAAAAAATATCGAATTTATATGCAAACACTACCAAAATACTCATATAAATCGACCTAAATGCATGTGCACAGTACGTGTATCATAATCTCTCAAACTTAAATTGTTGTTCGTCCCTGGACGATAAAATAGAAAAGTCAAGAACTTCAAACATTAGGGCGATTTAAGCGACGAATCTAGCCTCATAAAATTTTAGAAAACAAACAATATAGACTAATGAGCATATCCGACATAGCATATATCAACTACTTTCAACTCATGACAATTCAAATGAATGATCATCACCGGATAAGTGTATGACTCATATCTCAAGTGTATAGAATGAGATATGTTTGTGCTCCAGTTGAATCACATGTACAGTCTACCATATGCTTGCCTATTATGTAGCATATACTTTATACTCGACACGTGTGAACAAATAATCAGTAAGGTCTTTGTTTTGGTTGTAATGTATGCTTTAAAATAAGGTGGAACAATTTTTTGGATAAAAACGTCTTGGACAAATATAACATAAAACCACTGAATTTATATGCAAACACTATCAAAATATTCGTATAACTAGACCTGAACGAATGCATACACTATGTGTATTACAACATTTGATTGCTTTATTTTATAATAAAAATAAATTTAAAAAACAAATAGCAAAATTAAAATAAATTAAAAAAGCACCTAATTTATGGTTATTTTTTCGGTTTCAAGTAAAATATAGAAAATTCATGTTTTTTATGACTTTTAATTTGACATTTACATTGCACATTTTAAAATAAATTATATTAAACAAATACAATTGTTTGTGGATTATTTAGGTTAGATTTTATCTATGTAATATGAGTTGAATTATTTGATTGGGTTTGAGATACAAATAAAGATTAAATAAAAATTAAGAATTTTTTTATAAATACTTATTAATTAATCTTTTTAAAATATTAGATTATATTTTATATTTTTTTAAACTCTAGTTTTTATTTTATGAACAAATCCATATATGTATCTTTCCTATAATATTATAATTGTTCAGAAATTATAAAATCTAACTACTTTTCGATTTCTAGATTCACGGATAATATTTTTTACAAAGAAAATAAAAATAAAAAATATCACAGGAACACATGCGCACGTTAGAGATAAATAATTTATAGATCTGCTTTAATATTTTGTATCTCTCTCTCAAATGTTATGGAACTTCCTAGAGACACTGGTAACTTTTTTCATTTTTGAATCCACTTTTTTTATTTGCAATAGATTAAAAACAAACCATTTTTCTTAGTATTTAATTTGATTGTGATATTCGGTATTTTGTATAATATATTAAATATAAAATAAATAATTTTAGTTGGTTGATTATTGTGCTTAGATTTGAATATTTATTGTGAGTTGAACTATTTACATTGTTATGAGTTGCAAATAAAATATTTTTTTATTAATGTAATTAAAAGTTATTAGATAATTTAGTATCCTTTTTTAACAAAAAATAAGTTATTCAATTAGATTGTTCAAATTTTCAGTTTTTTTTACAAATAAATATATTTTAAATCGAGCATCGCACGACGGAAAATTCTAGTAATTGATAATAGTATTTCCACCAAATCAAATGTTGTCAAAATCCAAGTCATATCTTTGGCAATCAAGTAGAGGTACGCATTCGGTTCGGGAACCGGCCCGATTCTACCGACGTTTAACAATTTCAGTTCAGAATCGGAACCGTAACCGTAACCATCCTATATGAGGTTCAGCTCCGGAGAAGGTTTGATTGAAGATTCAACTCCAAATTTAAAAAATAAAGTAAAGTTCTCCGATAAAAGAATCAGAGGATCTTATTGAGATTGTACAATTGAATTTATTTTAATGAATTATATTTTTACAATTTTATTGTTTCTTTAATTGTAAACACAAAAGGCAAAAACTCGTATGTAATCGTCACACGGCTGTCATACGGTATAACGAGAAAAAGTATCATTTTTTGTGGTAAAAGTATCACGTTTATCTGTAAAAGTATCACCTTTTCTGAACAAAAAAAAGTATCACTTTTTGTAGCAAAAGTATCACATTTATCTGTAAAAGTATCAATGTAGTAAAAGTATCACCTTTTCCGAACAAAATAAAGTATCGTTTTTTGTAACAAAAGTATCACATTTATCTGTAAAAGTATCAATGTAGTAAAAGTATCATTTTTTCCTGTAAAAGTATCAATGTTTTCTGTAAAAATATATTTCGTCGCACGTATGACCGTTCACGCACAAGACTCACTCAACACAAAATTTGTTGTTACATTTACTTTAATTTTTTTCTCAAAAAAGTATTCGATTTTTAGTTACAATATATACATATATATATATATATCATACACACAACCACACACACTTGCTAAACATGTGTGTATATAAATATACGAAAATATATTTACGTATATCACACATGCATATGCCAAGCCATAACGATATTTATATATAAATGACATTATTATTTTAGTTTGACGCGTGTATAACTTTCGCCATGCACATTGGTAATTTTAATTACCTGCCAAAATCCGAAAAAATTATTTTTAATTCAGTACGTTAGGTTTTATCCGGTAAAAGTCTTGTATGTTAGAAAATTTCAATTTTAGTTCTATATGTTTCAAAAGTTGTGCAATTTAAGGACACTAACCATCACCAACGACCAATTTAGCCGGGATTAGACTAATAAATTTAGGCTTTTGAGTGCTAATACTTATGTATCAAGTATTTGTCCAGATTGTTAAACAAAAGAAGAAGATTCATATTCTAGAGTTCGGAATTTTCTGTATTGAATTGTGTTTTTTTGTGTACAATGTACAAGGTATATATACACCAAGAATTAATCTAATCAAGGAAAAAATCAATCTCCCAATTTAGGGGATTCTATTGTAATTTGCCTATAATAGCTAAGGAAAGAATTAATTACAATCTTTTCCTAATTCTACACTCCCCCTCAAGTTGGTAGATGGAGAGTCCCACATACCTAACTTGTCAAGAACCTTGTGAAGGGCTGTTCCCGAAACAGCTTTTGTTAGAATATCTGCAAGTTGATCTTCAGACTTGACAAACGGAAGAGTGATATCTTCATTATCTAGTTTCTCTTTGATGAAATGTCTGTCAATTTCTATATGTTTAGTTCGATCATGTTGGACGGGGTTATGAGAAATGCTCACAGCTGCTTTATTGTCACAATAGAGTTTGAATGCTCCTGTCTCCAATAGGCCCATCTCAGTCATCAACTTCTTTATCCATAACAGTTCTGTTATCCCTTTCACAATTCCTCGAAACTCTGCTTCTGCACTTGAGAGTGCTACCACCTTTTGTTTCTTACTCCTCCAGGTCACGAGATTGCCCCCTACAAAGGTGAAGTACCCAGCTGTAGATCGTCTGTCTGTGATGTTTCCTGCCCAATCAGCATCAGTATATCCGAACACGTCTAGTTGCGTGTTTTTTCGGAAGAATATCCCTTTTCCAGGGGATGACTTTAAGTATCTCATGATCCTAATGACTGCATCCATATGTTCCACCAAGGGTTTATGCATAAACTGGCTTACGACTCCAACTGCATATGCTATATCTGGCCTCGTGTGTGAGAGATAGATCAGTTTGCCAACAATCCTTTGGTACTTTCCTTTATCGGCTGGCTTATTGCTTGAATCTCCTCTTAGTCCATGATTGACAGCTATAGGTGTTTCTGCTGGCTTGCAATCCAGAAGTCCTGTTTCCGCAAGAAGGTCCAGAACATACTTTCTTTGAGATAAGAATATGCCCTCCCTTGATCTCATCACTTCTATTCCAAGGAAATATTTCAACCCACCAAGGTTCTTCATTTTGAACTCAGAGAACAAGTTTTCTTGAAGGAGTTTGATCTCTTCCTCATCGTTTCCTGTAATGATTATGTCATCAACGTAAATTATTAAACATGTGAGTTTAGAGTACCTTTTTTTCAGGAACAATGTGTGATCTGAGTTGCTCTGGGTATATCCATATTTCTTCATAGCCGACGTAAATCTTCCAAACCATGCCCGAGGCGACTGTTTTAGCCCATATAGAGACCTCTTTAATCGGCATACTTCTCCTTCTTTGAATTCTCTTTCAAAGCCCGGTGGAATCTCCATATATATTTCTTTGGTCAAATCTCCATGGAGAAAAGCATTTTTCACATCAAACTGATGTAGAGGCCAATCACGGTTAGCTGCTACTGAAAGTAACACTCTTACAGTGTCTAATTTTGCCACAGGAGAGAATGTCTCTGCAGAGTCAATTCCGTATACTTGAGTGTAGCCTTTAGCAACCAGTCTTGCTTTATACCTTTCTATTTCTCCATCTGGGTTATACTTGATTGTGAAGACCCACCTACAGCCAACTGGTTTCTTTCCTGGAGGCAGTTGGCTTTTGTCCCATGTCTCACTTTTACTAAGAGCTGTCATCTCAGTATTCATTGCCTCCCTCCATTCTGGATGTTTTTGTGCCTCTTCTGCGTTTTTTGGGATCCACTCAGTAGACAACTTATTTCTGAAACGTTGAATTTTTCCGTTTCCACCTGTGACAAAGTTGGCAATTGGGTATCTGGATTGCTTGGGCCTGTATTCAGGGTTGTACCTCTGAGGGGGGACTCCTCTGTTCTGCCTTGGGGGAAGATAATACGAATTCTCGTTTTGGCCTGTATTGTTAGGAAAAGATACAGGAACTGGAGAATAATTAGTTTCAGAATCAGGGTTAGAAATTTGTACCTCCGAGGTATTCAATGAGGGAGATGTGGGACCAAGGTTCATTGGAATAGACTGTACTTCTTCAGTAGAGCTCGGTTCTCAGTTATCTGTAAACAACCAATCAGAGTGTTGATTGTTCGTCTCCCCCTTAACACCTGATTGTAGAGAAGCATAATAGTATTCTGTCTCAAGGAAATTGCAATCCATCGTGATATAGAGTTTCTTGGTAATGGGATCGAGACACCGATAACCTTTCTGATGGATCCCATATCCAAGAAAAACGCACTTCACAGTGCAAGGGTCAAGTTTGTTCCGATGAATTTTGGGAACATGAACAAAAACAGAACATCCGAATATTCGAGGTTGTAACATGAGAATGGAAGGTAGGGTAAATTTTGAGGAAAGAGCCTGAAGAGGGGATATGAATTTTAATGCTCTTGTGGGTAATCGGTTAAGAAGGTAGACAGCTGAAGCAACGGCTTCAGGCCAAAAATTAGACGGTACTCGAGATTCAAGTAAAAGGGCACGAGTGGTTTCCAAGAGATGACGATTTTTCCGTTCAGCTACCCCATTTTGTTGAGGGGTGTACGGACAAGTGGTTTGATGGATAATCCCGTTTTTTTTAAAAAATGTTTGAAGTTCGTCGTTAACATATTCCCCCCCATTATCAGAGCGTAGAATCTGAATAGTGCTTTGAAATTGATTTTTAACAAGATTAAAAAACTCAATAAATCGACTGCAGACCTCTGATTTTTATTTTAAAAAATATACCCACGTCATGCGGGTACAATCGTCAATAAACAGTACAAACCATCGAAAATCGGTGTTCATTGATTCAGGAGCCGGTCCCCAAACGTCAGAGTGAATCAGAGAAAAAGGAACAGTATTTTTATTATCAACGGAAGCAAACGAAGTTCTATGACTTTTGGCAAAGTAACAAGTATCACAAATAGTACGATAGTTCTTTGAAAATAAAGAGGGAAAAAGATGCTTAAGATACTCATCGGAAGGGTGACCCAACCGACGGTGCCACAGCCATATCTGTCGATTTTGTGAGCCATGGGCCAAATATGCGGATCCTGTTTCAGACAGTTCATCGACATAGTACAGTCCATCCTTTTCAGAACCACGCCCAATTATCTCCCTCGAATGAATATCCTGTAATAGACAAAAAGTGGGATAAATGAGAGCCACACAGTTAAGTTCTTTCGTTACTTGACTAATGGATAACAACTTACATGATAAGGAGGGAACATAAAGACAATTGGACAATTTAATTTTAGGAGAAATTTCAACTGTTCCTGCCCCGAGGACCGGAAAAGATCCTCCATTAGCATTTTTAATAAAAGTTTTATTTGGTTTAGAAGGGTCAATAATATCCTCCCGATCAAATGTCATTGTATCAGTAGCACCACAGTCAAATATCCACCGTTGATTTTTATTAGACGTAATATTTAAAGCATGGGAGTTGTGACTTTGGGACTGAAATGAAAATTGAAGATGGGTTTGGGGTAAAATAGGAATTATTCTCCTATTAGGGCAAAAGCCCTCCCCCTCACCCATTTTACCTTTCGCCACTTTCATTCTTGCCTCGCCTTCTCTCTCTGTCTCTCCTCTGCTACTGCCGTCGACCAGGTTTCCGCCGTGAACGACGGCGGCGATTCCGCCGGTAGCGGGTGTGCTGCCCTCGCTGGTAGCCCGGTTGGTGTTGCCGTGGGTGGTGGCCACCGCTGCTCTTCCTCCGCTACTATTCCTTTGTCGGTGGCGATTTTCATCCCACCACTCCGGGTATCCGGTTAACTGGAAGCAGGTTTCCTTTGTGTGCTTATTTCCGCCGCAATGAGTACATCGGAGCTTTTCTTTGTCGGTTTGACGAGATGATGATTTCCATTGGGAAACTGACCGTCCTCCTCCTCCTCAGGAGGCTCCTTTCGCGGCAAAGGCTTCGCCGGAGCTCTGCTCTGTTCTGGTCATCATTACTCCGATTCAGAGGGACTCCCGGCGGACGGTTGCATAGGCAGAGGCTAGGGAGGGAAGAGGGTCTTGATTCAGAATGTCCCTCTTTACGGGATCGAATCGGTCGTCTACTCCGGCCAAGAACTGGTACAGTCTCCCTTCTTGAATGAGTCGATTATACAATTGATATTGTCATCTCCTGTGAACTTGTTGGGTTGTCTTTGGTCGATCTCAGCCCATATGGCCTGAAGATCACTGTAATATTGTTCAAGAGTCTGATTTCCTTGTTTGATTTGGCTTGCTCGAGTCGTCAACTCGAAAATCTGCAGGTAATTTGTGCCACTGTTATACGTTGCTTCCAGGCCCTCCCAAAGGGACTGAGCTGTCGGGTATTGTAAAAAATTTGGAACCAGTGTTGGTTCAATTGAGTTGATTATCCAGCCTTTTACGGCATTATCGACGGCATCCCACGTTTGGAATTTGGGGTCACTGACAGAGGGAGCCGGAGGCTGGCCTGTGATGTGGTTGCCCCGTCCCCTTCCTTTGATGAACATCCCCATCAGTTTTGACCAGATTGCATAATTCCGGTCATTCAGTTTAACATTCACCATCAATGGTGATGTCTCGATCGCTAGATTCTGATTCATGGTGTTTCTCTGGAGATACTGGATTATAGTTGAGATGTCGGGTTCTGAGGTTTGTGAAGGGGTCGTTTCGGTTGGTTCGGTCATGGTAAATGATGAGAACACGAGTTCGACTCAGACGCGAAGATCGAAACTCCGCTCTGATACCATGTTAAACAAAAGAAGAAGATTCATATTCTAGAGTTTGGAATTTTCTGTATTGAATTGTGTTTTTTTGTGTACAATGTACAAGGTATATATACACCAAGAATTAATCTAATCAAGGAAAAAATCAATCTCCCAATTTAGGGGATTCTATTGTAATTTGCCTATAATAGCTAAGGAAAGAATTAATTACAATCTTTTCCTAATTCTACACAGATAACATGTCAAACCATTAAATTACTTTAGTAGCTCGGCAAAAAAAGAAAAGAAAGAGGTAACCCCTAATTTTCATATGAGGTGCATTTCTTTGGGCCTGTTTGTTTATGGCTGTGGGTGGCTGGAGTACTGTAGGCTGTGGAGAATAAAGTGGAATTTTTAGGTTGGGGTAAATAAATGAGTGTTTGTTTATGTTGGTTGAGAGATTGGGTTGGAGTTGGTTTATATTATAAAATGTGGTAAAAGTGATTTGATGTGTGTAAGAGATAGTTAATGATTGATTGGTTATTGATTAAAGTTGTATTGGGAATTGAGTTTGATTGATGATGTGTGAGAGTTTGTTAAAAAATGATTGATTATTGAATAGAGGTGTATTGGAAATTGGATTTGATTTATGATGTGTGTAAGAGTTAGTTAAAGAATGATGATTATTGATTAAAGTTGTATTGATAATTGAGTTTAATTAATGATGTGTGTAAGAGGGTTGGAGACAATATATTGTCACAAACCCATAAACAAACACATGTTAGGTTGGACACAATCCACAACGGATTGGCCCAACCATAAACAAACACACCCTTTATATTTTCTATTTTATTTTCTTTCTTTCTTTCTTCATCTTTCTCAAATTTATTAATGACGTGTGTCGCACGTGATTAATTGTGGCCAAATTGACCATTTCTGATGGTCAGTGTCATTAAATTGGATAACTTTGAAAACATATAAGACTAAAATTAAAATTTTCTAACATAAATGACTTTTACTGGACAAAGCCTAACATACTGGATTAAAAATAAAATTTTGCCTCAAATTGGCATAGTATTTTGATAAAACTAAAAACTCATGTCCAAATTGCAACTTTTTATAGTTTATGATCTATTTTTTAACAAAACCAATCAAACCATATGTGACACGTAGACTTGGGGCAGCGGACCTAACAGTACCTCAAAACCTATGGTTATAGAGGATGTTTGATCTGCTAGACTAACTTCTTAAGTTTCCGGGAGCTAGACTAATGCGCATGCATTGATAGGGCACTTAAAAGAGTTACTTGGAGGCTGATAGTCAGCAAAGGGATAAGGGCATTTCCAGGGCAGAATAGACAATAGCACATGCATCTTGAAAACTACATTTTTATTTTTATTCTTAATATTAACTTGAAAACTACCGTTAAAAAGATGCAATAGATCAACCTCCCACGGATAAAGTGAAAACTACATTAAAAAAATTTGTAATAGATCAATCTCCCAATCAGGCTACACCAATAAAATCCTGTTCCCCTAAAAGCCAAAAGATGACTGTTCAAAAGGTAATAATTAAGTAATTATTGCATGGAAACGCAACGAACTTGATAAATTAAGCTCTTTATTTATAACCCACAAACCTCTTCCTCATCTTAAACCTCTCTCTCCTCTTTCTTTCTCTCTCTGTGTCGTCTTCTTCTTCTTCAGTCTAACATGGCTAATAGGCATGCTATGGCAATGGAGAGAACTGGACAGTGGTATTTTTTCTCAAATTTCCAGACTGATTAATTTGATAATTTTTTGCTGTTTATTTATCAGATTTTTTCATTCTCAACAGGGTTTTCTCTCAAGAAATTCCAACTGATGTTATTGTCGTGGTTGGCGAAGCCCATTTCTCTCTTCACAAGGTAAATACATATCCCAAAAAACTCTACAAGGTTGTATTTGGATGAAAGACTTTGAAAACCGTTATGGTTTCGAATCTTTTGTATTTGAAATTTCAGTGATTTTAAGTTCCTTACTTGGATGTTTGAATTCTAATAAATGAATTTGAATTGTACCGACCTTTTCTTTTCTTTCTAAAAGATGATGATAATGAAAAAGTGTGTAGCATAGGTGCGTGCGTGAAGTATATAGATGTGTACCGTGCGTATGCAATGTGTCTGCTATGTGTGAAGTGTGTGCAATATGTATGATCATGTGGTTATACATGTACACAAAATTTCAAATCAATAAAAAGAATTAACTAATTCAAACTCCATCAATTTATTTTTTTGTCAAACAAATTGCGTGGATTTCATTGTAGATGTTGGATCCATCTCTCAAATCCAGAATCTAAATGCAACCTACTTGATTCTTGATCTTCACTGAAGCCTAATCTTTCCATTTCTTCACTAAACTTAAACTATTGATTCTTGCAGTTCATGCTTGTAGCAAAGAGCAATCGCATAAGAAAACTGATCCTCGATTCGAAAGACGTGGATTTAACAACAATAGATCTCTCAGACATACCAGGAGGCCCTGAGATCTTCGAAAAAGCTGCAAAATTCTGCTATGGTGTCAACTTTGAGATCACAGTTCATAACGTCGCAGCGCTTAGATGTGCTGCTGAGTATCTTCAAATGACTGATAAGTATTGCGACGGTAACCTCGCCGGAAGAACCGAGGATTTCTTGTCCCAGGTTGCCTTAACAAGCTTGTCCGGTGCCCTCGTTGTCCTTAAATCGTGTGATGATCTTCTTCCCATGGCTGAGGATCTCAACATTGTCCGCCGCTGCGTCGAAATCGCAAGCGCTAAGGTACTTTTAGAATGGTTTTTCTTAGCGAATACACATTTATATAAGAGTAGGTCTCTTGTGCACTAAGATCCATGCAATCCGAGTTATAAGTAAAAATGTATTAATATTTATGCTTAAAGGTATTATGTTTTGATGTTTTCTTTACTAGATTACTTGTTTTCTATGATCGTATTGCCAGAGACTGAGGGGTGCGTGGTAAATCTGTCTGGAAGTTTTGTTGTATGAGTTCTAAATAGAGGGTGTGTTTTATTTTGGGACAGAACGTGGTATAATTTATAAAATATTGTGCAGTCATACTTAAAAATTGATCAGAATGTATTAAAAAATAGATGATAATTAATAAATTATTGGAAATCGATCTGTCCCCGTCCAGACGGGCAAATCCCCTAAACATAGGCAAGATTGTTTAATGTTTCTTGATTGACTGTTTAATGTCTTTGGTTACTACATCACTTGTTTTCTCTGATCTTATTACCACCCAAAAAATCATAGTAGTGAGTTAGTTAATCGTTGTTTCTTGGTTGATTGTTAAACGCTTGTGTTGATCTGATCAGGCTTGTGTAGAAGCAAATTTTCCGAGCCGTTCGCCTCCGAACTGGTGGACTGAAGAGCTAACCATCTTGGACATTATCTTTTTCGAAAAAGTGATTGCATCAATGAAAGCAAGGGGAGCAAAGGGGCTCACTCTCGCGAGCGCAATCATAACATACACCGAGAGATCACTGCGCGATCTTGTGCGCGACCACTCAGGAAACGGCGTTAGATCATCAGATGCAGCAGACAGTGACATCAGAATCCGCCAACGGGAGATTCTCAACTCTATTGTGACCATACTACCCTCAGAAAAGTCAGCTTTCCCCATAAACTTCCTGTGCTGTCTCCTTAGGACCGCGATTTTCCTGAGGGCGGATAGCCGGTGCAAGAGTGAGCTGGAGAAGAGGATATCGGGGATTCTAGAACATGTGACGGTTGATGATCTTCTGGTGTTGTCTTTTACGTACGACGGTGAGAGGCTGTTTGATTTGGAGAGTGTGAGGAGGATTGTTTCAGGGTTTGTGGAGAAGGAGAAGAATGTGGCTGTTTTTAACGCGGGCGATTTTAAGGAGCTTTGCTCGACGGCTATGCAGAGGGTTGGTAAGACGGTTGATGCTTACCTTGGGGAGATTGCGACTTATGGTGAATTGAGTATTTCGAAGTTTAATGGGATCGCGAATTTGATCCCGAAGATGGCTAGGAAAGTTGACGATGATCTTTATCGCGCGATTGATATCTACTTGAAGGTTAGTTTATCGTTTTCGCATTTCTTGATCCATTTTCAGTAGCATATGTTGATTATTGTTTGAGATGTTAATGTTATGATGAATCTATTCATGAATTACATCTTTAGGTTTGGATTGGTTTGTTGTTTTTATGCTAATATGTTATGATTCTTGATTGGCTTCAAGATATATAGAGATTTGAGGGTGTAAATGTAAACGAGTTGATGAGTTACTTGAGAATTCAAAAAAGAAACTATAGAAGTTCGAGTTCAACTCGAAGTTATCAATGATAAGTTAACTAGTTCAATAAGAAAGGAAAAGAGTTTGTCTGATTAGAGATTATACAATACCACGTTGCGTATTTAAGTCATTTGAACTAATTTTTGTGACCAGGCACATCCAAATCTCGATGAAATCGAGCGTGAGAAAGTATGTAGCGTGATGGATCCACTGAAGCTATCCTACGAGGCCAGAGTCCACGCGTCACAGAACAAACGCCTACCAGTACAAATTGTCCTGCACGCCCTCTACTACGACCAGCTGAAGTTAAGAAGTGGAGTCGAAGATCACAAGACACCGGACGCAGTAACAACGCGGAATCAGCTGCAGGCGGACGTGTCACTGGTGAAGGAAAACGAAGCTCTTAGGACAGAGCTGCTGAAGATGAAAATGTACATAGAAGATATCAAGAAACCACAGGGGACGTCGTCTAAATCAGCGTCTAGAAAGCCGACGTTCTTTTCATCCGTGTCGAAAACTTTGGGGAAGCTGAATCCGTTCAAGCATGGATCTAAGGATACGTCGAATTTAGATGATGGAATGCCGGATTTGAGCAAGCCTAGGAGGAGGAGATTCTCTATTTCTTAAATTAGGGACTGCATTTTGTGTTTATCTTTTTTGATTATTTAGTGTGATTGAATTATGTAAAGAGTTTGTTGTATGAGTGTGTTTATCTGAGTGAGAAACTTTTCTTGGTTACTTTGTTAATAACTTAATATACTTCTTGGATTGTGATTCATGATTTTAGTCCCTTTATTTTATTATTATTATTGTCGTCGTTGTTTTAATGGAAGAGGGAATCAACAAACATTATTTGACAATTGTTTTAATTAAAATATGGAATCAACTAACACTAATGGACAATGGAAAGATAGAGGTGAAAGTCCACATGGTAAATTGAGCAAGATTATGAGCTTTCAAGTCTTCAACCCTACTAATTTCAAATAGATTAGGCGCTTGGACGATGATATAACTAATACATACGATTTTAATTAATATATTAGTTGTTTCAAATTGGTGTACAGTTATATTTTATACTCCCATTATACTCATTGTTTTATCAAATTTCACACACACTAATAGCATGATTGGTATGAAAATATAGGGTGAGAATAAATGATCATTCACTTATTCATTTTCATTCTTTTGATTGATATGAATTTGTGATGGAATTAGTCATTACTCCCACACTACAAGAAAAAAAGGTATTTGCCGCTACTCTTTTTGTAACTACAAGAGTGGTTACTAAAAATAATTTTTTTTTTAACTACTATTAGTAATTACAAAAAACATTTCATACAATTTTAACCAAATTTGCTATAATATGTTAAACTCTTTTGCAACTACTTGTAGTTACAAATACATTATCAACTACTAAGTAGTTGCAAAAAAACCTTTTGCATCTTACTATCAGTAACTATATTTAGACATTTAGTTACTATAAATATTTTTGAAACCACTTTCTTTTTTTTTTAACTACATTTTGTAGTGGCAAAAAATCTTAGGGCCTGTTTGTTTATGGTTGGGCACAACCGTTCAGGATTTAGCTCAATCCATCTGTGTTTGGCTCTAGATTGTTGTCAATATATTGTGCCCAACCACTAAATAACAAAATATCAATCATCAATCCACTAACTATTTCTTACACACATCATCAATCAAACTTATTTTCCAATACAACTTTAATCAATAATCAATCATTCACTAACTACTTCTTACACATATTATCAATCAAACCCAATTCCCAATACAACTTTAATCAATAATCAATCATTCACTAACTACCTCTTACACACATCAAATCACATTTACCACCTTTTATATTATAATCATCCCACAACCCAATCTCCAACTAACCTAAACAAACACTCACTTATTTACCCCAACTTCATATTTCCCTTTATTCCCCACAGCCTACAGTACTCCAGCCACCCACAGCCATAAACAAACAGAGCCTTAATTTTTATAGTGCCATCCCAAATGGTAGTACTTATTCCTAACAACTAGAAATGAACTTATTATTATTATTATTATTATTATTATTATTATTATTATTATTATTATTATTATTATTATTATTATTATTATTATTATTATTATTATTATTATTATTATTATTATTATTATTATTATTATTATTATTATTATTATTATCAATACTTTTTTAAAATCTATAATTATTTGCAATTAATCATTAGTAATTAGTTTATTGGGTATTCTTGTTCTTGTGGCGATTGTTGGTATTATTAATTAACTAATTACTATTATTTCTAATATATTTTCATAAATAAGTACTTTCAATTAATCGTTATCAATTAATTGATTGGTTAATAATAATAATAACCATCATCATCATCATCATCATCATCATCATCATCATCAATTGATAATTAATTAAATTATTATATTAGATACATTTATCGATGATGATAATGATAGTATGTTAATAATATTACTATTTTGGTATTTTGTTCAGATAACTGGATATTTCATTCCTTATCATTCCTTTAGCATACCAATCATCTGAGTGATTCCTAAATTGCTTTTATTCAAATATTATTCCATTTATTTATGAATGGGACTTGGGTGCATAAGTTGCAAAATAGGGCTTATTGTACACCCTCCCTAAAAAACCCTATAAGCCCCTATAAGCCTTAAAACTCTAAATCCTAAAAAATTCTAAAACCCCTAAAAATTCTTAGTGTACAATAGTGATATTGTGCATCAGGTGCACACAATTTTTTATCTTCATTTACACTAATCATGCCATAAGGAACTAAAATGATTCGCATGACCTTATTCATGCATAATTATTATATTATCTTTTTTAAGCTTTGTATCTTTCTTTATTTATCTGTATATTTTCTTATTTTTAAAAAATTATTTATGATATGGAGTTTGGCACATTTCGTAATTTTATTTGGAGCAGCATGGAGGTTATGAAAGGGGAAAGATTGAGCTTGTTGTGTAATATGATGTGGATGATTTGGAAGGGTCGTAATAGGTTCTACTTCGAAGAGCAACCATTTCGATGGCAAGAGGTGATGGAAAAAGCCCAAGCTTTGCTATCGGAGCTGAACCAAGAACCAATAGTCAATGAAGATACACGACAACAAGTACAAGAGAGGGTTACATGGCTCAAACCTGAAACCGGAGTTATAAAACTGAATAGTGACGTTGCCATCTTTCGAGACGGCAGTGCTGGATTGGGATTTGTTGTCCGAGACCATGAGGGGGATGTGCTATTATGTGGAGTCAAGAGAATAAAGAAAACGGCTAGCATTGTAGCAATGGAAGGTCTGGCGATGCTGTTTGCGATCCAAAGTTCACTTGAGAGTGGCCTTTTGATTAATATTGTAGAATCAGACTGTCTCAATCTGATCAGAGGAATGAAGAATGAAGAATATTTGGATCCTATTGCGGATATGATTAAGGAAGACATTTTGCTACTATGTAATCGTTTAGAATTCCTTGAATTTTCTTTTGCTCCTAGATCAGCTAATAGGGTGGCACACCATATTGCACGCTATGATACTCCCGTGGGGTCAGAATTGTTTTGGGTTGAGGAGGTACCCTCTACGATCGCTCCCTTTGTGACAAACGATGTAAGGCATTTGGTCTCATCATGATGAATATTATCCACCATTTCAAAAAAAAAAAAAAAAAAAAAAAAAAAACAGTGAAATCATCCATAAATACTTCGTTCTCCCGGGAGATCTCGGTGTGGACCTGTATACAGTTAAATTGATGTACTACATGCATCTTTGTTAATATATATATATATGGTCGCAGAATACTCACAAAAAATCAATTTGGTTGTGTGCATACATTACATATAGGCTATAGCTAGTTTGTGGTCCCTGACCACGATCAATCAGGTCCCAAATGCCACTAGCTGGAACTGGACAATATTGCTATCTTAGATCTTTACCTAAATCACATAAATCATAATATACATGGTCCAATGGATAATACTACTATGGCATGTTTGGTTGGGGTTGGCCCAATCTCTCATCAATTGGACCAATCTAACCTCATGTTTCTTTGGGTTGGTTTGGCCAAGTCGGGATATTAAGGTTTGGTGGGGGAACATCAATCACAAATCACAACACTACTTTAATGATTCTCTCAATCATTAATAACTACCTCTTACACATATCACATCACATTTTACAATTAATAATTAAATTTCACACTCCAACCACAACTCCATCCACCCAACCAAACTTCACTCTCTAACACCCCCAGCCACTAACTCCAGTCACTTTTCCCAGCCCAACCACTCCAACTCCAACCAAACATTGCCCTAGTATTATATTTTAATAGGTAATAATATGCGATCGAAAATATTTGCACCGGTGTTGTCACACTTCGGGTGCAAATTTAAGGCAACATACATACAAAGGTTCCTAAAAGATTAATTAGTATCAATTTTTTATAGGTACCTAAAGTATTTAAATTTCATTTAATTGATCCTCAATGTAATTTATTTCAATCAGTCCCTAATGAAATATTAAATTTTATGCACGTGTGCAATGTGGTAAAGCATAATGACTTTCAATAGAACAAGTCGTGATTGAAAACAGTGAATTCTTAGAAAGTAAGAACGTAAAGTAAATAGAAATAACAATTGTATAAAAAATTCGAGGAAGGATCCCTCTTCCTCTCAGGCCTTTTATTAGTGAAGTATTGTATACAAGTATATTTTGGACTTACAGAATTTTTAGGACTCCCTCCTAAACTTCCAATCCTATACACTCACCCCTAACGATATGCCCAGCCTCCTGGTCCCCCAGTCAGACTTAAATGCAGAGAATTCCTCAAATTGCACGCCAAAGCTCTCCCGAACTATCTAGACACAGATCTTCCGAAATATGCCCTAATAACTATAGATGTTCCTAAACAGAATGAACATCAATAGTGCATCCTATAGCTTTTCGAGTGACCGAATACAATAGTTATCAACACTAAACTCGACAATGAACACCATTCTTTAGCATCACTAAATAGAGAGTGAATTCTTCACGTCCAATCTTGATTGCTGTCAATATTCCATTTGCCTTTGATAGTCATGAGTCAAGATGGAAAGTTTGAGTTCTTACTACTTGACTTAAGGGATATGCTTGCTCTTTAAGATGGTATGATCTCCTTACTGATTATTTATGTCAACATTTCCTTAACTGTTTCAATCATCCAACCTGCCAATCAATATAATTTTAAAAATAATATTTTTCAATGAATGTCATAAAGCTAAAAAAATCTAATTTAACACCCAACATTAAAGTTGTTTCATTGACCCCTAAATTATTACAAAGGTTAATCTCAAGGTCCCTAGAAAACAATACATATATAAAATGTTCCACCGTGCTTTAATGAAAAGTTTATTAGTAACATTGCTTTGTGATAATATTTAACCTAGTAACGGTGGATATTATACAAGAATGAGGATTTATATGAAAGTTCAAATAGATTTATAGGAATTTTAGCAAGAGTCGGTAAATATTTTGCGATATAGGAGTTAGGAAGTATACTGAATTTGATTTGGTGATAATGGATAATATCTAACTTTCAGAATATCTATTTTTCAGATTGTAAGTAAATGGATATCAACCATCGTAGGACTTTAAAATACTACTTTTAAATAATTTAAGAACTTTCAAATATAAGCGATATTCAAAGAATTTTTGAAAATAAAAAACTAATACTTTACCGAACTTTCAAAATAAAGTACTATTCTTAATTAAGGACTTTTGAAACTAAAAGTTACTACTTTAAGGATAAAAATGTATTTTGCCGGAAATTTAATACTCCTACATACATAAGCACATACATATATCGATACATGCATGCATATATATATATATATATATTTTGGTGGACCTAGAAATTTAGGTGATGGGGTCCATTTATGACGGATCTAAGAGTTTGTCTCATGGGATGATTTTGTTTTTTTAACTATGCTCATGGACAATTTTTACCAAATAGAGGGCAGATTTTGAGTAAGCTAGAAATCAAATTCTTTTATACTAGGCCCTAAACTTAAAATAGTGGATAAATTATATTAAAATATAATATTTTAGAAAATTAAAGGAGGACTACCGTTGTGCGCCCTTGAAATATAATCAACTATATAAATAAAACCAGAAAATGTACTAATAATTTAGATAAGATCAATAAATTGTTTTCATTACAAAAGGTAAAAAATCAAGATAGAATGGTTCTATATTCATTATATTTTCGAATATCTTTATCTCTATTACTTATACATAACAATACATTAATCTCTTCAAGTTAAACAATAGAATTATTAATTTTATTTAATTAAGTTATATTAAAATCGACCAAAATACACATATATAATAACACATTATGGCCGGACCTGGAGGGCCTAATGCCCCCCTTGGCGTCCATGTACGTCCATCACTGCATACATACATACATACATATATACATATATACAAGGTAAATTGAACCACAATTCTACGTGGTTTCAATCTTGCATGAAACCCCCACATGATATTAGAATTGTATGAAACCTCCCACGTGGTTTCAACCATTCAGCATAATCCTTTTTCTAATAAAAAATTACGTGAGTTATTTTTGTATTTTTTGATTAACCACTTGAATAATTTTTGTAAAAACTAGTTGATAGTGGTTCAAAACAACATAAAAAATATAAAGTTGTAAACTTTTAAGATAAAAAAGAGATATTACGTTGTCGCTGAAATATTAAACCATGTAGGAATTCCATGCAATTGTAAAACCACGTAAGAGTTTTGCGAAAATTATGAAACCATAAAGGGCCTGATGCAATTTACGAGATATATATATGTGTGTGTATACACATTATATTTAATGGCATAATAAATAACCAACTTGAGTGAACTTTCAATCACAAATGAACCGTAAAGGTTAGGTTATAGAAAAGATCACAACCTTTCAATGTTTTTCAATTACACCTTCTATAACAATTCTTGAAATATAATAGTATCGTCATCACCATCATTAGATTCATTTTAATGAGATTGTCATATATTCATCACCTCGTTTGTTATAGATTACTATAATTGTAGTGAGTCGAGAATTGGACTTACCGTAATCTCAACTTTCACTCTCAATTTAAAGTGATGACGCAGACATAAACTATGTGATGAGCAAAAATAATCTTGTAAAAATAAATATAATGATAGAGATGATTCAATTAGACATCAAAAAGAAAAAAAAAATGGCAATATTGCAATAGAGAAAATTTAAAAGTTGGTGAACTTTCTTGTCACTGTTTAAAGTTAGTATTGTACCTTAATGATTTTTTCCAATTAACCCTCTAATATTATATGCATTTTATACATAATTTTCATACTAGCCCCATCAACATGATTGGGCCGAATTGTCTCAGATATATAGGCCCAATAGTATACACGAGGTAGCCCAATTATTTTCTGGAGCCAGAGAACTCCTTGTTGTCCACAGCCGGGTAGCTCTCAGACCGTTTCTTATGGGCCAATACATCAAATGAATATGTGGGACTTCTCTTATTAGGGGATGTTTGGGACTCATTTATGAGAAATTATATATAGTTTCAGAAAATTACAAACAAATTCCAGAAATTTGAAATAAATTTCTAAAAGTGAAGGTAAAAATATGATAATTAAAAGATCTGGATTTACAGGAAATGAAAATAGACAAAAAAAACTTAGGAAAATGAAAAGTTTATAAATGAAAAATAGAAAAAAGAAAAAAGTTAAACCAGTAATTTAAACCCGTAGAAGAGAAGTAGAGTCTACATGTGATTTTAAGAAACTATTCATATTGTTTCGAATTTATTAGTTATTTTCATAATTTATTTGTAACTATAAAAAAATATTCACAAATCTTCAATATTATCTTTATTAGTAATTATAAAAGAACTTATAATTTTCAAAATCAAAATCTTGAATTTTTTATAATCAATTAGTTAAATTTAGGTTTTTTATATTAGTTTTCAATTTTTCGTCAGAAAAATTTCTAGGAAAACACTATAAATTGCCATTATTCTCACCAGTAGAAAAGTTAAAAAGTGGTCCGAGCTCTTAAAGATCTCCACTCTCTCACAATTGTACATGGGCCTCACAAAATAGCCGTGCATAATTGGTGTTCGTCCATAAATACCACAAAAGTCACTACTAATCAAGGCATCCTGCTTTCAAGATAGGCATAGGATGTTATGTGAATTTTGGAGAACTTGCCTTCAAATACAACACGTCCCATGCTGAATAGAAACAAGAGTTTGAGACTTTGAGTTGTCGTTTCCATCCCTCATCTACAACATTATGAGTTCACAAGGTCTTCCAATGGCATAGGCTATGACCTTGTTATGCCTCCAGTCCTCAATGTCCAATCCACCATCACTTCCATCGATCGTTTCATTGATTTGCCTTGGATGGATAGTTCTGTTGAACAGCCTGTCGAGATTGATCCCAATGTTGCCTCAACTTCAGAACTAGTTTTGAACCGGTCCCTCATTCTCCATCATGTCTGAATGCTCAATGCCCAAATTAATGCCCTCACGAAAGTCCGTGATAACCTACTTGCCTCTATTTCTCCAAAAAAAAGGAGGTAGCAGTACAATCACCGCTGCCGATGCTGGTGTTGAGGCCGACGATGCAGCCGATCCTGAAGACAACCTAACTTTAAGCGATCCACTTTAGAGGAAAATCCTTCAAAGACATGACCAGGATCTTGTGCAAATGACTGCCAGGGTTCAGAGGGAGGCTAGCAGTTTGTGGAGGTAGTTCGAAGAGCAGAAGTCAATGATGAAGACATTATTGCGGAATGCTACTTCTCCGAGGAAGAAGCTGGTGATGAAGAAGAAGAGGAAGAGGGTGAAGAGTCTGGAGAGGATGAGGATGAAGAGGACTAAAAAGTTGTTTTGCATTTATGTATTTTAAAAATAATTGTTATTTTGGTTGGCTATTTTTTTATATTTTTTAGCTATTTTTGAATTGTTTTTAATTTTATCATTTTTGGTTTTTAATGAATATTTTCCTTGCATTATTTTGATGTGCAGTTTCCCATATTTAATCGGTTTTCAATTTAATGGGATTTGCTTTTGATATAATTTATTTGGGATATCTGGTGTTTAGGGGGAGTTTATGTTATGTTTAATCTTATTATTCGGATGTATGTTGATTTCGTGTAGAAAAGGCAAAAAGGGTGAGATTGTTAGAGTTTGAGTGTTTAAAGTCTTAACTTAAATCATCATTTTAGTTGTTTTACCTTTTATACACTTGTATAATTATTGTGTCGAATTAATATGGATTATGTGTGCCGAATTGCTAAGTGAATTGCAGTGACATGGGAGCAAATATGATAAAGATTGAAGACCTAGTCTAACTCGGTTGAGAGAAAGGAGGGAGGAGTTAGTTGGAGACCAAGTCACCCTCAAGATGACCGAGTCCTCATGGCAACCACCCTAATTTTCGGGGTTGTTGGCCACTAACCAACAACGCACATAACTGAAGGGGAGTGGTGGTTATGTTACAGTGTTGTCCAAGCTTCATGATGGCCTATAAAATAGGGATCGAACGTTCAACAGAAGACAAGTGAATATCCAAGTGAAAAGAGCTAGTATGTCATGTTGTTGTGTTGTCTAGAGAGTTTAGTAAACCTTTTACCCAACCTGTAGCGTCCATTTTATGTAGCATTTAGATTCCTCACGAATTTGAATACATTTGCTAGGACACTTTTTATGATAGTTTTTGTTAGTTGTTTTTCTACTCTAGACTGTGTTTAATCATCCTTTGAGACGTTAGGACTCGAGAGTAGTGAATCAAAGTCTGTCTCGATTCACACTTCGTACCTTTTTGTAAATCAGTGAGTTATAGTGAGTTATTTCGCCATGAGGGCGCCCATAACTTTTTTAACACTTGTGGAAAATTTTACATCACTTGTTATTTTAATTTTCATTATTTTTAACTGTAGGTTGGATAAACCGCGTACCAACCTCCGTATATTACGAAGCAAGACATGCTTTCAAGGTATATCTTTCAATGTGTCTTGGAACGAATAAGATGCTTCTTTAGGTGAAGGATGGGATCATCTCTTGTGCCAGAAACTACCATGAGAGAGAAAGTGCCATATTGCAACAAAATTAGAGAGAGAAAAGAATATCTATTATTAACTTAAGAGTCAAATATATATATAAGGAGCAGGTGGTTTCTTCACCTTCTGTCATCCTTCTAGAACCGTTGACTAATGCTAAGTAATGTTGACTAAGCTAGCTAACTTACAACGATAGGCTGGATATACAATACAACCCCTATGTTATAGAATGTAAGATTGACTAATGCTATAATACACCCCCTTTGAGCTGTGCTGGTAAAGATCTGAACGTTAATGGGAGCTTCTTGCACAAATGGCTGAACTAGCTAACATGCAAGGATTTAGTAAGTAGGTCTGCTACTTGCTCTGTGGAGAAAACAAATCTGACATCAAGAACTTTGGAAAGAAATTTTTCCAGCACAACATAGATATCTATTTCGATATGTTTTGTGCGTGCGTGATGTGTGCCTAGTTAGATGCTAAGGCAGAAACATTGATGCTGTCACACCGGATAATAGATGGTGTTTCAACCTTCACTATTTCAGTATATACACCAGATCAATAGAAGTATCAGCCAAGGCCCTATATTCGGACTCTGGTGAGTTCTGAGAAACAACTTCTTTTCTCAAGCTCCAGAAAACTAAATTTCCTCCAAAGAACACAAAAAAACCTCCAGTGGACATTCGATTATCCTACGAAATCGCCCAATCAGTATCCAAAGATCCTTCAACTAAGTTTCGCTTCATTGGTTAGAATTGTAATCCCATTAAACTTGTGCCCTTTAGATATCTGAGCAAGTGCTTGCATACTCTCCAGTGGTTTTCAGTTGGGCATGCAAAAATTGTGACAACTTGTTTACCGCCAAGCTAATATCAGGTCTAGTAATGTGGTAAGGTATTGAGTGCTCCTACAGTACTGCGGAATAGAGTGTGATCTTCAAAAGCTAGGTTGTCTTTAAGAGCAAGTTTAGACGTGGAACACAAAGGTGTAGAGCAAGGTTTTGAGTGAATCATGTTGATTTTGTGCAACAAATCATTGTCATATTTGGTTGAGTAAGTAAAAACCCATTTTTAGTCCAAAGAGCCTCCATCCCAAGAAATAACTGACTGCTCTGAAATCCTTCAAAGCAGATTTTTCTCCCAACTTCTGTATCGTAGTAGTAACCTCTACAAGATCCTCTCCAGTCAATAATATGTCATCCATGTAGACTGGGATAAACAACGTTGTGCCTTCTTTTTTGAAGAATAGGGAGTTATCCGAAACTGAAGTACTGTAGCCACTTTGTAAAAATTGCTTTTTCATTGTCCTTCCAATCCCTACCAATTCAAGCCTATCCTGTTCTTTTTCCACTGATTTCTCCTCATTCCCCTATTTCCCCACAAACTTAGGTCTTCTTGGGTTCTGAGCTTAGTCCTATATTAGGGTTACCCTGGGAGGCTACCCGCTTGCCTTGATGATCCCCCCGGTGAGTTGAGTAGAAGTTGCTCAATAATTTTATTATAGCTCTGGAGGGTTTCGAATTTGTTCATTTCCTCCCTATCCCTTTTGGCTTGGGCTCGGATTTTCTCAATGGCCATATCAGCTTCATGCTCCTAGGGTAGTTTGCGTTTTGATTTCTTGGTGGGAAACCCGAAGGATTTTGTGGTGAATGGTAAGCTTGGTCTTGGTATTGTGGTCTTTGGGTTGGTTTGAGGAATTTTGGGCATTAGCATAAGAGAACGCCGGATTGTGCCTCCATCCCTGATTGTAGGTATTCGAATAAGAGTTCCACTCTTCTTTCCTATCCCTTTCCAACAATTGAACATTCTCTATTTGGGCTACAATCGAACACTCACTAGCCGAATACCCTTCATTCCCACATATGTCACATGAATTAGCATTTGAGGATTGAGGATGGGTGGAGATGGTGCTTACAGATTTCATAGTATCAAACTTTTTGGTGAGAACCTCAAGTTTTGATACTATTAAATCCAAATTGTCCACCTGATGCATACTTTGGACTCTACTTAGGGCACTTGAAGATGCATTTGGGCTCCCTCATGGTTGATTCTGCTGATTGTTCATTTGGGTTCACTTCAATGAGTTCGAATGCTTCTTCAATGCTTTTGTTCATTATACATCCTCCCAAATCAACATCGATAACACTTCGATCATGATATGAAAGCCTATTGTAAAAGTGTCAAGGAGCATCTACCTTTCAAGCCCATGGTTAGGGCACATCCTTAATCCTTCCTTGAAATGTTCCCAAGCTTCGGAAAGTGATTCGTCTTGCTCTTGGGCAAATGTTGTTATCCGGTGGCGTAATTGAGCTATCTTGCTTGGCGGAAAGAACTTTTGTAGAATTTTTGCCCGAAGATCCTCCCGTGATATGATCGAGTCGTCGGTTGAGAATTCAGCCAGAGAGAAGCTCTATCCCTTAAGGAGAAGGGAAAGAGTTGTAGCTTGATTGCCTCTGAAGGAACGTCCCTCATCTTCAAAATATCACAAATTTGCAAGAATGTGGATACATGAATATATATGCCCGGCTCATTACACAGAGATAAAATCCTCCCGGCAACGACTCCATGAACTTGTCTCAAAATCCCTAAAAAATAGTTAAATTAGAGAAAATTTTCTTAGCCTGCAAGCATACGGGTTAAAATAGTGGTAGTAAAAAAGTTGAACCACAAAGAGATTTCCGTGTGAATCACCTGAGTCAAGATTCTAAAAGTTTAGCTAGTTTGAATATTGAGATTTAATTATAACTAAGATCGCAATAAAGATAAACAAGAAAATGGTAGAAGAGTTTCCCGAAACTCGGTTTCACCCAAACAAACAAGGCCAACACCCAATAAATGAAAGCTAAAGTGAAATAAGGCTAAATTGGTCGAATCACTACCAAACCAGCGTCTCGATAAGATAATAATTCCGAAATACGGTTGAGGTGCCGTATTCCCCAAGGATTGGTAAATAAACGGGGTCCTGTGTAGACTACCTACACGGATAAACACACCTATTTCAACCCTAAATTTAGGCTTTCCAGTTACGTAATACTAGAAAAAAATTAGCCCGACTTCTCATACACTATAGACCGGCGCAAGGGTGTAGTTCCTGCACATGCGACTATACTTAATTTCGCCAGTCTCAACGAAGCCTCCTAAACTCTACTCTGCCTCTCGGTAGGTCTTCTCCTTCATAAGCCTCTCTCCTACTAATTGGGTTTTGGCTAATTTATTTTTTTTGGGATTATTTCCTCACCGGACCAAACTAAGGCGTAATAATTAACCCCTAATCTCAATTAAGATCTAGTCGGCATAAGCCTCGAAAGGATAGCTATCTCTAGCCTAGGGGCCAACTATCATCTCCTAATCCACTGAAAGTCGAGTGGCAGTGATGAAGTTTGTGGTCAAAGTCTCATTTTCAATTAATCATCAACACAAATTAACCAAACCCTAACCCTAGGTTATCGAACCTAAATCAAATCAACAACCAAATAAATTGGACATCGAACTCGAAGCTTGGGTTACTCCCTTGCTTCAGGAAAGAATAAGAACTACTCACAATCCATCACAAAAATCCCAAACAATAGCATCATTAAGCAAGAAGTTGAAATAAATTAAAATAAAGAGAGGAACGATAGGAAAAGCTTAGTACTGATTATTAATCGGAGAATCTTTGATGAATCTTCAAGAGTGCCACTCCCTTCGAAATTTCGAGTTCTTATAACTTTTACGTCTCAACTCGGTTTATTTAAGAAATATATTAAATTGTTCATCTTTTAACGATCTTCAATTTAATATTCATAATGCTTCTACTATAATTAAAATATTAATGTTTAAGTGTAAAATACCTTTTTAGGATTATAATGATACATTTTGATTTCTAAACGTTTTTACATAAATTTAAAATGTGATGTAATTTCAAACATAAATATTTTTAACGGGTTAAATGTTTTTAGAAGATTAAAATTATATACTTTAATTTTACCTTTTTATCTTAATAATTTTTGGATAGCTTAAATTATTTGGTTTAAAAAATTGATAAAAAATACAAATTTATTAGGTTTACCCTTTACAATAGAAAAAAGTTTAAATATATTTGCTAAAGTGATTTGTTGATTGGATTAATTTGCTTATTATTATTTTTTCTATATTTTGGAAGGAAAATTTATGTTATCTACGAAAACAATAAGTCAATAATTTTTTATTTAAATATGACATGATAATATAGTTTATTCATATACTTAGTAACTAATATGTTTGAGGCTTCTTACACTAAAATTATGTTATTTAATATATGTGGCTTTCAAACGATAATTATTCAAAAAAATTGACTTTGTTTTGTCTTTACATACACATGTAATTATTACAACATGTGCAATGCACTATTGAAATAATAACAATAATAGGGAGAGAAATGAATCAAATGTCAATTTTACTTAAAATATTCAACATCATCAGATTATGCACTCAAATAATTGAATTAACAAAATTTATGAAAAAATAATTGGTAGTTTCAATTTGTAATAATAAAAGATACTAAAAGTAAACATATAGAGAACTAACAGTCAAAATTTATGAAAATTTAACCAGTAGTTTCAATTTGTGATAATGGAAGATATTAGTTATAAAAAAACCACATGTAAAAAAGAATATGTAAGGAGGAAGAAAGATAATTGGACAAAAAAATATCAACTCTCGATTTGATATTCTAAAATAATATATTGGATGATAATTTTATTATTATTATTATAATATAAAAAGTATTCATTCCGTGCATCGTGCGGGTGCACATCTAGTTATGATAATTCACATGCAAGAACTTGATAGCATAGAGCTACATTTTATATTCTTTAATAATTTGTTTGTTCGTTTGTTTGTTTTCGATTTACTTTTTTGTTTTCTTTTTTTATAATAATTCCTACCAAAACTATGACATAGTCCCTAGTAAGCCATTTTGAGCTTTAAAGCATTGTTTTTCATAGCCAAAATTACAAGCCTTGATCCTTTCCCGGTAGCCATGTTCCCTCAACTTGAATATGTTGAGAACGAAGGTATAAAAGTAGTGGACGGGATGTGAAAAATGGTTGAGTGGAAAGTACTAGATTTTTCTAGGCAAAAGAGTGAATATTTTGACACCCTTTTAGATGTTATTTTCGTGTGTTGTAAAAAAAATAAAATCAACATTTTTGTTTTTGTTTTTGGTTCATTGTTATATGATAGATTGCCTAAATATGTCATGTGTTGTCGGAATCTAGTCACTGAAATTGTGGCTAGTTTATAGTTTTGGCATTGAAAAGTTGGTGGTGTTGTGTATTGTGGCTGATTATTGAGGTGAAGAAGCTAAGTTTTAGCTTACTAAGAGGTGAAAAGTGAGATGAAGAGTGTACATCAGTTGAGGAGTAGTTGAGGTAAGGAAAACTCAATTAGTCCAAGTTGGAGTCACTTTTATCCATATTTATATCACCTTGTCCAAAATTCTACATTACGAAAAAAACTAAAGACCTTTATGATTCTCTATTCACACGTGTCAAGCAGAATGCATAGGTTAGACAATAGGCAAGCATATGGTAGATTGTGCATGTGAACCAACTTGAGCGTAAACACGTCATTACTTAAAAACACTTGAGAGAAGAGTGATACACTAGCCCAGTGAGGGTCATTCATTTAGGGTGATAAGTCTCGAGATTAATTGATACATTGATGATTCACTATATACTCAACATATACGTTGTCTATTTGCGAAAATTGTTTTCTAAGACTAGATTCATCACCCGTTCGCCTTAAAGTTGTATATTCTTCTTTTTTTCTATTTTTATTGTTTGAGGACGAACAACGGTCTAAGTTTGGGAGATTTTGATAGACGTTGCATATGCATTATTTTGGGCTCATTTAGACGTAGAATCTGAGAGCATTTACATATATTATAGGTCGTTTTGTGTTGTATTTCATCATTTTAAGACCAATGACGCGTGTATTAGTTTTTTGTAGTAAAAATAATTTATTTTATGTCAAAAGTCCATAAAGACGAGGACCTAAGGAGAAGCAAGTGAAAATGGGCAAAAACGACGATATTACAAGTATGTGAGGCGGTGCAAATGACCCCGCCGGACTTATTGATGTGACCCGACCGAGTCAGTTAACAAAGTTAAACAACGATTCTAGAACAGACGACCCGGCCGGGTCACGTCATGGACTTATGCGTTTTTACGTGATTTCAACTTATTTCGACCTGTTTCCATCCTAAATCACCCAAACCTATACAAATGGATTATTAGAGCTAAAAGACTATCAATTTTCACATATTACAAGCTTTAACCCTTGAAGTAGGAAACAAGCGACGAAGAAGAAGAGGAGATCCGAGATAGAGTTAGAGTCAAAATTCTATCGCGACATCCTGGTTTATTAGTTTACAACTTTTGTTATCAAACATATATGTTTGTGAGTAAATTTTATATGTTTTTTTATTATGACAACACGTGGCTAGTTATTTACATGTATTCCAGGGCTAGAAAATAGGTTGCAATGATATTGTGATTTTATTATTTTGGTTAATTTAGACATCCATTTTGTGTTTTTATCTATGTGTTGTTTTATCTTTGAATTTGATAATCTAATCAATTTTTAGATTCAATTAGACTTAATAATTCGTTGCCAGAGAAGGGAGGATTGTTAATAGGCTTACGATAGATAGCATAGATATTCAATTACAGTCGAAAGGTTTGAGATATTTGTGCAGGCTATTGATCTTGTGTGCTTATAGGAGTTACGTATATAATAGCTAGATGGAGACGATAACTATCTATACATAACCTACGTGTTAGCATCATCCTGGAGAAGGGTTAACTATTTGAGTTATCGCCTAATAGAAATCGAAATTTAGTCTAGAAATCTAGATAACTAGGGTAATTTATCATAGGGAAGTTGTAACTGAAATCGAACCTTAGGATACATCTCTTCGTCTGATCGATCTTACAGTAATTGTTTTCTAATGCAAGTTTAGTAATTGGTAGTTTAAAGTTCAGTCTAAAACCAGAAATTCAACCTTCATGTGTCCATATAGAGTTGATCTATTAGGACAAGAGTATTAAATTGGCATAGTGATCCGATCTCTGTGGGACAGACCTTTCCCACTTCTCTACACCGTATACATGCGGTTGTACAATAGTTTAGTTTTAGTGTGTCATATACAAAGTTTACCTTGAAGCACTAGATTTTCTTACAATGCCTTTTTTTTTTTTACTATAAGAAGATATACTCTCACGCAATGGATGTTATAACGTTTTATTAATAAGTTTCCAAAGGATCGAAAATGCATCATAGTAATGTGGTTATAATATATCTGTATAAGGATCTCGTTTCAGAGATATGTGAAGTGTCTGCGGGCTTCTATTTCCCCAACTCAATGGACTCTAAACCACATAGTGCATTTACTATATTAGATTGAAATGCTTATTTTTATTGAAGAATCCAGACGATGGTATAACCATCTGAGTGACTCCTTGATTGGGAAGAGAAATAACATTTAATATGCATTTGCGCATTTGTGAAGAAAACAAGTTATGAATTTACAACTATAACAATATATATGGATGTTATAAACTGATGAACATGAAAATAATCATTTTCTCGTATTATTTATATCCATATTCATTTGTGAAATGCGAGTATTTCATGTGTTTGGGCGCAATTTCATTTTTTATTAAATTTTGGGGTTAGAATTCCTTTTTGATATGATTTAATGCACTTCTGGGTGTTTTTTGGTTATGTTTTGAAGGATAGAAAAATCCGGGAAAGAAAGAAGGTCGATGACATCCATTTTCTCACTCCAGCCTGGACACCAAGACATAAATATGCCCGAGCGAGGCCTGCATCAAGCCTGACTCGAAGATCATCGAGTCATGAAGAAGTTGGGCCAAGAAAATGAGTGGAAAAAGTCTTAAAACGGTGATGCAAGAATATGACACGCACGACGGGAGATGGATGCATAGAACCGGACGAAAGTGATTCTAGCGTGATTATATCGGCCGAGGTACCGGCCCCAGTAGAACCGTTCGGTTCTATGCCGGTTCACTTTCGGTCGAGAGGTGCATGTTCATTTTTTGGTCGAATCTTCCTCGTCGAACCTTCGATTTGGGTGATTCAAGTTATCACGTGAAACCAAGAAGAAGATCTACAACTTTGCATGTGAGGTCAAAGTCTGATTCTAGAAGAAAAATTCCTAAAATTTTTTAGAAGGACAAATCGAGCGCGATTGGAGGTTTCGACTTAACATTTTAAATGGCCAAGCAATCCCTTTTGTAATTTTACCTATATATCATTACTAAGGGTCTAAGTCCTGCAGATTTTTGTAAGGAGTGTCTCCCATATAAGCAACCCTTCTCTTCCTTATTTACATACACAATTTATTTGCTAGAATTACACATTTCTAACTATCTTTCTCTTGAATGCCTCATCTATTTTCTCTAGAATTAGAACTAGGGCTAGGGCTCTTCCTCTTCTTCAAGGAGGAAACCATCTTTGGTGAAGAACTCAGAGATTTATTCACAGGCTTGTGACACCCGTTGAGAATATTGAAGTTCTACAAGGATTCTTCAACCCATTGAACATTCTCTTATCCCTTCTCTTTATTTTCGATTTTAATGCTTTCTTACTTGATGTTGTTGATCTTTGTTGATACTTTTATGATCTGTGAGTAGTTTTCTTATTTTCCGAGGTTAGGGAGTAGGATCGTGAATTTCATTATAATATGTGTTTGTTTGCGTGTTTGATTGATGATTCTAATTGACATGGGATTGTATGGATTATATCGTTAGCTTAGCTAACCTAAGTATATTGGTTCTCCTCGATGGGCCCATGGGGGTCGATGGCAGAACTCGAATCACATATGTTGTTCTCGATGGATGTCTTAAGGCTTCGTTCCTTGGGCACATTCACTTGGGGTGGTGATTAACAGGTTAATTAGATTGCATAATTAATTGGTTTGTCTTGGCTTTACTAATTCCATAGCCGTTCTTTAGTAATTAGAATTAGCGCTAATTGTTTTGTAATTGGTTAATTTTTTAATCTCTCTTGCTTGCTCACTTGGACTTATAATTTGGTAACATGGCCTTCCTTCATCTTAGGCCCCATTATTAGCTTATATTTTCTTGCTTTATTTTCCTAACTTATGTGAAACTGAACCTTGGGAATATCTCCACATCGATTGGTTCCCTCCTTGGCTACATTTATTTGCTTTTATGTTGTTTAGGTTAATATTCCCTCTAATTTTTGTTTGGCCTAACTTACTAAGACATGCTTAAGTTGATTCTCACGAAATAATCCTCCATGTGGATTCAAAAATCTCTTATACTACCTTTGTCACAAGACATACACTTACGGTTTGAGAATGTCATTCAAATCCTAGTGATTTAGAGCGTTTTCGCGGCAAGTTCATAGACATAATAGTCACTCTTAAAGAAGAGAAATTAGAAAGTATTTGAAATCTAAATATGAGATAATGATCATGGGAAACTCGGAACTAATAACTTGAACTAGGAGACCGAGTTTATGGAATATTAATCCCTCAGTTTGAATATATCCAAAAAATTATAAGATGATTCAACATGGATAAAGTACAATCTGTTAGCACTTCTATGATTAGTTGAAGCATGGACATAAGGAAATATTCATTAGCTTTTAAAGCAAATGACAAAGCGCTATTGAGAGCTAGAATTCCCTACTTAAGTGCAACGTGCGAATTATTGTACTAAGCTCAATGCACTCAACCAGATATTATTTTCTCAAATAACTTGTTAGTTATACTTTATTCAGGATAATATAATGTTACTAGAATGGTGTCCAAAAGTATTTTGATATCTACAAGAAATTATTGTCATGAATTTGTTCTTCCTATACTAGAGACATGAAAGATTACAAATAAAATTGTAACCTTTTAAGGAAATGTCAATGTTCTCATTTAGATGGATAAAAAGGATTGCAAATGAAACTGTAACTCATAATGAAATGTTGAAGCTACCATGTACACCAAAATGCTAAGAATTTTGTTTTGACGATTCTTATCAATGGTGGTTGCCTCATTGCATATAAAGGTCATCGATAAACTAATTGTATATTACCAAGAGGAAGATGAAATCTTGTAGATCAACTAGCCACAACTCTTATAACTACCTAATCAAATAACTTAGAGATTGTCCTACGTGAAGAAGTTGGTGAGTGGCTATGCTCAAAACACTAGCGCCTCGAATTCTACCACTAAAGAGTCTACTAGTGTTTATGAAGACAAAACAGTTTGCAACGACAAAATGGAACTAGGATACATGAGAGATGATAATACAAAGTATATATCACAAAAAATTCTACAACCAACAACCATGTACTTTCCTCATGATTTATGTAAACTTGAGGATGAGCAGTCTTTCAAAGCCCTCTTGATAAATGTACGTATCAAAAGAGGTGTAGGCTTCAGGGGATTCTCAACATACGTGCGTTGCACTCTTTTTTCTCACAGACCAAGATTTCTTTTCCTAGTAGATTTGTTACTTGGCAAGATTTTTAACTGATTATTTTCTAGACCATTATGTGATACTTATGTCTCTCATCTCAGGCATCCATTTTGCAGCTGATTAGCAAGCATAACAGCTGAAGGCACGTGCAGGTTTATGAAAAGCACATGCGAAAGAAAAGTTGTTAAGAAGTGCAAGTTGGAGCAGAGTAGTTAAGGGAAGTAGTTTGTATAAATTTTCTTCTTGTAATCTCATTCATTCCATTTTGTAAACTCTTGTAAACATACACAAGATCTGAGATTGAGAGAGAACGATCAATATAGAGGTTGAGAGAGATAGCTAGAGACACGAATAGAAAATGGATCAGAGAGCTTGGACAGTGAGCAACTTAAGTGAGTGGTCACGTTTTGTCGGACGTGCCAAATTAAATAGTATATATATAGATGATTATATATACTAAACTTTAACTTATAACTCTAACTAGTAGAGCGATAAGTAAGGGTCAATCCCACGAGGAACGACAGTCTAATGTTATTTCGATAGGTCAAGCAATTGTACAATTCAAATAAGAACAAAAATAAACAACGAAAGTAATAAAGGTGGGGGGTTTTGTTTGTCAAACTATAAACTACCAAGAACAACTATTTAACAATGATCAACTAAACTTAGGATTCAATTAACAAAATATGACAAGATAAGTAGATTGATTTTTGGGTTTTTAAAGTATGATTAAAGTATTCAACCTTTGATCAAGTATCCCCTTGTTTCAAACAATCTATGTAATTAATGTCATTGCTCAATTGGTTAGCTTTGGAACTCTTACTCCAAGATTGATATCAAGCTCTATCAATCTTGTTGTCTCTTAAGTATGATTAATCAAAATAAGCTCTTCAATTAATCCTACTCAACCTATCAAATATTAAAACAAGCTCTTTAAGAATCAATAGTCGAGTGCATTATGAATTAAGACAACGGAGTAGATTCGACATAAAACTCGTAAGTTCGGTTCTAGTGGTCGAAATCTATGTTATCCCCAATAAAATAAATATATTGTTTGCTACCCGGGAATCGGATTCATAACAATTACGCATTATAAACCCGATTCTAGCAACACACTAACAAATATCCAAATGGGCGATCAAACCACAATTCAATTCATAAGTGTGAATCAACAATCCCAAATAACATAGAAAATTCTACAAAACATAATCCAATAGATTAACAACCGTAGAAATTACATAAACATTCTCAATCCAAGGTTCAACTAATGATCAGGGCTGAAATAGAGGTGCTAGCCACCCATTACTCCTAATGCAATCAGTAAATCGAAAGAAATATAATAAGACATGATAAAATTATAGAAGAAACCAAGAACTTGAGTTGAGGAATGAAAAAGCCTTCAATATTTTTCCCAATGGAGTCCTTGAGGATGATGGAGGTTGGAAAATATGTTATTCAATGTCAAAAGATAGGTTAATTTCGAAAGGGGGGATATATATATATAGGGGAATAGTTGTTACTTCAGTTTAAGGCAAAATCTCCTTCAGAAATTTAAAATAAGGTAAAGGATCTCGGTCGAGATGTAAGTGTGTCTCGGCCAAGACGTAAAAAAGGAGTTTTTCAGCTTGTGAATCGAGGGCTGATCTCGGCCGAGATGCAAATGTGTCTCGGCCGAGATATAAGAAAAGATATTTTAGGGTTTTGATTATCTCGACCGAGATTGGATTTCATCTCGGCCGAGATCTTGCTCTCTTGAATTTCTGGGCTTTCCCTGGAGGGTCATCTCGGTCGAGATGCAATGCCTGTCTTGGCCGAGATCTTCATCTTCTTAAAACTTCAGGATTTCCCTGGGGAGTCATCTCGGCCGAGATCAAACTTTTAGCCCTGTTCTTTGTTGCCTCGATCGATCCACGGACTCCGTGATCGTTTGATGCTCTTTTTTTTTTATCCTTTTTCACCTGTTTTAACATAAACATGAACCAAACACATTATTTTGCCCAATGAGAATAATATGCACGAAGTACACGTGAAATTGCACAAAAACAACACTAAGATGACACTTAAAGTGTCCTAAAGTGTGTGCACGAACACGTGTACCAGTGATCGTTTCTGATTTCTTGGTAGCTTGTCACACTCAAATTCATAGTGAATGCTCTTTGGTTGTTCTTCCCGTGGACGTAGGTTTATATAACCGAACCGCATATATTTTGTGTCGTTTCCACTATTGCTTGTCATTGTCATTACTTGGTTTGGAGCTTTAGGATTTGTCGTTGGGATTTGATCTTGGTTAAAATCACTTGCAAAGTTAACAACTGGCGCCGTCTGTGGGAAGGGGTATTTCAAGACGCATTGCAAGTGTTGGTGTAATTGTCTGATCAAGTTTTTCTTGTCATATTGCACCTGTTGTCCAGGAATGTCATCTGCTAAGTATGATGTGGAGAAATTCTCTGGGAAAAACAATTTTGCCCGTTGGAAGATTAAAACGAAAGCCCTGCTGGTGCAGCAAGGGCTTGGGGAGCGTTGAAAGGTGTCAAAGGGTTACCATGAAAAACTCACAGAAGCACAAAAAGATGAATTGCTTGAAAAGGTTCATAGTGCCATCATACTTTGCTTGACAAATAAGGTTCTAAGAGAGGTTTCCAGGGAGAAGAAAACAAATGAGGTCTGGGCAAAGCTTGACAACTTGTATATGACAAAATCTTTGACTAACAGATTGTACATTAAGCAAAAGATTCACTCTTGTCATTTTTCTGATGAAAAGGGGATTGATGACCAGCTAGATGGCTTCAATAAGTCACTTGATGATCTAGAAAATATAGGAGTGAAAATGGAAGATGAGGATAAGGCTAATATCCTCTTGAATGCATTGCCTAAATCCTATGAACATCTTAAGGATGCCATGTTATATTGCCACTACAAGAATTTTTAAAATGGACAACAGATTTTATCTGTTGTCTAGTTATAAATAAGTCTGTTATTAATAGTGTTGTTGTTAAAAGTACCATTTTAACTACAAGTAAAAACCGTTGTATGTTCCATGAACAACAACACTTTATATAACAGATATAATTTGTTGTCTTTGTTAATTTTAACTACATTTTGCATCCGTTGTTTAATCTTAAAACCGTTGTCTTTTTTTAGTTTTAACAACAGTTTTTCCCAGTTGTTCTACAATTTAAATCGTTGTCTATTTAGTGTTTATTTTCGAATTTAGCAGCCATTTTTAGCTTTTGTCTTTTACCCGTTGTTCTTCATTTTAAATCGTGTCTATTTAATAGACAATTTATTAACAATAGTTATAAATCGAAACATTTTTCTTGACGTCATAAATATGCATTCATAGATCAAAATAATTCATCTTCAATTCAAGATAAAATATGATTGTGTAAAATCTAAAAATATGCAATTCATCAAAAAGATAACAAGTGTACTCCTTGCCACTTTACGCCCTTGGAGGAATAGTCTCTGGTACTAGTGATAGTTCTAACTTTAGATGTGATGGGGTCAATATCAAAGCTTGAACTGAAACGAGTGGAACATTATTTTTATTTCCCAAGAAGAGAACAACTTGTCCATGATGGGCTCGCCAATCAGTTTTTATGCCAATCTGGAATCACGTTAACAAAGTTAAAATAAATAATCATGAAAATGTATGCAAACGAAGATGCGTCAGCCATATCATCATAAATCATAAACTAATACTAAGTCTAAGTCAACATAGGAAACGCTAATTCAAACCTGTCTCTCAGGGAACTTCAACATTTCAGCTAGTATATCCATTAGAGCTACACCTTTCATGCTGAAAGCAAGATACTCAGACAGCTCGTTGCTGTATTTTTAGCATCAATGCAACTTTCATACCTGGAAAGTGTAATTTGCCATCTTAGTGGATAAACCACAATATCAAAATCAAATTTCAAATTGTGAAAATTAATAAATTGTTCAATATAATCACTTTTTGAATATTGCCCATATTTGCTTCTGTAACTCCTGGTCTTGCAGAAAAGTGTGCATCAAAATCTTTGCATATATGGTAAGAAGGATAGGAATTGTTGATGTCCTGTCCATGTCTGATTCAGTTAGATGTGATATACAAGTACAGTATGTGAGTTAACTCTGTTCCATAGTATTGTATATAAAACCAAAAAGAAAAGCAAGCTTATTAATAAAAAGTTCAAATCAAGAACTTTACAAAACAAAATACTATAATAAAATTTCACCACACAACCTGAAAGCTTACCTTCTTTAATTTTCTGTTGTTACAAGAGTGCTTGAATGACAAGCATGCATACCTAAAAAGAGATTACATTAGAAGCTATATTCTAAACATCAACAAAGGTAAAGAGTAATATTTTTACCAGCCAATAACGCTGCATACTTCAAACTGAAATTGTTTAATGTAAAGAATAATATTTCTACCTACATGAGACTGATGCATATAAGTCCGACAGAACATCATTGCAGTAGCAACTGTCAGTTGAGGCCTGGAAATAAGCAACCAACATTCACTATTAGGAAATAAATCCAAGCCCCATCATCAAAGTGCAGAGGGGAAAATGCAAGAATATACTGATGTAAGCTAGGCGGCACCGGTGCTTTTTGTAGTGGAGAAACTCAACAGCAGCCTAATGCATTGCAATTCATGCTCAAATTTAGCAGCATCACTCTAAAACCAACAATGGCAATGAAGACAATGAGGATATATATTTTTTAAAGTGTTATTATAATTGGAGATGATACCTATTTGAGCAAGGGCATTTTCCAGCTTGAAGAGGTACTCTCTATTTGATCTTGAAGGCCCTTTTGCCTTGACTATTTGACTGCAATGACCGAAACAAATACTACGCTTTAAAAACCCAATCGAGATTATGGAAAAATTAATAAACATATGCTAGAAAGGAAATTCAAGATTAATACACGACAATTTCTTCAAGTGAAGCCTAAATAATTCTTGTTCAACCTCTTGTTTGCAGATGTTATGTAACTGACAGTTAAAACTGTAAGTTTTTGGACAAAGATATATCAAAAATAAAACGAGTAAGAGATGGAAAGGAAGTTTTTGACTTACACCATGGCATCGGAAACAAAATGGGTCGAAGCATTCGAGTCCTATAATAGATATCTTCATTAGAAGTTAGGCAACTCAGAGATCAGTGGATACCGGTAAAATACAGAGATCGGTGTTTATCGGTAAAACACGAGAGGGAGACGGAGGAGGACAACAGTGCCACTTCGGAGAACGATGGTGAGAAACAGAGCCAACAAGTAAGTGGAGGTTGTTGTAATACGATGATGTAAGAACAGAGTTGTTGTAATATGTGGTCTTTGACATGAATTTCAAAGGGTTCAATCAATTGAGCCACACCAAGTCTCTTGAATATTTGACAGCAAGCTGGTTTTACAATCCATGAAGAGAAAAAAAATGACACAGGATGCACATAATTTTAGATGAAATGAAAAATCAGCATAGACAAGTAAGGCAGATTAAAAACTGATGCAAACTGACCCAAAAGCAACCTAAAAAATATGTATGTACCCGAAGAAAAAAAGTAAGTTACCTTAATTTCTTTAATGAAGGAAGGGAAGCCTCCGATAGTGTTTCTTTCGAAGACTTGTTTCAAAAGTAATTTCAGATTGACAAAGAATAGTAAGCATCAATTTCCAGCAATGGTCAACTAATAATTTTATCAAACAGGGAGTATCATCATATAATTGTAATAACATGAATTATCTTCACAGGTACATGCACAGGACAATCTGAAAACATATTAAGAACATAAATCATATCTCATAAAAAGGAAAGCACGGTAATAAGGTGTCTTGCAATTGAATTCAGTTAACTATGCAGGGACAGCCGCTATGTGGACTTAGAAAAATCAAAACTGATTGGAAATCTAGCGTAAAAATATGAAATAGAATTCAATTGATGGACTTAGAAAATCAAAATTTATTGGAAATCTAGGGTAAAAATATGAATCAGAATTTAATTGTTTGATCTAAGCACAACTCACCAAAAGTAAGGAGACGTCGAACAATCAAATGCTTCCCTCTGTTTATCATCACCAATGCCAAGGCCTTCGCGACAAAGGCCGTGAGTCAAATAAAGCAGTTGTTCCGCTGGAGAATTAATAACCGTCCGCGACTGATCGCTCGCTGCCGGTGGATATTATTGCTACCGGTTGTTGGCCGCAGCGATCGTTCGACATCGGTGGAGCTAGAACGGGAGAGCGAGAGCGAGATGGGTTAAGTCTACTGTTTTATCTCAAATTCAAAATATTGAATATATATGGTTTATTATATACATAATATATATATATATATATCTTAATTAATTTTATTATTTTTACGGTACTTATTATATATATATTAATTAATTTTATTATTTTTCCTTCAGATGTAAAATACGTTATTTTCTTTCTAATGTATTTCTTACTTTGTCCCCTAAAAAATGTAGTTCTCATTTTGATAGAATAAAATTTTATTTTAATTATTCTCAAAATAATATATCATTTTATATTTAGAGAGATTATATATATACATTATATAATTTTAAAGTATTTTAATTAAGTTCTTTATTTTAATTTTTTTTTCTCATATAGGACACTTTATATGGGACACCCACAAAAGAGTCTTATAATCACACATGATATCAGGACATGTCTTAATGGGACTCTTTTTAGACAAGCATCCTATTATATATCAAATGAGACTTTTTACATGAAAGTGTTCTAATAGAGGTGTCTTAATAGGCTAATTTTCTAGTAGCAGATATTTCTATCTTTAAATAATGATTGCATATCGTCGTCATTTAATCCGCAATATGTCGGCATATTTCTGTTGTCTTTTGTTGATTCTCATAGATTAAATTGAACGAGCATTGGGCCAGAGAAGAATGGGCGTTGGGCCTTGCACTGAATTTTAGATTAGCGGAATCCGTTTTTTCTGTTACCATATGTAATTTGTATTTTGTAGGTATTTTTTCTTCTTTTTTCTCTATTCACTATCTCAATATCTAAAAATTGATATCAAATTATAGATAAGAAAATAAAAGTGTTTGTATAAGAAGAAAAGGAAAATGGTGATATATGATGTTTAACTTGTGTAACAAAAATTAAAATTAAAAATACATTTTGCAATCGAATTATTTATAGCGATTAATGGTGGAGCCTCAAAAATTTAATCGGGTCAAGCCGAGCAAAAATTTAATCTGGCCTATAATTAGTTGGCCCGTCCCAGCTTATTACCCTAATAATATATTAAGATCATCAGGCCGGCCCGATAATTCCAATCAAGACTTTATTAAAATAAAATGCAATCTATAAAATAAAATCATAATTATTATTTTATTTCAAATATATTATTAATTATTAAAATTACCTTGAAGATTTTATTAAAATAATAATTTTACAACATAATAAAAGTATTGTAAATTAAAATGCCTTTTTTACAACAGTTTTGCAAAAATGTTGACACTAGTGTTGTCTATAATGTATTATCAATAAACAACAGATTTGGGCAATTGTCGTTAAAATGTTGTCTATCTATGGAACAAGGCGCTAATAGACGACATATGTTGAAAACAATTGTAAAATTGTTGTCTATTAGCATGTCCCTCCCTAATAGACAACATATAGCGGTAAAACTGTTGTTAATTGATGAATAAACAACACTGCTAGGAAAAACTGTTGTCTTTTAACTGTTGTCTATTTATGAAATTGTTGTAGTGGGCAGAGAGAATTCAATCACCTTGAGTGAAGTTCAGAATGCTGTAAAGGCTAAAGAACTACAGAAGGTGCTGGAGCAAAAACAAGTCCCACCACCTGAAGGATTGAACATAAGAAAAGGAAAATTCAAGAATTTCAAGAAGGCAAATCCACAAGACAATGCTCAAAAGAATCAATCATCTAAGCCAAAGTCTGTGGAAGGAAAAGAGACTAGAAAGTGCCACCATTGCAAAAGACTTGGGCATTTGAAAAAGGATTGTTTTGACTGGAAAAGGAAACAAGCAAACAAGGAATAGAAAACTAATACTCTAGATTTGGCAGAAGATCAGAATGAAGTAGAGGTGTTAAATATTAATGATAAGGGTGTTGAAAGTTCTTGGATCTTAGACTCAGGTTGTAGTTTCCACATGAGTCCACACAGAAACTGGTTTGAGAATTATCAAGAAACAAACATGGGATCAGTAATGTTAGGAAATGATCAAATAGTTGTTGTTAAAGGAGTTGGAAATATCATATTGAGAATGCATGATGGTCAGGTGAGGGTCTTATCAGATGTGAAATACATTCCAGAGCTGAAAAGAAATCTGTTGAGCTTGGGAACTCTTGAAGGAAGAGGATGCAATTTTAAGTCTCAAGATGGATAGTTACACGTGATAAAGAACAAGACCATTGTTATGAAAGGCATGATGAAATCCAGTCTGTATTATCTCATTGCAAACACACTTGTGGGTGAATCTATAGCAGTTGGAGAGGAACACTCTATAATATGGCATAGAAGGCTAGGTCACATCAGTGAGTATGGTTTAACAACACTTCAGAAACAAGATTTTATCACATGTGGACAGGAAGTAAAAATTGGAACATGTGAAGAGTGTATACTTGGAAAAAGCAAAAGAAATCCATTTCCTGTAGGGAAACACTCATCACAAAGCCTCTTGAATATGCTCATTCTGATCTATGGGTTCTAGGAAGGGAAAATTCTCTTGGAGGAGGAAGATATTTTCTCAGCATCATTGATGATTTCTCTAGAAAACTATGAGTTTATATTTTGAAGAACAAATCATATGCTTTTGTTAAGTTCAAAGATTGGTGCAAAGAGGTTGAAGCTGAGAAAGGTACTTCACTCAAATGTTTGAGGACAAACAATGGTTTAGAGTTCTTATCTGATGAATTTCAATTGTTCTGCAAAGAAAAAGGAATCAAGAGGCATAGGATTGTTCCTGCAACTCCACAACAAAATGGAGTTGCTGAGAGGATAAATAGAACTATACTTGAGAGAGTTAGGTGTATGTTGCTTGATTCTGGTATGCCAAAGAGGTTTTAGGGAGAAGTTGTTACTACAACGGCTTATTTGATAAATAAGAGTCCATCTGCAGCAATAAATTTTGTAACCCCAGATGAGAGATGGTCAGGGCATCCATCAAACTACAATGATCTGAAGATTTTTGGATGTCAAGCCTATGCACACATCAAACAAGACAAGGTGGAGGCTAGAGCATTGAAGTGTGTCATGCTTTGATAACAAAGAGGTGTAAAAGGCTATAGACTATGGTGTTATGAGCCAGGGTATGATAAAGTAATCATTAGCAGGGATGTTAAGTTCAGTGAGGATAAAATGCCTTTTCTTGATAAGGAAAGAAATAAGCAGAGATTGCATACTGTCTCAGACACATCCAAGTCACAGGTCAAGGTGGAGCAGAGTGATGGTGATCTAGAAACCATATCAGAAGGTGTGAGTGAAGATGAAGGCATTGGGCATCAAGATAGCAACACTGATGGGTATCAGCTGGTTAGAGACAGATAGAAAGAGGTTATTAAACCCTCTACAAGATATGGAGAAGAATATCTCATGGCTTATGTTTTGAATGTAGCTGAGGAAATTGATTGTCAAGAACTAAAGGATTTTGCTGAAGCAATGAAGAGCAAAGAGAAAGATCAGTGGATGTTAGCTATGAGGTAGGAGTAAGTTTCTTTGGAAAGGATTAACACATGGGTGTTAGTTGACAAACCAGTGAAGCAAAAGCATGTCAGTTGTAAGTGGGTTTTTAAGAGAAAGGTTGAGATGTCAAATGAAATGGAGAAAGTAAGGTTTAAGGTAAGACTAGTTGCTAGGGGTTTTACACAAAATGAGGGAATAGATTATAAGGATTTTGTTGGCTCTGGTGACTCAATTGGACTTAAATCTTGAACAATTAGATGTCAAGACAACATTCCTTCATGGGGAGTTAAAAGAAACTATCTACATGACACAACTTGAGGGACATGTGTTACCTGGAGATGAACATAAGGTATGTTTGCTAAAGAAGTCCCTTTATGGGCTCAAGCAAAGGTCAAGGCAATGGTACATTAAATTTGATGATAATACGAAGATCATATTTTGAAAAATCCAAATATGATAGTTGTGTGTTAAGAGGGCAAGAGAGGTTCCTATTTATCTACTGTTGTATGTTGATGACATGTTGATAGCAAGCATTAGTTCTGAAGAAATACAAAAGATGAAGAATGAGCTGCAAGCTACTTTTGATATGAAAGTTTTTGGGAATGCAAGAAGAATCTTGGGGATGGACATTATCTAAAATAGGAAAGATGGTGTCTTGTGGTTGTTGCAAGAAGATTACATATTGAAAGTGTTGAAAAGGTTCAACATGCATGAGTCAAGGAAAGTAATAATTCCACCGTCACAACATTTTAAACTTTCAGAAAGTCAAAACCCAAGAACAGAAGAAGAAGCCAGAGATATGCTAAATGTGCCTTATGCAAGTGTTATGGGTAGTGTAATGTAACACAATGGTTTGCACTAGGCTAGACATTGCTCATTCAGCTAGTGTGGTGAGCAAATATATGGTTGCTCCTGGAAGGAATCATTGGGAAGCCTTAAAATGGATTTTGAAGTACTTAAGAGGTGCATCAGATTATTGTTTGATGTTTAGGAGGAAGTCTTACCCTGGTCATGATTTTGTTGTGGGATATGTTGAAGATTATGCAGCCAACATTGATACAAGAAAGTCTCAAACTGGGTATGTGTTTACTTTGTTCAGTACAACAATCAGTTGGAGATCATCACTTTAGTCAACTGTCAGTAGTAGCATTATCCACTACATAGGGTGAGTATATGACACTCACAGATGCGGTTAAAGAAGCTATTTGGCTTAAAGGAATTTTATCAGATTTTGGCTTGAATCAGAGTTCATTGAAAGTGTTTTGTGATTCTCAAAGTGCTTTGCAGTTAGCAAAGCATCAGGTCTTGCATGAGAGGTCAAAACACATAGATGTAAAACATCATTTTGTAAGAGATGTTGTTGAGAAGGGATCAGTGGAGATAGTGAAAATAGGAATTGAGGAGAATGCAACTAACATGTTGACTAAAGCTCTATCTGTGCAGAAGTTTAAGCATTGCTTGGAGATAATCAATGTTGTTGCATACTAGGATGATGTTTCAAGATAAGTTTTGAAAGGATTGGAAGAAGTAAGAAACATGTTTGGATCATGGTTTTATGTTTGACTTCGATTAGAATCAAGGTGGAGATTTGTGATATTTATGCCTCTCATCTCATCCATCCATTTTGCAGTTGATTAGCAAGCATAACAGCTGAAGGCACATGCATGTTTATGAAAAGCACATTCGAAGGAAAAACTGTTAAGAATTTGTTAAGAAGTGCAAGTTGGAGCAGAGTAGTTAAGGGAAGCAGTTTGTATACATTTTCTTCTTGTAATCTCATTCATTCCATATTGTAAACTCTTGTAAACATACACAAGCTCTGAGATTGAGAAAGAGTGATCAATATAGAGGTTGAGAGAGATAGCTAGAGAAGCGAATAGAAAACGGATCAGACAACTTGGACAGTGAGCATCTCAGGTGATCGTTTCTGATTTCTTGGTTGCTTGTAACACTCAAATTGATAGTGAATGGTCTTTGGTTGTTCTTTCCATGGACGTAGGTTTATATAAACCGAACCACGTATATTTTGTGTCGTTTTCATTATTGTTATTATTGTCATTACTTGGTTTGATGCTTTAGGATTAGTCGTTGGAATTTGATCTTTGTTGAAATCACTTGCAAAGTTAACACAATGTTTATTTTTTTCATTAGGTTTTGTTAATGAGTCAACAATCGTATACCATTCACCATTTTGATTTGACAGAGAAGAAGATGTTAAAAGGAAAAAATACATTAATATAATAATAAATAATAGACGAAAAACAACCGATTATACCTGATATACTATATTATATGGGCTACCAAATGAGCCCTAAAAATATTATTTGGCGACGCTCTTATCCCATTTCTCGTTACTTTTCTAACGTCCCCTACAAGTTACAACATTATATTTTCTAGATAAAGTTCATAAAACAAAAGCCGGTTTCTGGCACTTGTTATTCCAACTAATCTCTCCCGAACTCCGACCTAAACCTTTCCCTCTGCATAACTTATACGCTATCATTTTACCTTCTGAATTCCACCACCAAATGGCGACAGCTATGGTTCTCGACCCAAAACCCTCACCATCCGAACCACCACCAACGCGACCCAAACCGGATTCCGACCACTCTTACGCACCCGACGCCGATGATGACCTCTACTCCCGCCTCAAGTCGCTGCAACGCCAGCTCGAATTCATCGAGATTCAGGAAGAGTACGTAAAAGAGGAACAGAAAAACCTCCGCCGCGAGCTGCTGCGGGCACAGGAGGAGGTGAAGAGGATTCAATCGGTGCCGCTCGTCATTGGACAGTTCATGGAGATGATTGATCAGAACAACGCCATTGTCGGGTCGACTACCGGGTCGAATTACTATGTTCGGATCCTCAGTACCATCAATCGTGAGCTTCTTAAGCCGTCTGCTTCTGTCGCGCTGCACCGACACTCTAACGCCCTAGTTGACGTGCTTCCGCCGGAGGCAGACTCGAGTATTTCACTCCTCAGCCAGTCTGAGAGGCCCGATGTTACTTATAATGTAAGTTTGTTGAGTAATTTCAATCTTGTTTTGAATGTTTTTGATTTGGGCGTTTAGGGTTATTTATTTATTTCAATTACTGATTCTATTATTGTTTCATGTTCTTTTTTCGTGTTGAATTTGATACTATCATAAATTCACTGTTGAGCTTATTAACGAGTTATTGGTGTAATTAAGGATTTCAATTTGGTGTACTGTGTGAGCAATTCATTAATATGAATTGAATCTGATATCAGCATATTGCTCATCAACTTGAAAATCGAATGACATCTGATCTGGAGGCTTTTGTGCCCCTCTGCTTACATAATCGGAGTTGGTTTATTATGATCCATAAGGGGTAGTACTTTCAAATTGTGCAACACCCATCCTATATCATTTGGATTCCAAAAAAGACGTTCCTTTACTGTCATAAAGAAAAGATTGCTGGTCGATAAAGGGATTTGAATAACAAATCTCCAGCTTCTCTTTTTCAAAGGCTCTTCTTTTATATCTGCCTTGTGCATCAAATTGATCTTTACACATGAATGTTATGCATATTTTCTTCCCAACTGTTGTCGACCTAAAAAAGTCAGAACTACGCTAGGAGCGATGATTATAATCGTGATGGAAGTGTTTGACTGTGAAATCACGAGTCTTACATCTAATGCCACTTCTATCTCTGCCTTACGAATCACGTTTATGGTCACACGAGGATGTTTTGGTAAAATCATGATTCCCCACCCACCAAACAACATTAGTTTCTATGTCCTTTTTATATGAACCATGTTTTTTTATCTATGTCATTCATTTGTTAAGAATTTAACATTTGATTATTGTTTTCTGTCAGGATATCGGAGGATGCGACATTCAAAAGCAAGAAATACGTGAGGCCGTTGAGCTTCCTTTGACACACTATGAGCTGTACCAACAGATTGGTATAGATCCTCCTCGTGGTGTATTGCTCTATGGTCCACCTGGCACTGGGAAAACAATGCTTGCAAAGGCTGTTGCTCATCACACAACTGCAGCCTTCATCAGAGTTGTTGGCTCAGAATTTGTTCAGAAGTACTTGGGCGAGGTATACCAGAAAATCCGTGACTATCATATGTATGCAAGTCAATACATACTTGAGAGTTGCAATTGTGAAACTTCGTATAATGCCCTTTTTTCTTTAGTAACTTTGTACAAGAAATTACATCTCCACTGAACTCTCAGGTGTTCAGAAACCCTTGATGCTGTATTCTCGGGTGTTGAAAAAATTATAGTACTTCAGAAACTAAGATTGGAAAAGTCCAGAACATTCGGTCGTTTAGATTTTTTTTGACTGGTAGTTGGTTAAACAATCCCCTTCCCTTGTAAAAGGGTCTGACTGTTGCCACCACCAGAAGCTCTTTGTACTCCATAGACTTAGGATTGATATTCTTATAATTTCTTTGCGAACCACACGGACACCTCATTTTAGCCTTTGACCATCGAAATAAATAAAAATAAGAGCGAAATGCTAACCCTAAACAACATAATGTACCATTGAATATTATTTTCCAGACCCGTGATTTAGTGTTCAAAAACTTTTGCTGGACACATAATGTAGCATTTGAGAACTTTTTACCAACACTGTTAGAACTGGTGGGTCTGTATCTTTTGAACGCTGCTTGTCGGGACAAAGATAAAGAACATGAAAAACAGAACTTTAAGCGTTAAAATGCGAGATAAAACTTATATTGTTCATATTATTGGAATTTGTCAGGTCCGCTATTGCTTTTCGACCAAATTATGTTGTCTTGAGTAGGATTTTGTGAGGATGGAAGGTTAGGCTGTTAGAGTCTATGAGAGAATGGGAAGGAAGGTGACACTGATACTTTAAGGGAAAAGAGGAGGAAATAACTATTTTTTTTTATTTTAAGTTTATAATAGATGGCAATTTAGTAATTAGCTTAACGTTATTTTTTCGAAAAATAATGTGGTCTGTACTGTGTAAAGAGCTATTTGGTTAAGTAAACTGAAGCTGATAAGTTCTCATGCAGTAATTATATCTCATGATATATGCATACAATGAGCCTGTGTAAATTTTTTGTTACATGTTCTTAAAATATATTATGCTGCTTATAGTAGTTTAAATCCTCTTGAACAATATATGCAGGGTCCGCGTATGGTCCGTGATGTTTTTCGCCTCGCAAAAGAAAATGCACCTGCAATAATTTTCATTGACGAGGTTGATGCAATTGCTACTGCAAGGTTTGATGCTCAAACTGGGGCTGATAGAGAGGTCCAGCGTATTCTCATGGAATTGCTGAATCAGGTACAGTGAAAAGCTTAGATACAACACAAGTAAATAAGACAATAACAGCTTCAGATTCTCTTTTTTGAGAAATGTCTGTGTAATATCATAAGTTGAATTTAGTTTCACTGCCTGCTAGTACAGAGTGCTTAATTATTACTTGGGTCATTAGCATATTTTATATTTCGGTGATCAATTTTATTTGTCTTCTACAGATGGATGGTTTTGACCAGACAGTTAATGTGAAGGTTATCATGGCAACAAATCGGGCTGACACGTTAGATCCTGCCCTTCTACGTCCAGGAAGGCTTGATCGCAAAATTGAGTTCCCTTTGCCAGACAGACGACAAAAAAGGCTTGTCTTTCAGGTAATGCTTGCAATTTATGCAAATTGGATGTCTAATTAAAATATGCCACCTGTGAAATAATATAGTAAGCGATAATTTGATATTTACTTCTATGTTGAGCTCTCCTTTTGCTGTTTTTTTTCTTTTCTTTAATTCCCAGCGGACCAAACTTTGACTTCCACCCCCTATCTAAGGCTAAGAAAAAAAGGGATAAAAAGGTAGTACGGGACATTGTCGTGGGAAAAAAAAAGCGGCTCCTGTGAAAGAAATTATTCCTAATCAACAGAAAGGCATATTAGGATGTTTTCTTGTCCATCCCTATTAGGATGTTTTCTTGGTTTTCTTAGATTGAGCTTTGCAGTAAATAGAAGTGATCATACGCAGGTTTGCACTGCAAAAATGAACTTAGGTGACGAGGTGGATTTGGAGGACTATGTCTCGCGACCAGACAAAATCAGTGCTGCTGAGGTTGGTGATTACGCTCACATTGACACATTCACACGTTCTTATAACATTAAAAGAAATTTATTTGACATCAGCCACAATGTCTTTATGTTGTTGACGACAGATGTCATTTTTAATTGGCTATTCTTAGTGAGTTCCTAATACATTTCTACGCTTTTCAGATTGCAGCCATCTGTCAAGAAGCAGGTATGCATGCCGTGAGAAAGAATCGGTACGTTATACTCCCCAAAGATTTCGAGAAGGGCTACAAATCTAACGTAAAGAAGCCTGATACCGACTTTGAATTCTACAAGTGATCTGTAGAATCCCTTGTGCATGTAATTTAAGTAAACCGACTGTGTAACAACTTCTATCCCTCACTGTATCATACCCCAGAGACAGTGGAGTCACTGGTTTATCTAGTACAAGTTGTCTATAACAACTTTAGGTCCTGATAGTTTTGCTTATATGAAGACAGTCAACTATGTAAGGTGTCACCTGTTATATCATGCAAAGGTGGGGCCCTTTGGTTTTCATATTATAGAGTATTGTTATGGCTTTAATCATGATATGTATTGGTATCTTGACTTTGCTTTATGTGTGATGCCCCTTACGGATTTAGTATTGTGGGGGCGAATATGCTAAGTTTGGGCCTTATATATTTAGTGATTAAAAAGCAAAAGGCATGGGAGAGAGTATTAGATCCAATCAAACAAAGCATATCCATAGCCATTTATCATTGTTTTGGGTGATATAATTTGTGCGCGCTCCATTTTTTAGTATTTTTTGTGCCGACATGGTGAAATTTTTTCGGTGTCTGTGCCTGTGACTTCGTAGAGGATGTTTTGTTATGCTTATTCAAATATCTCATAAACCCCGATATTTTATTTTATAAGTTGTTTCAAGATGTAATTTTCAAGAGTTTATAAGTTAATAGTGTGTTTGGATGATAGAGTTTATAAGCTTGCGATTAAATGTAGTGATTTAAATATGAACGTAGGACTAATTTGAAAAGTATCATTAAATATGTATTTTTATAATGTACGTTGTGTAGTGTTTTTGGTGCAGTTTTATAAGCTCTTAAAACTTGTGTTTACATCTTATAAGTCTTGTAATATTTTATTTTGCCAAATTCATTTGAAGAGCTTATAAACATATTATAAGATCTTATGAGGAGCTTATAAATTTAGCCGAACACCCTCTTAGTATCGGATAGGGCTAATGAAGCCAGAAATAATGGACTTGATTGCATTTTGGGTTTTAGCCCACCCTAATGGGCCATTGGCTTTTTGTTGGATCTAGAGTTGGCTGCTCGTGTCTATAAAATTTCAGTGAACAATGTAGGAGCTGGCAATTATTATGAAGAAACATTCTGGAGTAGGAGCCCTCGATCAAAACGATGTAACTATCGTTTGATGGAAACAAGATGCCATACCGGCGCCTAGTGTTTCATAGATGATGAAAGTAGTAAAATTATTAGGTTATATTGCCATAATTTTAATTATACCTGTATTTATCATTTAAAATTTAATGGTTCTAGCCTCTCGAATATGATTTGCTCTCTTTGTCCTTTCCAAATCAACTGAGTTTTATCATCATAATGTCTGTACATTTTCATATTCCATTTTGTGGCTACAGTATAGATGTCACACTATCTTCATTTTCTTAGTTGTAGTTTATATTAGAATAAGAAAATATTATGATCGGACGTAGCAGTACGTTTAATATTACTTCATTTTATAATTGTAGTTTTAGCTTAGGATAAGAAAATTAAGAAGTAGAGATAAAATGGGGAAACAACCCTAGATTTATTTTTCTCACCCTCAAATCAAATTTTTAAAATTTTTCTTTTCCTTTAAATTCCTAAATTCTCTGCATTCTTTTCTTTATATGATCATTCTTTCCAATTACTCTCTTCGTCTCACTCAGTTTTACACTTTTCGCTTCGCTTCGTCCCGCTCAGTTTTGCACACTTAAAAAATGGCAAATAATTTTTTGACTAATTTACAATATTATCATTAATGAAATCTGATTTTGAAATTTAAGATGTGCTAATTACTCTTAAGGGTTGGTCTAATTCTAATCAAGTGACAACTTAATTAGCCCAACCCAAACCCATTATCCAGCCCAAATCATACTCCAGCCCGTTTTTTTTTTTTTATCTCATTTCAGCTAACCCTATTTGCCTCTTCTGTTCTTGAGAACGCAACCAGTGTTCATACCCCGTCCCAAACCCTAAATGATTGATGCTTTAATCCACAATCCAACCCCAGATTTGTTGAGCTCTTTGATCCGTTTCTACTAAAATTGTTTCCTTTTGGTAATTGCGACATTTTCATGGACGATTCCCAGGAGATTGAAGGTTTCGTCTACGATTTGGAAGAATCGTTTGTGTGCGAAACCCAGTTCCCCGAAGCCGACTTGAGTCATTTTTCCCTACTTGGGCGAGAATCCAGCCCAGATCTGGTTTTCAGATCCGTCTTGGAAGCGAATCTCCTGTCGGATCCTGATATTCCTCCGACGTGCGAGTGGTTTAAATCTGACGAACTGAAGAGGCACTACATGCACCGCCATGGACAGTGGTTTCGGCAATTTTTCAGGTCTACGTATCTAACCTTAATCATTTTAGGGTTTTTTGAAGTCTAAGTTTTGATTGTGCTGGTAGTTTAAAATAAAATGATGTTTACAATACTGATTATTTACATGTTGTTCACTGTCTTTGCATAGATTTGAGGTTGTTTGGGATCTGAAAAGTTATTAGTTGCCCCTGTTGAGCGGATCTGTATTGCTGGGATAAATTATTGGATGCATGAACTGATTATTTCAGGTGGATAATGTATTTGCTTGGATTTGTTAAAATCATGTTTGCTTTTTGGCCCCTTTTGTTGATGGTTCAGTGCTTGTAGAAAATTAAAAGTGATGTTTTCAACCCTGATTATGTAAAGCTGATCATTTCTTTGCTTGGCTTTGTTCGGATGTTTGCTGTGTTGGCCCTTTTGTTGTTTTTTCAGTGCTGGTAGCTTAAATAAAGTGATTTATGCTAACCTGATTGTTTAAAGCTGCTCGCTGTGATTGTTTCGTCTTTGTTGTTGGTTTATTCCACTGAAAAATTTCTTGTGAATGATCCTTTGGGTGATCTAAGTAAATAATGTCTTTGCATTGGAATGTGAATGTAGCTTAATTAAAATGATGATTGTCTCTGATTATTTACAGTTAGGGATGTCAATTTTACCCGCGGGTAACCCTACCCGACGAGTAATAGGGTCGGATATCGCCTGAACCCGATATTTTTTCCATCGGGTAGGGTAGGGTATGGGTTTAGCATATTACCCGTTTACTCTACCCGATTACCCTACCCGCCTACCCATTTACATACTTATATATTATTTTACTTGTTATATATATTATATAATTATCATTATATTTAATATAGTATGATTATAATATATGATTTAATATATAAAATAACATATAATGTAACATTTACATATTATATATGTTATATTTGTATCACATTATATATGATATATATACATATTAAATATTATTTATAATATTTTTATATAGTAATTGGGTAACCTGATTACCCGCGGGTAACCCTATTACCCGACGGGTATTACCCGTACTCGTACCCGAATCAAATAGGGCAGGGTATGGGGGAAGCATACCTATACCTTACCCGACCCATTTACATCCCTATTTACAGTTACCCATTTCTTTGCTGGAATTTGTAATGGTAGCTTACTTAAAATGATGATTGGATCTGATTATTTACAACTGCCCATTTATTTGCTGTAATTTGTGAAGGTAGCTTAAGTAAAATGATGTTTTTGGGAGTTGGTTATATACATGTTGCCCCTTTCTTTACTTGGATTAGTATTGGTAGCTTAAACACAATTATCCCTATAAAGAAATCTTTCTGAGGGTATAGGTAAATAGAAAGAGAACAATAAAATGATTTTTTTTTTCAAATAATATCATGTTTGTCTTCATAATTTATACTAAAAATGTGTTTTTCTCTCATAATAAGAAAATTGTCTTTTTATTCCAAACATGAGATTTGGGCTTGAGTAAATTATAATTATTTTGAAATCATATTTCAATGTTTAACAAGATTTAAACAAAGTAAATCTAAAAAAGTTTTGATAGAATATAGATTATTCCTCCCGGTTACAATTCCACTTTATCATTCTCAAAGTTGTTCACGAATTTATATAGTAACGTACTTGCCATATGTAACTGAATTATTAATTTAGGTTGTATTTGGATGGAATGATTTGATGATGGATTTGCAATTCATAGTTTCAAATTGTTGTTTGGATTACTATGGATTTAGAAATTCATTATTCCGTTTCAAGCTATTTTTTAAAGGATTTTGGTGGATTTCAAATTCCCTCTATCTCGAATGGATTTGAAATCCCTCAATCCAAACACAACATAAGATTATTTCCTTCTTCTAAGTTTCTATACAAGTATTGCATCTCGATTTTAATTATCTACCTATCTTAGATTGAATTAAATCTAGAGTGATCTTGTGGTTTAAACAAATATGAAAATTGTTTATTGATGAATATTTTTTTTTTGGAGTCACAATTTGAGTAAGTGAATAATGTTCGAAGAAAGAACGTCAACCAATCCTTACAATTTCGATCCCAAAAATAGCCAAGGAAACCAAAATATATGTAGTCCAATTCAGCGAACGAATGCCAAAAGTGGTCGAGAATCACATAGCTATAATGTGCAATTAAATACAGAAATTATGTCAGTTGTGATTTTGTTGACGAAGGTGGAAATGTAGAGACCAAGAAGGGAAAGAGAAAAAGATTTAAGGACCCTAGTAGCATACATCCAGATATCAGAATTCATGAAAAATGATAGATGCACTTAAGAAGAGCCAAATTTTGTCAGTCATGCTTTTATAAGCCCGCAATTGATCCAGTTAATAATTGTTATTATGTTCCTGAAGAATTTCGCACCCTAGTAGAGGGTCCAAAAAAATTTCTTGTCAAAATAAACAATGATAACAAATCTTTAGTTGCATAATCTTACCATAGAAATGACTCCATAAGATGACTCCATACGAACGGCTCCATACGACGACTACCTCTAATAAGGATGCATACTTTAAGAAATATTTGGACATGATAGATAAATTAATTAAGAAGATGTTTGAGAGTCATTAGCTTTTGGAGGTGAATGATATGCAAAATTTGGTTAATCGAATGAAGTTATATGCCAGATAACTTATGTTTTTTTGAAAATTTAAAAAGAATTTGAATTTGTATGTTATAATTTTCTAATTTTTTTTATTTTTTTTAGATTTACTGATGAGAAATTTCTAGAGAATAATTTGGCCGTAATGAAGTACCTACAAAGAATCAATTTTATCATAAATTGCTATGAATTAAGAAGGGGATTTCATTCGGGTATCAAGAAAAAGAGATATGTAGATGCATTTAGGATAATGGGCAATAATATAGGTTGGCGAACACGATTTTATCAGGTAGGTACTTTCAAGTCTGTGATATCTTATTTTCGTCATCATATTGAGCAGCAGGGCAGTGTTTACACGAATTCAAATCAAGATTTGATTCAATGCGCCGGCAATCTTGTAACCCATTTAGGCGATCATTTTGGTCCAAAGAGTTTTGGGATCAAGGACATCGATCTAATGATAATGTCAACTCTTGGACCCGAATTCGGCAGGTTCCGTGATTGTCTATATGTTCAGAATATTCTGAAGGCAATGCTTTACTATTGTAGTTTTTAGTTCTCTTCTTTTATAGTGAATAATTATATATTTTTATTTATTTATATACGAACGCTTATATTTATGCAAGAGTTTATTTGTTACAAAAACTCAGAAGGGCATCGCATAACAATTGTTTTGTCAATTTGTTGAAGATGGAGGGTTATTGATTGGACTTTAATTATCCATGTTGTGTGTAGAACTGTTTATGGATTTGTTGAAGATGGAGAGATGCTGATTTGGGTTTAATTATCCAATGCTGATGTGTAAAAGTGTTTGTGGTGTTTGTTATATCTTCTTGTGTTTTAGGAGTTTCAAAAAAATATGCATGCAGTTTGAACAAAATTGTGAACCACTACTGTTGGCATTTTCTTTTATGTATGTGCGTATGTATTGAGAAGTTTGTTAACCTCCTGTATGATGGATCTTTTTTAATATGCTTGGCTGAAGTAATACATGCAACAAGTATTAATATTGCACTGTAGAAGTAATGTAAAAGATGTATTGGTTGATAAGTTTGATATGGTGTCTATAGAAGTACGGTAGAAGATGTATAAATAACTTGATGTGCTGCCAGAATTCATGGCACCAGAGCTTGACGATGAGGAATATAATGAACTTGTGGATATATATGCCATTGTTATGCGCCTGCTGGAGCTAGTGACTCTCGAGTATAAGAAAGTCACTGCAGTAAGTCATTCTTCAACTTTGAACTTCTTTTCTATTTATGGCTGTCTTTCCCAGTTAGCCTGTTTTTTGTGAAAGCTATAATATTTCCCAAAAAATGCTAAAAATAAAAGAAGTTGATCAAAATTGGCGAAGAAGAACTTTTATTGGACCCATTTCTTTATTCGTTCTTGTACTTAGATTATGGCTTAATTTGATCCTACATCCATTGCATGTTGCAATAGTTCATGTTTGGCCTTAGATACTGTATCTGTTTTTGAAACTATATGTGCAGATGAATGTGACAACAGGGGAGATTTGATAGGAGAAAGTCGGCGGCAGAACAAAAGACTGAAACCGTCGCTTGGGCTGGGGTGGAGAAACGGTTCAATGAGCTTACCTCTAGCCGTGACGGAATGCTACCTCGTTCACTCTTTAGTGAATACATTGATTATTAACATATAAATTAGTCTTAACTACTAACTCCTAATTGTTCGCATGATTTTTCTTTTTTCTTTAATTTCTTGTAATTTACTCTTCCGTTTCATTTCCTACAAGAAATGAAATATAATGTTTTATATTCGAGCTATGAACTAGGAGTGTGATAGGGAGTTTTCCAGTGAGATTTTTGACTCGCTTTCACAAAGTCTGATCAGAGTTTTGATTGTCGCCTTCAAACATTCTTCGACATGTAAGAATATTTGTGTGATGGCAGAATCATTGAAGATGATCAAAGAGGTCTCTCTCTCTCTCTCTCTCTCTCTCTCTCTCTCTCTCTAATAGAGAATATACGTAGTATCTTGATGATTTGGTTTAACCAAAATTTGTTAGGCCAAATATATTGTAAATCTCTGTATAATTTGTTAGAGATACATCTTGATTCTTTCCTTGTATAGGATTTGATTGTCGTACCAAGTTATAATACAATTTATAAATAGTGAGAATATCAATCACCAGAATTACGGTGATCAAATAACATTCTTTCATGGTATCAGCAGAAACATGTTGAAACCCTACTCGATATCTCTGTGTTCTCTCCCCTTTCTTCTCCATGGCGACTGCAATTCATCTTCTTCCTCTTTTGATTTTATTCCTATTGCCATACTCATTCACATGGTAACAATCATGTTATCATCTTCAAACTATCTATTATGGAAAAGCCAAGTCATGCCTATGCTTCGGTGCAATGACTAGCTCCCTTTCCTTTGTCAACGGTTCCGGCGTCGAACCAGCCCCCACCGTAAAAATATAGCACCAACACTAATGTTCCCAATCCTGATTACTCTGTGTGGCACAAGTGTCACGATCTTGTTCTCAACGTTCTTCTTTCTTTGCTCACGGAAGAAGCAATTTCCGAAGTCATCGGACTTCGAAAACCCGCGATGTCTGGGTCACACTTGAGGCGGCTTTCAGCCCGTCTTTTCCCTCCCATGCGCGACGAATTACAGTTCCTTTGTCGTAATAATTCCCTCGTAATCGACATCAGCTGTCGTTTCCATGCTTTGCTGCCAATGGAGAACAGGTTTATGAAGCGGACAAAGTTTGCTGGTTCTTACGCGGACTCGGGCATCAATTCCGCACATTTGCCGATGTGTGTCTAGCCATCTCCTCCAGCCCTCTTTTCATGACCTTTTCCGTTAGGCTCGCAACCACGAGCTTCCCGAGAAGGCCCTTGACGCGACTGTTTCTCCCTCGCAGGCGGTGTTCTGCACCAATCATGGTTGTGGAAGGAATTCTTCTCGTCCTCCTCCGTCACAAAACTCCGGTGGTTACTCTGGGAATTCTTCTATTTGTGGCCAGTCACCACAATCTGGTGGCCGCGGATCTTCTTCTTTACACCAGTCGCATAATGGCCACAAGAAAACCCTTTGTTCCAAGGTGTCAAATTTGCAGAGGTCCGCATTATGCCAATCAGTGTTCGAGTTGGTACTCTCATGACTCCTCTCAGGTGGCTCATATTGCTCAAGCTTTCGAAGCACAATGTTCTCTCTCACCATTTTCTCAATCCGATTGGTATGTTGATATTGGAGCATCGCCACATATGATGTCTTCTACCGCTAATTTGGATGCTACTGAACCCTACAATGGTAATGGTAATGTCATCGTCGGTAACAGTTACGCTCTTTCCATATCCCATTAAGGTTATTGTTTCGTTAATAATAACATTCCCTATTTCCCCTGCTTGACGTATTAGTTTTTCCCCAAATTACTAAAAATTTACTTTCTATAAGTAAACTTACATCTAATTTGCTAGTTGATGTTTTGTTTTCTAACAGTACTTTTTTTATTTAGAATCGGACGACAAAGAAAATCCTGGCACAGGGCACGTGTAAGGATGGACCCTATATTTTGGAACATGGATCGTCAGCTTTAGTTGTTGCTTTAAAGTCTAGAGTATTTAAGTCTTCTTTTATGTTGTAGCAACTGTTGTTTAGGAAATGCACCAACTTCAATTATTTAATTGTTAAATAAGTTAGGTCATTTAGAAGTCACGTCTATCTTACCTAAACCGTCATTGTGTTCATCGTGTCAATTGGCAAAAAGTAAAAAAAAATATATATTTTCCCCTTACTGAGAAACGTGCTTTGCATGCTTTGGACTTGACACATTTTGATTTATGGGGTCCTTCACCTGTTGATTCTACTGATGGTTTTCGTTACTATGCTTTATTTATAGATGATTTTTCCAGCTTTTCTTGGTTATATCCATTGCATGCTAAATCTGAGTTTTTTGCGGTGCTTGGACATTTTACCATTTTTGTTAGAAATAAATTCAATTGTAGGATTAATGTTTTTCAAAGTGATGCTGGCACTGAATTCACTAGCACTCATGTTCGTGATTGCTTCTCGTGGGGTCTTACATCGTTTTTCTGGTCCTTATACACCACAACAAAATGGTAGAGTTGAACGGAAACATTGTAACATAACTGAAATAGGACTTCCTCTGCTTTTTCATGCTCATGCTCCTGTTTCTTATTAGCTTAATGCTTTCTCAACTGTTATTTTTATTATTAATCGCCTACCTACTCCTGTGTTGAACAATAAGTCCCATTTTGAATTGTTATTACGACGGGTTCCCACGCTTTACCGGTCGTATGATCTTCACTTACAATAGTCAACATGTTTACAGCCTAAACAAAACGAACACATATATATTGTGTTTATGCCGTAAACACAAGACTAAATCAAAATGCTGACCTGATTTCCTTTTCTAGTCATAACCCAATTCATTTAATAACCCTCCAATCTCATATATTCCCCCAATCTATTCTTTCTCAATCAAATGCTCAATAGCTTCTCTCATAGTAGATTCCTCCACTTCTAACACTTGTGGTAGTGTCCCTTCCCTTGTTAACGTTGCCTTTCCCATATGAGGCAGTTTGTAATTGTTGTTCCCCTTCAATTTCATGAGTTCAATCATGCACTGCTGTAGGCTTAGAAAAATACTGTTCAACTTTGTGATCTCTAGATCTTTGTAGGATTTTAGAACATTTTTTACCAATTTTTCCACGGACTTTGAAGAAGTCTTAACTTGTAGGGATTGTATGGCTCTAAAATAGCCCAAATCAAGCACATTAGTGTCAGGGGAATGGGGGGTTGACTGAGAAGATGAATAAAAAAATCCTCTAATGATGCTGCAGCCCTAAAATCTGGATCATGATTGTTGTAGTGTGGTTTAACATTATCTTGTTGAATCATTATTTGTTTGCTTACATTTTCAGGCCATTTGGCTTTAATTGCTGGAATAATCTAAAATTTGGAAGTGTGCATGCAAAAAAAACCTAATTTATCAAGAACTCTTTGATCACTTGCTTTGTTATCGACTCGATTGATTTAGTAACCAATGTCCCCCTTTGTCTATTAATCATGTTTCTGAGGGCTAGTGCTCTTGTAGTGAATGGAAAAATTCCAATATTTTCATCAAACAAAAGTGCCCCCTCGGGACTGCATTAGGGTCGGGAAACTGCACACATAAATATTTCTTTGGGGATGTACCTCTTGGACCTGCAGGCTCTATACGGGCTTCCTCTTCTGCTAATTTATAACTCCTTTTTTATGTTCGCTGCATGTAGAACCATTTTTCGTCAATGTGAATTATGTTATGCGTAGATTCGTACTTGATTTTGTTGTTTGAAGTGTCCATATGCAAGCAACTGAGGCTGTATTTCAGCCTTTGTATCATATTCAACTCAATAAGAGCGGGCTTAATGGCACATTTGTGTGCACTTTAATCGATCTTGATTTTACCTATCTTCCCACCTTGCTTTTGCTGAATTTAAGCTCTATTGTTAACCTTCTTATTGTGCCTCATTTTGAGAACGAGATAGACTTCATTTATTCAGTGTCGAGATCGACTTTTGCCTTACCACCGTTTAATTTTCTATCGACGAAAGATATCGGTGTCCCTTCTAATATTTACTTCTTTGCAGATGCTCAAGTGTATTGAATAGTCCACCGGGATACTCCAAATGATGTTGCTGCAACCTTAATTTGGCCGAAGTGTATGACTCCGTTGGTGCTATGACCCATGAGAAACTGAGTGATCAAGGTGCGATTTGATGGAGATAATTTAGGCCCCTTTTCTTGTGTTTGTCATTTCTGTAATTCTGTTAAGAATCTTGGGTTGAAACTGTTGGATGCATTGAATGTGAAATTCAATGTTGTTTTGGTGTATTTATTGATTGGTTTGATGTAACTCAAATTTTGGAGGGACATTTCAAATGTAATTTCAGATCTGTTTGGTGTAATTCTTGTTTAATTTAAGTTTGGATTGGAGGGAAAAAAATTCCCAGAATTTTTTACGTGTAATTTGAACACTTTTGGGGCATTTTCAGGTTTCCAGAATTTTCTACTGTTCATATGTTATGTTTTTCACAGAATGTTTCAATTCATAATTGTAGTTTTGTGTTTTTCATTTAATTTGAATTTAACAGGTTAAAAATGTTGGGAAATTGCGAACAATACAAATAATAACAAACGATAAACGAGAACCATCGACAAAGCCAAAACAAAGACACCAAATTTAACGTGGTTCACTAACAACTTGTTAGCTACGTCCACGGCCAAACGAGAGGAACCAATCAATATCAAAAGAGTGCTTACAACATAGGACATAGACAAACTTGACCCCAGGTCAACTATCAAACTCTTCATCCTAACAAACGGAGACAAACTCGAGTATCAATCAATTGATACTCGACCAAAACCAAACTCTCCACTCTATGACCAAACGACTCTAAACCCGAAAATAGAGTTCCAAATCAAAAGACAACCTCTCTCTTGTCTCTCAACTCAAATTCAATGACTGATCAATCAATCTATTCAATCAATTGACCAATACAAATTCCAAAGTCAATAGGCCTATTTATAAGCCCAAAAACCTAATCCTAGACACAAAAGGAATCCAACTGGGCCTAGGCTCGCACCGGCCCATCTTCTGTGCCGCCTGATGTGTCGCGCCCGCGACCAAACCTTCGACCAACCAGTCGTGCCCGCGACTGGTCTTCACGCCCGCGGCTCCGTCTGTAGCAATGTGGCGCGGCCGCGCCTGTCCGGTGCGGCCGAGCCCACTCTCCAGCGTCCAAACTCAATTTCTCATCAGACTTGGTCGCGGCTGTATCCTCCGACGCGCCCAATTCCAACGACGTCCATATCCAAGCCTCCACCTCGATGCGAACGTCGATTCAAACCAAACCAAATTCAAGGCACAAATTCCTAACAAAAAAGGGGGGAAAAATTGTATATTAATCTTTCCCTTAGTTTTTTTTAGCTAAATCCTTTTGAATAGTCAAAGCAAAAGTAAAAGGTAAATTTTTTTTAACCTCCGTGTCCAGCTCAGTGTGCAAAAGTGATCGGGACGGAGGGAGTAGTATGGAATAGTATATATCTACCAACCTCAAACTACCCCAATTGGACAAATTAATATTTCGCTAGATTATAGGCGTCATTACCTTGTTTCAGAGAAGATGGAGAGCAGAAAAATGGTGTTATCTTACAAATAAAACCCTAAATTAAGGTAATATGATAATTATGGCAGCACTAGAAATGGCAGCTTTTTAAATGGGCCACACCCACACAGACTTGAATATACGAAAAAAGAATTCCACATTTTAGAATTAGGGGAAATGTTATTATCAGAAGTCAAGGAATGGGACCTAAAAGATTCTTCAAATCACTATATGACGCCAATAAGGATCTGTTTGGGGAGACATTAATTCTTCCAAGAATCATTACCCCATCCCCATGCATATATAATACTATGTGTTATACATGTATGTCATCAAGTGCCAAACATTCCTACGAATACAAATATTGGTGTATTATCTCGTCTACCTATGATTATATCTTAATGTGTTCATATCTTTGATGTATAATGATCTTATTTAATGTGATTCTTTTAGAATTCAACATTAACCATTTTATTGATGTGCAATGCTTATACATTACCATTTACGAGTAGACACGTCGATATGTATTTAGATGAGGTAGGTGAGCACTGGGAGGCAGGAGCATATATAGGACTAACTGATAGAATGTCTAGAACATAAAAATCGAATACATCATAAATGTTAATATTAAAAGAAATTGTGTCTTATTAAACTAAAAAATTTAAAATATTTAAGAAATTTAATTTTTTTTTATAAAAAAGTTACTTAGAAAATTAATAGATTAATTTAAAACAACAAATATTTGAGATATCTTTGTACGAGCGATAGATACAAAAATATGAACCGAAAATAAATAAATGTGGGTGAGTTAAATTTAAGATATAAAATGAATGCCAATTAATATTATAGTACTGAAAATAAAGTTTTATAGTACTAAAAATAAAACACTACAAATTTTACCTAGATTATACTCCCTCCATCCCAAGCTAATTGTCCTACCTTGACCTGGCACGGAGACTAAGAAAATGTGGATTTTGTGGAATCTTTGACTTTTTCAAGTGGAGATTGAATGTGAAGATTTTGATGGTAGAGATTATGGGAAAATTTACCATTTATGGAGTAGGAAAATTAGTTTGGGACAAACAAATAAGGCAAGTAGGACAATTAGGCCGGGATGGAGGGAGTAATTCGGTATTGACGACACGTAGATCCGCTCATGTGAGCAGCCATGTGTAGATCCAATTCTCGATTTTTTAGTCAAATTAAACTATTAGGAATCAATATGTTATTATTAAGACACAAAAAATATTATTTTGTAAAAAAGTAATCTAAATTGATTGAGGATCAATTGGCTTGACATGGCAGTTTGGTGTTATATTGTCTGGTTTCGCTTGTCTTGGATAGGGATGGCTAATATGCTTTGGTAGTTGGACATTGAGCTTCATTGGTTGCACCTTTTTGGTGGTTTGTGGTAGGCAGCCAATCTTCTTCATCCATGCAATTCTAATTTCCTTTGCTTTAGAAAAATATTTATTATGTATTATTAATGTAAAGCAAGAAAAGGTTATGAATGAAAGTGAAACCACCATTATTCCTTTTATTTTGATCTCTCTCTCTCTCTGTCCATTTCAATGGGGAAAAAAGGCTGTGAAAGTGAAATCACTATAACTAGTTTTATTTTATTTTTGTCTCACTCCCTCCTTTCCATTTCTGACCTTCTACTACCTTAAGTTTGGATGATTTACTTATTATGACATTTTTAAAATATTAAAGAAAAAATAAAATGGCACTGGCTCTTTTTATGGGAAACATTATTACAAAATATTTTATTTTCTTCTACATATGGTGCTATAATTTCTACTAAAGATGTATTAATACACAATACATGCTTATTAATGTCTTTTTAATGTCACTTTGTATACTTTTAATGGTGTAACGAGATGTAGCATAATATATAGGAGTTCCAAATTATTACAAATTTTGCATTTAACATTAATAAAAGGATAATTACAAAATGACCACCGAACTATTAGCACTTTTTCACTTCGGCATTTAAACTATTAACATTGATTCCCCGTCAATCTATTTAAATATTACTACTCAAAAAGTTGTCGGTCAAAAGACCATCCAAATTCTATCACAAAAGATGATTTTGCAAAAGCGAATGCAATGAATTTGAGCGGTATCGGCAACTTTCAAGTAGTAATATTTAAGTAGGTTGGGGGCAGTTTAATCAATGTCAATATTTTATATGTCGAAGTAAAAGAGTGATAATAGTTCGACGGCAATTTTGTAATTCTCCCTTAATAAAATAACATCAACTTTTGGTGATTGGCTAAATCTTGCTTAAATTTTTGTTTTTAACATAAATCTAAAGTTATAGATAGATGGGAATGAATACATATTAAGGCACTTAATATATTCATACATAATCTCTCAATACCACATAAGTTAAAGCTTATAATTTTATATTATCCATTCATGAATATAATTTCTTATATTTTCTCAACTCATAATTGTAGTTAATTAAGTGCATCATACGTAATAATCTAAAAGTTTAGAAGAATTCCAATAATATGATTTGAATTTTCATGAAGTCGTGATGTGGCAACAATGCCCTTTCTGTTTTTTCCTTTTAAATATTTTTGGTGATATTATTTGTCATGTTACTCCCTTATCTTCACAAAAGAAAAAAGAAAAACAATGTTGCTTTTCTTATTAAAACTCCTATGGTTTTTTTCAGTTTCCAATAGTCCAACGGCCCATATATCAAAGGTGGCCACCTGGAACCCTCGATGAGGGGCCCAAAATTTATATAAACCATATATAAACGAGCATGTGTTTTGTACATTAATTGTATGGATCTTAATTTTATGTAATTTAGATTAAGAGCAAAAAATATTAGTAGTAGTATTTATGCATAAATGTATTACATATTTTAGGTAAAGGTATTAAGGTAAAAAAATATTAATATTTATGTTTAAATATATTACTTGTTCTGGATAAAAGTATTATATATAATACTTTTATTCAGAACAAGTAATATATTTAAGCATAAAACGTGATACCGAATCCAAATTACATCGTGCACCTGGGTTACAAGAGTTTCAAATTGTTTTTTACTTTCAATTTGTATCATATAGTATTTGTAATTCTTTCTATTTCTGTAAGTGTCCCTTTTTTTTTTTTTCTTACTATGGGCCTAAACAGTTAGGATATGAAGTAACTAACAGTCAACTCACTCCCATTTCTCTGGACCATGCCGATTTTGGTTATCTCGTTAAAGCCGAATATGGTTGAACTGGCTTGTGAGTTGTGAACTACATGTGGTCAATTGACTTAAAGAAAAATGTTTATTTAAGACTGGAGATTGTTGAGTTACTATTGACAGAAAAAATACATGAGTGTACTTTATTGTGATTAAATCATCTCAATAGATTGAGTACAACCCGAAACAAATACCCTGACAATCTCCAAATCTGAAGGACACGTGAAGCACATTCAGGGTATTGATGCTTGTTGGTTTCAGCCGCAATAAGGGACGTCAAGGATTATGTACATTTTTACCTCCTATCAAATACAAGCAGAAGATGTCTTAGCTAAAATCTGAGGATCTCATGCAAATAGAAGACTAATAGGATCTTAGAATGTATTACAACTTCTAGGAGGTTACTCCCCACAATAAATATGAGTAATTACTTGGTCGCAATATTTTTTGCATTTAAAAATACTAGATTTTATGTAATGAAAGGCACTCAATGACACCAAAAAAAATAAATATGGAAGATAAATCATATTATAACCAGGGCCGGACATACGAATGTTGGGGCCTGAATCAAATTCTTTTAATAGGCCCTTAAAATTTTTATTTTTCTTAAATGTATAAACTTTCGTGGATCGCACTACAGTATTACTAGTTTCTACAATGAGCTAAATATTTATATCAAGAAGTAGAAAATAAAAGAAAGTGATGTCGAAAATAATCATCTAAAATACAATTCACCTCATAGTTTTTATGGCAAAAATATTAGGCTCTGTTTGTTTAGGGTTGGGTCAATCGGTTGTGGATTGAGCCCAACCCATTGTGTGTTTGTTCATCGGTTGTGGGCAATAAATTGCCCACAACCTCCACACATCATCAAATCATTAATTCACTCTTACACACATCACCAATCAAATATTATTCCCAATACACACTTTAATCAATAATTAATTATTCACTAACTAACTCTTAGACACATCAAATCAACTTTAACACATTTTATATTATAATTATCTCCACAACCCAATCTTCAACTAACATAAACAAACACTCACTTATTTACTTCAACCTCCATATTCCACTTTATTCTCCACAGCCTACAGTACTCCAGCCACCCACAGCCATAAACAAACAGGGCCTTAGTTTAGTCAGTATAATCAAATTGCTCAAAGAATATTTCTCAATCATCCCTTTAATCTTGTCATCCACTGATTCTTTCTTGTGACAACGTTGTTCGAAGAAAAGTTTCGATGATCTTCAACTTCAAAAAAGGAAGAAAAAATATTATTGATATCTTCATCTTGATTTTGGATTAATTTTTTTATCTCTATTTCTCTTTTCCTGTTAAGACATGTAAACTTATATTTGAAAGATATAACACCTAGAAAAAGTAAATTGAAGTAAAAATATCAACGTAGCAATCTATTAATTATTATTCTATTTAACAATTAAGAATAAAAAATTAGAACATATTCACACTTATTTTGGTATGTTGACTATGCTCACAATTTAATTAGAAAAAGAAAAGAAGAAAAACCAGCAAATTAGAAATAGCAAATGCAGCACTAGAAAAAAAAGCAAAATTTAAGTAAAAATATCAACATAGCAATCTATTAATTATTATTCTATTTTACAATTAAGAATATATTCACACATATTTTAGTATGTTGACTATGCTGACAATTTAATTAGAAAAAGAAAAGAAGAAAAACCAGCAAATTATAAATAGGCAAAAACTTATGTGACAGTCGTGTGAAGTATCACGTTTATCTGTAAAAGTATTATTTTTGTTAACAAAAAAAAGTATCACTTTTTGTAGTAAAGGTATCACTTTTTATCTGTAAAAGTATCAATGTAGCAAAATTATCACTTTTATCTGAAAAAATATCATTTTTTCCTATAAAAATATTATTTTTTTCTGTAAAAGTGTATTCTGTCACACATGAGACTTACTATTATAAATAGCAAATGCAGCACTAGAAAAAGAAGCAAACACAACATTAGTAAAAGAAAAAAAGAACGACAAATGTGAGAATCAAACTCGCACCACTAGACCGCAGCAGATGAAATTAACCACCAGACAAAAATTTCTGGGTTAATTAAAATTTCCATCAAAGCCTTGCATATTTGTGGATAATTCGTCAAGTCAAAGTGCATATCGAGTTACGAGCCCAAGTCGCGCGGCGTTTATGTTTCCAGACACGTTAAATTTTTTGAGTTCTTCTTTTGGTCATCTAAGCCTATTTCGCAGCCCATGTCAACATTTGAGACCACTTCCTCTATACTGGCCGTACTTCCACCACCATCCAAGCCCCTTCCACTAGCATAAGCTCAAACCTCATCAACACCACGCTCCAACTCGGTCTCATCATCTGACCCAAGTTCGCAGTCTACATCCTACAGCCCACTCACTTTGGCTGCAACTCCAATCTCCACTAGGGTGCCGTCTCCTTTAGCCTAAGCGCCCTCCACACTTGACACTAGCCCAACACAATAGCCTATCCACACAGCGCCCGCAACCGATCCAGCGCAGCAGCCCACAACCCAAACTCATCCTACTCGTATGTATGGGATCGTCACACGTGCTCAGAATAGTATACACAAACCAAAGCGACTATTTAGGGCTACTAAACACCCTCTTCCATCCGACATTGAACCAACATGCAATCTCACAAGGCCTATCACACCCTTGTTGGCGGGAAGCCATGGCGGAGGAATTCACAGCATTTCAACGCCATAATACATGGACTTTAGTACCTCCACCGCCCGATACAAATATTGTCGGCTGTAAGTGGATTTTTCACATCAAACGAAAACTCGATGACACAATCGATAAATTTAAGGCTCATTGATACATGCTAGTTTTACATGTATATTAGGTCAATTAAAGGTCGTAATATGGGACATATGCATGTGTATTTGGGCGAAAAGTGATTAAAATCCATCTTTTGAGCTAGATGACGTGTTTCTGCTTGTTTTAGTGTTATTCAGGTATAAAAAGGCCAAAAAGTCCGTTTGGGCAAGGTTCAGATGGAAAACGAGCAAGAAAAGTCGAAAATAGCAAAGAGATGTTGAAGCATGATCAGAAAGTCTGACTCGGTCGAGTCGTTTAGCAACTCGGTCGAGGGAGGAATGAAGAGCAAAACGTGAAAATTGGTCAGAGACTCCAACTCGGTCGAGGCCTATTACAACTCGGTCGAGTTGAGCCAACTCGGTCGAGGCCGATTCTGACGCGGTCGAGGCAGCTTTCCGAGTCCAAAACTGAGTATGCGCGTCTTCTGATTTTAAGCCCATCTTGGGCCCAATTTGGCCTTAACTATATAAGGAGGTTCCCAAACTCGAAAAAGGGGGTTAGAGATCATTAGAAGATATATTGAAGAGAAAGCAACATCGAAGAATCAAGATCAAGACGACGATTAGGGTGCTTATTCATGTCTCATTTCTTTATTTCAAATCATGTTTGTCTATGAACATATTTGTGTTATGAATATGAACATGAGTGAGTAGTTTCTTATTATTCTAGGGTTTTGAGAGTAGGTTTTAACAATGATTGATTAATTGAAGTTTTCTATTCTAGTTAATGATTGTTATTCGTTATCTATGTGTTGTGATTTAGTTTCATGAATAGTTAAATTGATCACTTGACTATTTCTACATAATTCATAAGTTTGCTTTGAAAGGAGGAATTTGTGAATGGAAAGGCAACATATAGCGTAGTTGTTGAGCGCTCTGAAAGGAGGTGAGATAAGTGCGTAGGCATTGGTCTAAGATCGATTGGGAGTTCGTTAGGTCTAGTCGGCTTGAAATGGTGGCTAGGGGTAATGAATCTACAAGTTAATTGCTTCGAAAGGAGAGTTAACATATATAAGTGCCGTCTAATAACGATAATAATCATTGCTAGTTTAGAATAATTAGATTGTCATACTTAGTTAATTCTGAAATCAATTCTCTAGAATTTGTCTTCCAATCTTGAATATTTGATAAATTGTTTTCTTATTCTTGAATTTAAGTGTTAAGTAATAGTTTAGTGAAATTAGTTTAATACTAAAATCAATCCATTTGAGAGCCTAGTTAGGAGTGTTTTAGGATATTTAGAGTATCAAACTAGTCATTAAGTCAGTCCTTGTGGGATCGACCTTGCTTGCCGTTATATACACTTGCACCCGTACACTTGCGGATCGTTAGGTTATAAAATAGGCGAACACTCATCATGTTGCAAAGGGTTTTCATCAACGACCTGGCGTTCTAGTGTTAACTATGACAAACTGTTCAACCCCATTGTTAAACTGGTTAACATTCGTGCGGTGCTCTCTTTAGCCCACTCTGCGAACGGGCCACTATGGAAAATGGTCATCAGTAATGCCTTCCTTCGTTGTACTCTCGTTAGGCAGTGTACATGTCTCAACAACCAGGGTTTATAGATTCAAATCATCGCTCCCACATGTGCCTTCTCCACTTTGCAAAGCGCCTCATGCTTGGTATCAAGCCTTTAGCGCGACACTTAATGCTTTTGGCTTCTGCCACTCGAAGACGGACACATCTCTCTTCACGTACTTTCATGATAATGTACGATTACTTGTCCGTGTGTACATGGATGACTTAATAATCACTACTTCCAGTTCGAAGCATGTCACTTCACTCTCGATGCATCTCTAGTCTCGTTTTGTGGTAAAAGATTTGGGCTCACTATCCTTTTTTTGGGCATTGAAGTTGCAAAATGTAAACAGTGCATTTTTCTCTTCCATCACAAGTATACTACAGACCTCCTTCGCCGTCATAATATGGAAGAGTCCAACCCACTTTGAACCCTTAGTAACCCAAAAACAAGTTCGTCCTCTGGTAATGTCGGCGACTGCTGATTATTGATTGCTTTTGGTGGCCTACAATACTTAACACTCAAACGACCCGATGCTTTCACAATTAATTGTCTTGCTCAATCTATGGCTTCACCGACCGCCACTGCTTGGGGTGCCATCAAAAGACTATTTCGTTACTTAAAAGGGACACTTCATGAGTTGCTTCTACGTCCTTCCACCAAACTTACCATCACTGCATACTCCAACTCTTATTTTGGTGGTGATCTAATTGACGAAAAATCTATCTCAGCGTAGATTATCTTCCTTGGCCAGAACCCTACCTCATGGTAGTCCCGTAAACAGAATGGAGTTGCTAACTCTTCCACTGAAGCAGAATATCGAGCTCTTGCACCCACTACATCAAAAGTTTGTTAGCTTGTACATTTATTCTGTGGCCTTGGACTTCCCCTTCGAGTCACACCTCGATTACTTTGTGACAATATGGGTGTCACTCACCTTGCTCTTCATCCTATTCAACGCTCCACGATGAAACACATCGCAATTGACATACATTTTGTTCGAGATTTTGCATCCAAATGTCTGCTTGTGGTCTCATACTCAACACTGTTGACCAACTTGCTGATCTCTTCACCAAGTCTCTTCCCCAAGCTCGGTTTGGGACCTTGCCTTCCAAAATTTCCGTTGTCGATGGAACATCTATTTTGCAGGGGTGTATCAAGGAATATATGAAAGATAAATCATAATATGATTAGTTGCATGATTAATGAGTTATTATCTTGGTGAAGATTTGCAAATATCTCTTATTGTATTATAATCTCCAATATATAGTGTACACCATTTATACTGAAAAATATAATTCCAATTACATTCATCTTTTATGCGGTCATCTTAAGAATGAACTGAGCACACAATCTAAGTCTGTAAAATATTTTATTTTCATGCCTATTACTTTTCTTAACTTTTACCCCTTTAATTTGTTAACTCCTAAGTCACAAGACACCTCTTGATAATCGTTTCACATAAAATTAAATACGAACAGAGATAGCTCGGAAAATTATGGTATTATTGTTTACATATTGAAATAAGAAAGAAAAACTATATCATATGTTAAAGTGATAATATATATCATAAATTAGTAATCAACAAATAATGTACATATATATATATTTGTCGAATTTAAGCAAAATATGTGGCTTGTTTTTAAAAAATTATTATTGTAGCTTGTCAGATTGACCTATACATTCAAATTGAGCATGATTAGAGGCAGACAAGAAGAATTGTGCCAGAATGTTCCTTCACCTTGAAACAAAATAAAACTAATTAATTGTACTTTTAGAACTTGTTTGTTTGTGAGACAGCTAACTACCACCCTAACCAACAATCTTTTACCCACCTTCGTCTTCGCATTTTTTCACCAATTAAAAACTCAAATCTTTGTGGATCAATTCACAAACTTCCAATACCAAAATTGACATGCGGTTTGTCTGGGTTTTTTTTTTTTTTTTTTCTATCGTTTTTTCTTTTCTTGCAAAACATAATTTTACAATCTTCACATTCGTGCTACTAGACGAGCCAAGGCAAATTGAGAAATTATGGGATGTTTTACGATTACTTATACTTTTGAAAAAGTGATTAAAATAAAAAATTATAAAAAAATTACTTATAACTAAAAGAAGCTAGCGATTTGAGAATAAAATGCTTTTGATCAAAATTTAGAAATTGTAGTGTTCGATAAACAAATTTTTTTTTTTTTCATTTACTGTACTTAAATAAGTTTGATGAATTTCTTAAAATGTCTAGAAACTACTAAAAACCCTAAATTTAATGACCTTCAAAAAGTATACGTAATTACCACCCAAAATTATATTTGCTTTGTAAATTGAAGTTCACTCACATCTATCTCGAACTTGTGTAAGTTACATCTTTATATTTATTGGTTGTGAATATATAATCAACATAATTCATTGTTTATATGAACATTACTATCGGTTCTCGTAACACGAATAGTCGATCCATAATCCAGGTCGGATATAGGTAGAACCCGAAGACTTGAGGATCCTGGTCTTGTTACGATCTGGAAGTATTGAAGTTTGGGTGTGGTCCATTCGGGAATCCAAAGTGAAAAGCTTGGTGAGGTATAAAATATTAAATGCAGTGTGAATATATTTGCCAAAATGCATCTACTCACACAATGAAGGTGTCAAACTAAGAAATAAATGCCAACCACATATATATGTCCTCACTCCTTAAATGCGGAATTTTGGCACAACCCTAATTAATGCACACGTGATGTACGTGTGCATCCTAATTTGCTCCACTCTTTTCGCACCCCTGCAACCCTTGCACGCGTATACTCCATTCGTCCCAACTAACTATTCACAGTTGATTGGAGATGAATGTTAAAAATAATTTTTCTTTTTTTTTTTAAGGTGGAGATTGAGCGTGAAGATTTTGAGGGTGAAGATTGTGAAATAAATTTTCTTTTTAAGAGTATGAAAAGTTAAGTGAAACGAACCAAAATAGAAAGTAGAATAAGTTAACTGGGACGGAGGGAATATAACATATCTAACATAATACTCTATATTCCGTTCGTCTCAAAAAAAAATTCATAGCTTTTATTTTGATTATCATAAATTATAGCTAATTTTTTCACATATATATAATATAATTTCTCTAAAATGTACCCATTTAATATTTTCCTTAACATTTAATATTATTTGGAACTATTGATGATTCTTTATTTTTTAAGCATTCACTCTATGCACCCTAAATAAATAAAGCAATACAAGATACATTATCTTTTGAGACAATAAAAAGTGATCTCAAATAATTAATATTTATCACAATCTTATTATTAGAGACAATATGTCGTCACTAATTAGTCGTCTCAATAATCTAACGCAAATAATATAGTTAAGATGACAAAAAGTGTCTCAAATGTGTCAAATATTTTTACAACAACTAGTTTCCCCTAAAAGATAGTCTTAAAATTGTCTCAAATAATTTGTAGAGAGTTTTGTGACAACAAGTGGTCTCGAATAACTTATTATTAGTGATCACAACTGTTATCTAACAAAATGTATCACAAAAGACCTATTTTATTGCAGTGGAAGTATAATAGAAAAATAGTGGATAAAAATTATATTTCCAATATCATTAAAGATGCTTCTTAATCTATGGGGATGTTTGCTTGGGGTTTGCCAAACCCATAATCAGTTTGGCCAACCCCAAGCGATGTTTGTTTGGGCTGGTTTGGCCAAGTCACGATATTAGGGTTTGGTGGGGGGACATCAATCACAAATCAAAAAATTATTTCAATTATTCTCCCAATCATTAATAACTACCTCTTACTCATATTACATCACCTTTCACAATTAATAATTAAATTTCCCACCCAACCAAACATCACTCTTTAACATCCCAAGCCATTAACTCCAGCCACTTCCCCCAGACCAGCCACCCCAGCCCCAAGCAAACATCCCCTATGTAAACCTATGCCTGACTATCTTTTTCGGATCAAGAAAGTATTATTTTTAGGTAATTTATTAATATTTCTATTTCTATGTAAGCGTAATACTGTTTGACATATGATTGTTTTTTTTTTTTTTGGTTTTGTTTTTTTGTTTTTTTGTTTTGCTTTTGTATAAGGTGAAAAATAAATACTTTTCAGTGCGTAATATATGTATATTTTAAGTAAAATTATTAGTAGTTCCCAATTTACAGGGTTTTTAGTTCATATTTAATTTTCAATTAACGATTTATTTTTATGATTTTGGATACTATATTATTATGCTAATCTTATGCATATATATGAGTTTATGTGATGGGTTGATTATGCCTGGTTGGTCCACAAAATTTCGTTCAATTAAAATAAAATAAAATTTAATTCTGTCAATAAGTAGGAGAGTAATATCTTTTCAGAAAGAAATTATACTTTTCGGAAAAAAAAAGATAATATTCTCTTTTGACTTAATAATTCGGAGGCTTTTTCTAAATAATTTATGGGTCTTAATAGTGGGGAGATAAAACACAAATTGAAAGATTATTTCCTGATAACTTATTGAAATCAATTAGGGACAAATATGAAAATGAGCCATTAATAATGTACTTCATATATTAAGTGGTACTCCCTCATTTCATAAATAAGCGTTATATTAAAATTTCAGGTGAAATTTAAAAAATTATATAATGAATAATAATACCCCTCCATTTTTCTCTCCATCAATTCTTTTCCCCATATCTTATTTATATAATATCATAAGATTTGTATTGAAATTTCCTTAGTTTTAGCTAATGATGATATTAGAAGAAACAAACAAAAAAGTTAGAATTACATTCTTTTATGAAAAATGAATTTCTCTAAAATGACACTTATTTGCGAACGAAGAGGGTATATTTTTATGAGACGAATTAAAATGAAAAATAGTCTCTATCTTTATAGAACGAACATGATAACTTACTTGTTTAGATGTGAGACTAAAAGTTGCACACAAAAACCATTAGAAATTAAGCAGTAAATCAGTCAAAAGTAAACCTAAATTTTCACACTTTATTTTTATAAATTCATATGATTATTTTGTTTCGTTGTGCCTTCAACATCAATAAAAACATCCTTGATTCCAAGCCAACCACATAAGATTACTGTTTATTTTAGTGCAACAGTTTATGTTAGTAAAGATAAAAGACTTTTTTTTCCTCCTAACCTAAGAACGATGAGAAAAAAACTTTTCTTTCTCCCTTCTAAAATAACTCGAACTCATAATTGATAATTTAAATAGTAAATATTCTCGACAATTATTCAATTTCCTTAAAATAAGGACTTAAAAAGTGAAAACAAACCATACAAAAGTTAAGAGGATATATATTAGAGAAACGTAAGCATAATATTTACTTAATGATTCCGTGCATATAAAAGTCAAACAGAACACATAATTCGTTATTAATATTTCATCCATTTTATAACAAAAGTCATGTATTATAATTTTTCTTGTCTTAAAATAAGCTTGTTTCAAAAATCAATATTCATTTTACTAGCTCAAGTAAAAACGTAAAACTTTCTAATTTCACTTGTTTCTTAAATTTGATTAAATAAGCCAACTAAAAATTAAAATAAGGTGTGCGGGTGTATATTTTTAAGCTGAATAAAAATAAAAAAATTATATAGTTTCTAACATGATGCTTATTATGAGGGCGAAGGGTGTATATTGCAATGGGCGAGAGATATGAACTTTTTTATTAATTACTCTCACCGTCCCATAAAAAGCGTCTTTTTTTTTTTTTTTATACATTTTCAGTTTGTGAGGTTGGTGAGAATTGATCTCTCATTGGTTAGGGTTACAATCAATTCTCAACAAGTATCTTGTTTTAAAACTTTCTTATATTTCAAAATGAGAGTCTTGTTGCAAAAGTTAATTTATCGTTTTATTAGCCAAGTAGAAATTTAAAGCTTATGATTTCACGAGTTAGTTGTATATTGACGGAATAGTTAGTGACGGTAACAGAAATGTTAGTCAGCAAAGGGTGGTGAGGTGGTTAAGTGATATGTACACGTGGGCCATTGGGATTGGATTATACTTGTAGAAACACGTCACTAAATTGATGTATATATACACCTATAGCTGCTGTAAGTCATTTTGCGATGAATGAATACATTTTACATTTCTACCAAATTCTATCTTATTATCATGGTATCAGAAGAAGTTCGATCTGAAGAGATGAATCCGTCGCGGAATCCGGCACTGTGGTCGGCGCTCACAGCCAACACTACTGCTTCTGCTTCAAGCAACTCCAATACCGCGGCTGCTGCTAAATCTGTTACAAATCAATTGGACGATCCGATGTATCTACATAGCTCGGATCATCCTGGCATTGTCCTTGTGAGTCATGCTCTTACCGGAGGAAATTATATGTCCTGGAAGCGGTCAATGCTGCTAGCTCTCAGTGCGCGATCTAAACTTGGTTTTATCGATGGGAAAATTTTTGCTCCAGCTGAAGGTGCAGAGGATTACGATAAGTGAAAACGAATCGATAGTACTATCATCTCATGGATATTGAATACTGTTACTAAGGAAATTGGTGATTCTATTATGTATGCTCGTATGGCACGAGAATTATGGGAGGATTTAGCTCAACGCTTTGAAGAATCTAATGGTCCTATGGTTTATCAGATCCAGAGGCAGATTAGTACCATTAGCCAGGGGGCAGATTCAGTAGCTACTTACTACACACGTCTTAAAGGTCTATGGGATCAGCTTGCCAGTTTACGACCTTTGGCAGCTTGCAATTATCCAATTGGTAAAACTGCATTTGAAAATGATCAGGAAGCTAAAGGCATGCAGTTCCTCATGGGACTTAATGACAGCTTTGATGCAATTCGTAGTCAAATACTGGTGCTGGAACCTTTCCCTAGCATACTTAAAGTGTATGCTATGATTCAGAGGGTAGAGAAACAACGTTCGGTGAATGTTCAATTCCCTGACCAGTTTGATAATGCTGCTATGGTTGTAAAACATCAAACACCTACATATGGTAGAGGAACTCCTTCTAGATCTGGTTCACATCTTCCAACTAAGCCTGGGGGACGAGGCAGAGGATTACCCGGTAGAACTAAGGAAGAAAAAACCAAGTTAATCTGCGACCACTGTACCAGGCCAGGGCATGATATTTCTGAATGTTTTTTGTTGCATGGAATACCAGATTGGTACAAGGCTATGCAGGAGCAACATGGAAGAACCTATGCTAATATTGCTACAATGAATACACCTGTGAAGCCTCCTACCGAGATTGACAAACACGAGGAAATTACTAAGGATTCGCCTGACATCTCCAGTCTTATCCAGAAGGAGTTAGCTAAATTTTTTGGCACCAAAGGCTCGAACTCAGCTGCAGGAGATGGTGATATGGATTTTGTGCATTTTGCGAATGTAGCAGGTAACTATCATCACACTTTGACTTCTCACACTGATCATACCTTAATGGCCAAGATAGGGAGCAGCTCTTGGGTGTTGGATACTGGGGCAAGTAGACATATGTGCAATAATCTTACTCTCTTACTTAATCTCTCACCTTTACCCACACCTATCACTGTCTCCTTACCTGATGACACAAATAAGATTATCACTCATTCTGGTAAGGTTGTACTTGATAAGAATCTTATCCTCGCAGATGTCCTATATATCCCTTCTTTCAAGTACAACCTCTTGTCCATTCCCCAACTCACTTCTGCCTTAAATTTGAAGTGTACATTCACTTCTCAACATTGTCTTTTACAGGACCTGAGGAGTAATACATTGCTTGCTACTGGATCGTTGCTCCACAAATTATACATACTCAATCCAGCTACCACACTATCCCCCTCCCATCATATATCTCTTGTTCCAAATACACAAGACTCGTGTAATTCTGCCTTAGAGACATGGCATCAAGCACTTGGACATGCCTCTGTTAGTACTCTGTCACATGTAAATTTTTTGAAGCCTTTATGTGATGATGCATCTATGAACAGAATAAAGTCTTGTGTTTCCTGTTTCAAAGCAAAACAACATAGATCTCCTTTCCCTACTTCATCTATTCAATCGGCATATATCTTTGAATTAATCCATATCGATGTTTGGGGTCCTTGTAAGGAACCTGCTGTGGTTAACACCCCATACTTCCTTACTATTGTTGACGATTTTAGCAGGGCTACGTGGGTTTATCTCCTGTCACACAAAACCCAAGTCATCCTATACCTCAAACAGTTTTTCCAAATGATCTCCACACAATTCAACAAATCTGTTAAGTGTGTTCGGTCGGACAATGGCACTGAGTTTACCAACCAAGCCTGCCAAACTCTTTTTCCCACACTGGGTATTATCCATCAAACTACTTGCCCCTACACACCTCAGCAAAATGGTGTGGTAGAGAGGAAACACAAACACCTATTGGAGATGGCTCGGTCTATAATGTTTCACTCACAGGTTCCACTAAAATTCTGGCCTTTCTCCATACTTATCTCAACCCATATCATAAATAGACTTCCTACACAAGTTCTTCAGTGGAAAACTCCTTTTGAAGTCTTATACCACAAATCACCCGATTATAGCACTCTTAAGCCTTTTGGTTGTCTCACGTATGCATCAAACACTCTTCCCCAGAAATCTAAATTTGATTCGAGATTACATAGATGTATTTTTCTGGGGTATGTAGCTGGGAAAAAGGGATTTCATCTCTATGATTTAGAGTCCTCGAAATATTTAATCTTTAGAGATGTTAAATTTTTTGAGACATCTTTTCCTTTTGTTGACACATCAATTCCTCCTCCTGTATCCTCTACAATAATCAACACCCCTCTAGACTCTGATATTTATCCACCCACTACTACTTCATCTATCCCCCCTGCTGACATGTCACCGTCTCCTCCAATTTCTACTCCCGTACAGCTCGGAAGAGGGCAAAGGCATAAAACAAAGTCAATTCTTTTAAAGGATTTTGTCGTTGGCATGGTTACTACTCCCTCTATTCCTTATCCCTATCCTCTCCCATACCCTTACCTTACCCCTGTCACATATGATCCTGCACATGCTGCATATTTGTCCCAAGTATCTACACTCAAGGAGCCTACCACCTATGCCCAAGCCTCTTCCCATCCGGTCTGGATTGAAGCGATGCAAAAGGAAATTCATGCTTTAGAATCCAATAATACCTGGATTCTCACTCACTTACCTCAAGGGAAGAGAGCTATTGGTTGCAAATGGGTCTATAAGACCAAATTAAATCCCGATGGCAGCATAGAACGACACAAGGCCCGATTGGTTGATAAAGGATATAACCAGATCCTTGGGGTCGATTACTTAGAAAGCTTCTCTCCGGTGGCCAAATTAGTTACTGTACGGTTGTTTATTGCTATGGCTACCATTAAAGGCTGGCCCATTTTCCAGTTGGATGTAAATAATGCCTATCTCCATGGCCATTTGGTTGAGGAGGTATACATGCAACCACCGTTAGGGTACACCACAGCTTTACCCGGTCAAGTTTGCAAACTGCAACGAAGCCTCTATGGGCTCAAGCAAGCTGGACGACAGTGGAACCATGAATTCACAAATAAGCTCATCGATTATGGGTTTGTACAGTCATCTCACGACCATTGTTTCTTTACACTTTCTAAATTGGATGGTTTTCTAGCCTTGCTGGTTTATGTGGATGATTTACTAATCACTGGCTCTAGTGAATACATGTTGGATAATCTGAAACGGTACTTAGACAAGGCCTTTACCATCAAAGACCTTGGCACGCCAAATATTTCTTGGGTATGGAGATCGCCCGGAATAGCACCGGCACGTTTCTTTGTCAACAGAAGTATATCCAGGATATGATTTCGGATGCCAAGCTGCAGGATAGCAAAGCGGTTTCGTCCCCTTTGCCTCAAGGCATACACTTGGTAGAGGATCAAGGTCCTCCTTTCTCTGATCCTGATAAATTCCGGAGACTCATTGGACGATTATTATATCTTAATTGACCAGGCCGGACGTAACATATTGTGTTCAACAACTATCTCAGTTTGTTACCAAGCCATGTCAAGAACATTGGACTGCAGCGTTGCATGTGCTCAGGTACCTTAAGGGCGTTCCATCCTTTGGTCTTTTTTACTCTGCGATCAATGATCTTCGAATCCAGGCCTATTCGGATGCGGACTGGGCTGCGTGTAAAGATACATGCAAGTCCATTACAGGTTACTGTATCTTCTTGGGCTCATCTTTGGTCTCATGGAAGAGCAAGAAACAACACACGGTTTCCAAATCATCTGCCGAGGCGGAATACCGTGCTCTCAGCTCGACGGTGACGGAGTTACAGTGGTTATCATACATTCTTACAGATTTTGTTGTCTCTATCCCTCTGCCTATAACTCTACATTGTGACAATCAAGCTGCAATGCATATTGCTGCCAATCCTGTATTTCATGAGCGAACTAAGCACCTCGAAATTGATTGTCATATTGTCCGTAACAAGTATAAGGAGGGCTTCATCCACCTCCAGCATGTCTCGTCCCAGTATCAGCTTGCGGATTTATTTACCAAGGTTCTTGGTATTACTAGACTTCGATTTTTACTGTCCAAGTTAGGCTTAGCTGCTTTTACCACTGCCCAACTTGAAGGGGGGGGGGTGACGGAATAGTTAGTGACGGTAACAGAAATGTTAGTCAGCAAAAGGTGGTGAGGTGGTTAAGTGATATGTACACGTGGGCCATTGGGATTGGATTATACTTGTAGAAACACGTCACTAAATTGGTGTATATATACACCTATAGCTGCTGTAAGTCATTTTGCGATGAATGAATACATTTTACATTTCTACCAAATTCTATCTTATTATCATATATTATTAAATGAAATAAATATAAAAATAAAATAGATCGTGTAAATGTAAATTAACAATTTTTAGAGAGCCGTGTCTTTTTAATTAACCAAAAAATAAAAAGTTGTATACTTTAAACAATAATTTCAAACAGGGATAAAAATTTGTGTGAGACCGTCACACGTGTGACGGGAAAAAAAATATACTTTTTGTAGCAAAAATATCACTTTACTGTAAAAGTATTGGTCCGTTTGCTTAAGACTGGGGAGTGCTGGGCCAAATCTGACTGAGGGAGTTAATGAGTGTGCTTTATTGGGATCGGTCCTCTAAATCTACTGAGTCAAGTTTTAAGCAAACGGACCCTATTACTTTTTTTGAACAAAATAGTATCACTTTTACCAAACAAAAAATTATCACTTTTATTAGTAAAAGTATCATTGTAGCAAAAGTATCACTTTTATAAAAATATCATATTTTTTTTTTATAAAAGTATATTCCGTCACTAATGAGAATGTCACACGCAAGACTCACTTTTTCGGGGGTAAAACAGAGGTGCTGGAAATTTAGCCAAATTACACACCATAAATGGCAAAGTAAAATAGGTGGAAAATCAAAATAATTTCCTGACATAGAGTTTCATTTTATTACATAGTAAGGTGAAATAGTAAGATTTTACTTTTTTGCCTTTGCTAAATTGGTATTCTTTTTTTTTTTTTTTGTTTTTTGGTGCAGGGGATTCAAGGTGAAGGCCCCTTCACTTTTCAGTAGTTGAGTGAATCATCTTCAGTCCCACCCCCGCCCCCGCCCCCGCCCCCCACCCCGTCTCCATTTTTCTATTCTATTTCCAGCTCATTCTCAAGTAGAAAGCTGCACAGATTTCAGCTGAGCATACTTGAGTGGTGCATTTATGCTCTTGGATCTTTGAATCCCCATTAATGGTGTTAATTCCTTGACTAATGCGCTTGTCAATGCTCCTGCTGCTGCTTCCCCGAGAGCTCTCTGTTTCTGCTGCATTCAGTAACTCCACTATGGAGATTCAAAGTAGAAGCTCTGCTTTTCACTCTCAACTTCATCTTTCCAGATAAAACTTCTGGAAATCTCTTGTCCCGTCGGGATGCTTCGAGGTAGTCTTGCAAATCCTTCTCTCTAATTTTGTGTGTTTGTTTGAGAATTGTTTAGTTATTGGGAAGAAAGACTAATGGCAGATCTGAGTGGGTGAGATTTTTGCAGAGTTGGTAATGTTAGAATTACTGTGGTTCATGAACATTCAATTGAAGTCTGTTTTAATTGCGTGGCTATTAAATTTATTGATATAAGCTTGCAAATCTTGATAATTACTATGAACATTGTTCGGATTTGGTTGTTTAACAGCTAATTAAAAGCACATTGTCTCTCCTAGGATTCTCATCAGAAAAGTTATCTTGTATTCTCACCAAGAAAGCTCTCTCTCTCTCTCTCTCTCTCTTGGTGGGACAGAAATTCACTGGAATTTGACAATACAATTCTTGAGTTACAGTTAAACTATTTAATTGATTTTTGCTGTTTCCATTTTTTGGAATGAGGAAGCAAAACTAAGTCTCTGGATGAATTTAAATGTGGGAGTTGACCTTTTTCATCTCTCTTTCTCTCTCTTGGTGGAGAGAATCCATGGAATTTTGACAACAAAGATCTCTTATTACTAACTAAGGTAGGAAAATTGAGTCTGCAAGAGTTGATGTTAGATGTGGGAGTCGAATATGTTCCCTGCTTTTTGGGTCTAGATTGTGAAACTTACTCTTCATTGAAAATTTGGTCAATGATTGAGTCTACTTTTGTTTGCCACTACCAACATCGTTTAATCCACTTTCTTGCAAGATAAGCTTGTTGGATTACTCTATTCAGCTTGAAGATTATTGAAAAAGGCGAAATGCCAACGCCTTTTTCTACCACGCCTTTTTCTTTTTGTGTTGTTTCCTTTTCATTTGCTAAAGAGCTTCTTTTAGTAGGCATTGCCAACAATGTGCTTTGCTTTTGGTGCGTGAAGTGCTGCAATTACAAAGACCTCAATTGTAGCATAAAATTTGATTTTTTTGAAACATTTGGGGAAAAAAGAGAAAAAGATACATCTTGGCAACAAAGAGAAAGTCCATTCTTTTCGTCAGCTGATGTAAAGATGTGTTGTCTTTTGTTGAAAGTGCTTTAGTACAAATGTTATGCCTTCACTGTCTGTGAAAGAGAAGTTATAATCATTGTGGTAATGAAGTGATATAGTGGGATGCAATTCACATTTTACTGGAAATTTTTTATGCTTAAACTCAATTGGTGATTGATTCCTATTTATATTTTGAGCATTTAGGAGTTCTGAATTCCACCTGACAACGAACAATCGCACTTCCTTTTGTGTAGAAAGGGTGGTCTCATAAGAATATATGTGTGTTTTTAATTTTACAATTCCTCAAACTGCTGATGCACATTTCTAGTTTGAATTGACTGAATATTGTTAGTTTGAATTGACTGTCAATATTGTTACTTTGACTTGATTTTCATCTTTACTTTCTGAAACGTATGTGTATTATCATGTTATAATATAGTTTATTTACCTACGAAAGACGAAAGTCTATTATTATTCACTTGTATTTTCAATTATTGTTTCTATATATCTGTCTTTTGTTTCTTCTACTTCTGTCGACCTGCAAACTTGCATTTGTGAAGTTTCCAAATCTAGATTCCTTAGCTTCTCTTTTCTGTAAGTTGTTCATTACTACTTATGAATTTATGATATATTGTTCTTCTTCCTCAGGAAAACCACAATCCCTGCCCTATTTTAATGACTTTCTCATGAAACACCGTTCTACCCGCGGAGTGCTATGTTCCCTGTTTCTCATTATCAGTCTTCTTCCTCTGGCTTGTGGTGATCTAAGCTCGGACAAACAAGCCCTTCTGGAATTTTTAACTGCCATACCTCATGGCCGAAAGCTCAACTGGAATCCTGCTTCCCCAGTCTGCTCATCATGGACAGGAATCAACTGTAGTACAGATGGCACAAATGTGATCGGCCTACGGCTTCCTGGAGTTGGACTCAGTGGTCCGATTCCAACGAATACAATTGGAAAGTTGGAATCTTTGAGGGTTCTCAGCCTTCGATCCAATCGCCTTAGTGGGAATCTGCCTTCAGATATCCTTTCGCTGCCTTCTCTGCGGTACCTCTTTCTCCAAAATAACAACTTTTCCGGTGACATTCCGACCTCCCTTTCCCCTGAGCTCACCGTTTTGGATCTCTCTTTTAATTTGTTGACGGGAAGCATTCCACTAACGTTTCGGAATTTGACTCAACTTGTGGCATTGAGCCTTGAGAATAACTCTCTTTCTGGGCCTATTCCCGATCTAGGACTACCACATCTCCGCCGTCTCAACCTAAGCTATAACAGCCTTAATGGAAGTATCCCTTCTTCTCTAAACAAGTTTCCTAACTCTTCTTTCGTCGGAAACTCTTTATGTGGACTGCCTCTGAGTCCTTGTTTCCCCGTTTTTCCGCCTTCCCCCAGTCCATCAGTTCTCCCTCCAGGAGTCCCTCAAAGAGAACACTCAAACAGAAAACTTTCATTGGGTGCTATAATTGCCATTGCAGTGGGTGGAGCTGTGCTGCTGTTTATCATAGCTTTAATAATGTTCTTGTGCTGCTATAAGAAGAAGCGGGATGATGGTGGGGCTGCGCCAAAGGTTAAGTCTTCCGGTGTTGGCAGGACCGAGAAACCGAGTGAAGAGTTCGGTAGTGGGGTCCAAGAACCGGAGAAAAACAAATTGGTTTTCTTTGAAGGGTGTTCGTACAATTTTGATCTTGAGGATTTGTTAAGGGCATCGGCTGAGGTCCTCGGGAAGGGTAGTTTCGGAACAGCATACAAGGCAGTCTTGGAGGAGTCAACGACAGTTGTCGTGAAAAGGTTGAAAGAGGTTATAGTGGGGAAGAAAGATTTCGAACAGCAAATGGAAACAGTCGGGAGAGTTGGACAACATCCTCACATCGTGCCTTTACGCGCTTATTATTACTCCAAGGATGAAAAGCTTCTTGTCTATGATTACTACCCAAATGGTAGCTTGGCCAGTTTGTTGCATGGTATTCACTCTCTCTTTCTCTCTCTCCCTCTCTCTTTCTCTCTCGCTGACTCTCTCTTGAAAATCGTAATTTTGACTAATCAGGTAACAAGAGTGGTGGAAGAACTCCACTGGATTGGGATTCAAGGCTCAAAGTTTCCCTAGGAGCAGCAAGAGGGATTGCTCATGCACATGCTACAGGTGGTGCAAAATTCATTCACGGAAACATCAAGTCCTCGAATGTCCTCCTCAACCAGGACCACGACGCTTGTGTTTCCGATTTCGGCTTAGCCCCTCTCATGAACTACCCCGCCCCTTCTCGGCAAGCCGGATACCGGGCCCCGGAGGTGATTGAAACCCGAAAACACACTCACAAATCTGACGTGTACAGCTTCGGCGTCGTCCTACTCGAGATGCTCACTGGGAAACAACCGGTCCAGTCCCCCAGCCGCGACGACATTGCAGATCTTCCCCGGTGGGTCCAATCGGTCGTTCGGGAGGAGTGGACAGCTGAGGTTTTCGATGTTGAACTAATGAGGTTTCAAAACATTGAAGAGGAGATGGTGCAGATGCTGCAAATCGCCATGGCTTGCGTTGCCAAGGTTCCAGATATGCGGCCGAGCATGGACGAAGTAGTTAGGATGATCGAAGAGGTACGGCAATCTGACTCGGAGAATCGGCCTTCTTCGGACGAGAACAAGTCCAAGGACTCGAATGTGCAGACCCCTTGATTGATTTTCTGCAAATAATGTTAGTCATTAAATTTAATGATTTTTTCTTGTTCTAAGTTGAAAGAAGAAACACATCTTATTCAAGAGCCCTATTTGATTTTTCATGGTTTTTCTCTTAAAGAGTGTGAATGTTTCAGTTAGTAAAGTTTCATAGGAAATGTATTAATCTTGTAGTTTATCATGTTTTCAACCAACTATTGGAAATTGTCTTTGTTTCTATGCAAACCATTCGATCATTTGTATAAAAGTTTATTTCCAGTGGACGTAACAGCCCATGATAATTAGTGTTTATTATATATTCATCACATTTTTACTGGAACAGGCACCGGTGGCAATTAAGGTTGCCTCCGAGCCAATATCATAAATCGCCATGATGATGGGGTTCCAGAAAATCAGTGATTCAAATTATGTATTGCTATTAAGTAAAATAGTTAGATAACATGATTTCCTTGGATGAGAAGTACTTCTTAATGGGAAATGACAGTGATTTGATGTGGTGGACAGCTCCCTACAAACTTCTTGAATCTTTCTCAATACTCATACAATGTTTTCCCCTGCATTTGCCTCACGCCATTGATTTCTTTTCGGATGGTAGTGGCTCGAGATGCAGGAAAATACTTTTCTAGAAATTGTGTTTCCATTTGCTCCCAAGTAGTAATGGAACCCGGTGGCAAGTAGTACAACCGGTCTCTTGCAAGATCTTTCAATGAGAAGGGAAATGCTCTGAGCTTAATTTGTTCTTCAGTCACCCTGGTCGGCCTCATGCTCGAGCAGACCACATGAAATTCCTTTAAGTGTTTGTGTGGGTCTTCCCCAGTTAGCCCATGGAATGACGGCAGAAGGTGAATGTGCCCCGATTTGAGCTCAAAAGTGGTATCATTCCTATCTCCGGGAATGTAATACATAAGGGTTCGTGTGCAACCCTTGTGTCGGCAAGTTCTTTCATGGTTCTGTCCTGATCCTGCTTACCAGCCATCTCTTCCAATTCAATCACCTCACTCTCTATACTCAATGTTTCAAATGATCCTCGGACCTCTTCAAGTAACCTAGCTCTTCTCCTCAATAATCTTTCCCGTTCAACTATCTCTGGCTAAAAAAGAAGTTCTTTCTCCCATGGGAACGCAAGAACATTAACTACCTATCCAAAAACAATGAAAACAAGAGAATATCAAACTACTAGATAAACAAGAAGTAGATAAACAACTAATAAACTAAACATAATAGTTGAACAAATAAAACAACACTGTTCTTATCACCGTTCCCCGGCAACGGCGCCAAAATTTGGTAGGCGATTAGTCGTGTCTTGCTACCAAATTAAATTAAGTTTAAATATATAGATGAATATATGTATATATTTATACTAAGCCTTAACCTAAAACTCTAACTAGTAGAGCGATAAGTAAGGGTCGATCCCACGAGGAACGGTTGAACAATATTGTCTTAATATGTCAAGCAATTGTATACTTCAAATAAGAATTAATGCGAACAATGAAAACAATAAAGGTGGGGGGAGGGGGTTTGTTTGTTAAGCTATAAACTATCAATAACTATTAGGAACAACTATTTAACTATGATCAACTAAGCTAAGATTCAATTAACAAAAGATGGCAAGATAGGTAAATCGATTTTTGAATTTTTAAAATATGATTAAAGTATCTACCCTTGATCGAGTATCCCTTTGGTTCCAACGAATTACACAACTATTATTGATACCCAATTGAAAATATTTCAAGTCCCTATTTCACGACTACTAACAAGCTCTAGCAACCGCATTATCTCTTGATTATGGCTAATCGAAATAAGCTCTTCGACTAACCCTATCCAATTAAACCAAAATATCGAATAAGCTCTCTTCAATTTGGCAATCGAATGATTAAAGCTCCAAGATAATGAAATAAATTTGACATAAACCTCGGAAACTCGGGTTTAGAGGTCGAACTCTACATTATCACCAACAAAACCACTCGTTGTTTGCTATTAGGGAATCGAAAATCCTACAATTACGGATAGTAATTTTCAATTCTAGCAACACATTCATGCACTTCCTAGAGGTCGGTCAAGCCAAGAAAAAACATACAAATATGAGTCAATAACAGTAAATAGTGTAGAACACTTGAAATTGCTATCAAATGGTAACATCAACTAGCAATAATCATGTAAACATTGTCACTCAAAGTTTTACATTTGATCAAGGGTAGAAATTAGGGTGCTACTCACCCATGGAAGCTAAAACAAACAGAAAATAAGTAGACAAATAAAGAAACATGATACTGAGGTGGATGAAATCAAAGATGTCAATTGGAGAAGATGATCCTTCAACCTCTTGCCCAATCTTTCCTTCCTTGGTGGCTTTGGTGGCTAAAAAATGGCTGGAAAGTGTGTTATTCAATGTCCCCAGATAAGTTAATTTCGAAAGGGAGGATATATATATAGGGGAAGAGTTGTTACTTCAATTTAAGGCAAAATCGCGTTTAGGAATTTAAAACAGGACAAGGAATTTCGGCCGAGATGCAAGTGTGTCTCGGCCGAGACGTGAAAAAAGGCTTTTCACTTTGTAAACCGAGGGATAATCTCGGTCGAGATTGGGTTGCATATCGGTCGAGACGTGAAAAGGAGATTTTTAGGGTTTGGGTTATCTCGGCCGAGATTGGGTTTCATCTCGTCCGAGATCTTCATCTCTTTGAATCTCTGATTTTTCCTGGAGAGGTATCTCGGTCGAGATGCCATACCCATCTCGGTCGAAATCTTCAATCTCTCAAAACTCCAGGATTTCCCTGGAGAGGTATCTCGGCCGAGATTTGTGCCCTGTCTCGGCCGAGATTGACCCCTCAGCCCTGTCCCTTGTTTCTTCGACCGATCCATCGACTCCGCGATCGTTTGATGTTCTTTTTCGATCCTTTTGCACCTGTCTTAACATAAAAACACCACAAATGGATTATTATGCCCATGAGAATACAAAAGCACTAAATACACATGATTATGCACATTATTGACACTAAAATGACACTAAAAATGCCCTAAAGTGCGTGCACGGAACACGTGTACCAATTCTCTCTGCATTCATTGGCCGATGTGTCTTTACTTTGCAGTACTTTTAGCCAGTTTTTGATACCTTTATCTATCGGAGTATGGCATGAAAAGGTATTTTTCTTTTTTCGAATATGAGTGACCAACCTTAGGGCTTCACATTTACACTCGTTCTTTTTTTTTTTTTATTATTTATTAATACTAGCTATTTGATTAATTTTTTGATGAAAAAATATATAATTAATTAAGTGTGAGAGTTAAATATTTTTTGTTATTGATACACGTTAATTATGCATGTACTTAGATCGATTTAGGATCATATTTTATATCATTTACGTGCATATCTGACCGGCATTTATTTATATTAATAATATTTGGGTCATTTGACGTGCTTCGACTTGTTTTGAAGTTAATTAGATATTTATTCCATTTGGATGAAGTTTGAAGAGGAAACAAGTCAAATAGGGTTAAAACGGATGAAAAGGGAGTTAAAGGAGTCAAATGGCCAACATGGCAGCGTCAAATATGGACACGGCCGTGTCAAAAGTGGCCTAGAACATGTAAAAACGCACTGCCAACCAACACGGCCGCGTCAATAACCAACACGGCCGCGTCAGAAGTGAGCCAAAACTGAAGTTTTCTGTCAGCTTGACACACCTCTAGTATTTTGACCATATCTTGAGATCTACAACTCCGATTGAGGTGAAATTTGTGGCGTTAGAAAGATGATTCAAAGGGTTACAACTTTGTCTGAAATAGACAAATCCCAAAAATGACCGGAAGACCCTAAAAAATGGCTTGGAAGTCAGACTTAAAAATCTGCCTGAGCGAAACCGACGCGGCCGCGTCACAAGACCAACACGGCCGTGTCAGAAAGGCTTTCCTACGAGAATTTCCTAATTTATATAGGATTTTGATCCTATCTTCCCAAGGATTCGTCCCCAACTTTATAAAAAGGACCCCAAGCTTTAGAAATCAAGGGAATCAGATAGAAAACATCAAAGAACATCAATTATATCATCATTCTACCTAGAAGAAGACTTGGAAGACAAAGAAGACGAAGATCATCGAGACGGATTCATCCGGGTTTAGTCGTTCTTTCCCAGTTTAATCTTTTACAATGTTTTTCGTAGATTTTTGTATTGGATTGTTGCTAGGCATGAGTAGCTAAGCTATTCGTGTCCTAGGGATAGAAAGTAGGGATTATTATGACAATATTTTGATTTATGGTTTGATTATTGATTCCGTTCTTTACGTGTTTATCTCTATGTTTGTGCTTATAACTAGATTTAGCTTGATCACCTAGATTTAGTAATTTAGTTTAGCATTCCGCTTCGAGAGGAGGGAATCGTTATCAGACTTAGAACATAGAGCGCAGTTGTCTATGACTGTGTAGGCCGTGGCTTAGGATCGTTGATAACACGTTATTTATGCATGTATTTAGGTCGATTTAGGATCGTATTTTATATCATTTACGTGCATATTTGACCGGCATTTATTTATATTAATAATATTTGGGTCATTTGACGTGTTTCGACTTGTTTTAAGGTATTTTGAGCATTTTCAGGCTACCGGACGAGGAAACAAGTTGGAAAAGAGTGAAAACCGGCCCAAAAGAGTGAGAACCGTCGAAGAACCGGTCCAAACCGGCCTGAACCGGTCCAGGAGCAAAACCGGGCAAGAACCGACACGGCCGCGTCACAAAGCAACACGGCCGTGTCAAAAGTGGTCCACAATGTGCTGTTGATTCTGGAACAGAACACGGCCGTGTCACAGATGCAACACGGCCGTGTCAAATTGTTGCTGGAAAAGTGGATTTTTGCAAAGCAACACGGCCGTGTCACTTAAGAAACACGGCCGTGTCAGACGGGTTTTTATGCGAAGATTTCCTATTTTTAATAGGATTTTGAGCCTATCTTCCCCAAGATTCGTCCCCAACTCTATAAAAAGGACCCCAAGCTCTAGGAAAGGAGATCAATCATCAAGAACATAAATTACATCACCTTGGAAGACTAGGAAGACGAAGATCATCGAGACGGAGTCATCCGGGTTTAATTGTTCTTTCTTAGTTTTAATTCTTACAATGTTTTTCATAGAATTTTGTATTGGATTATTGCTAGGCATGAGTAGCTAAGCTATTCGTGTCCTAGGGTTAGAAAGTAGGGATTATTATAACAATGTTTTGATTTATGATTTAATCTATTAATTCCGTTCTTTATGTGTTTTATCTCTATGTTTGTGCGTAAAACTGAATTTAGCTTGATCACCTAGATTTAGTAATTTAGTTTAACAATTCCGCTTCGAGAGGAGGGAATTGTTATCAGACTTAGAACATAGAGCGCAGTTGTCTATGACTGTGTAGGCCGTGGCTTAGGATCGTTTGGGAGTTATTAGGTTTAATTGACTCGAGAGGGTAATTAGCTTAATTAATCAACGGTTTAATCGCTTCGAGAGAAGGATTAGATTATTGTCGTGCCGCCTAATAAACATTAGAATTGGTAAATTAATAGGTTAATCATATTCCACATTGAAATAATATCCTGAAATCGAAGCCCTAGGATACCTTTTCTCTTTGATTGTTAGTTTTCGTGTTTCCTAAGTTTGAAGTTATATTTAATTGAGTAGTTTAATTAGTAAAATCAACCTTTAAAACTTAGTATCTAGTTAGGACATTCCTAGAGTATTAGGGTATCAAACTACCTAAAACTATTCCTTGTGGGATCGACCTTGACAATAGTACTACACCTACATCCGTACACTTGCGGAACACTAGGTTAGAAACCGACGTGTCAATCGTTTGGGAGTTATTAGGTTTAATTGACTCGAGAGGGTAATTAGCTTAATTAATCAACGGTTTAATAGCTTCGAGAGAAGGGTTAGATTATTGTCGTGCCGCCTAATAAACACTAGAATTGGTAAATCTATAGGTTAATCATATTCAACATTGAAATAATATCCTGAAATCGAAGCCCTAGGATACTCTTTCTCATTGATTGTTAGTTCTTTTTGTTTGCCAAGTCATAAGTTACATAGTTATTTGTTAAATTCCTCGGTTTTTGGTTAAAATCAATCTTTTACAATTTAGTATCTAGTTAGGACATTCCTAGAGTATTGAGGTATCAAACTACCTAAAACTATTCCTTGTGGGATCGACCTTGATAATCGTTACTACACCTACATCCGTACACTTGCGGAACACTAGGTTAGAAACCGACGTGTCAGTTATCATGTATCACTTCGGTAGTATAAAATTGCTAGAGCTAACGTCGGCCTGCATCAGTGAAGAAAACAATAGAAGTAAATGTAATAAACACAATAAGCCATTAAATGAGATTTGAGATTTGAAACATTATTTTGAAGCTGTTCAATCAAAGCATTTGAATATCATTTATTTTGGCTTACAGTAGGAAGAAAAGATCCAGTATATATATATATATGGATCACATGACAACTTAGAATCAAAGCCTAATCCTAAAAGAAGAGACAAAACATATTAATTAGTTTCCATAAATGTTGCAGCATAGAACTGTTCTGCATGAAAGCATGCAGACAACTTTTCTGCTTTTGGCAAGTTTCTGCAACTTTGTTTTCTCTCTGTAATTAACAAAAGAAGCACATCAACGTGCTTAATCTTCATGCAAATGATAATGTCTATGACTAATCTCAACACCCCCTCCTCAAGCTAGAATTGTGATCATACACAATCCAAGCTTGGAAAATATCAACTGAAATGGCCCTGGTGGGAGCTGCTTGGTGAAGATGTCTGCCAATTAATTTTTGGAGGAAACCTGCTGAAAACGTAGAAACCCTTCCTTGAACGTGTTTCTGTCCACGTGGCAATCTATATCAGAATGTTTGGTTCGTTCATGGAAAACTGGATTTTCTGCAATGTGAACTGCTGCCTGATTGCCACAAGCTAAAGACAATGGCTTCATGACAATAACTCCCAAATCTGCAGAGATGTAATTTATCCACATGAGTTCGCATGTAACAGAAGCCATGGCCCTATATTCTGCTTCAGCAGAACTCCTAGAAACTGTGGATTGTTTTTTTTATTTCCAAGAGATGAGGCTTTCTCCTAGAAAGACACAGTATCCTGTGATAGATTTCTTGGTATCTAGACATGCACCCTAGTCAGAATCACAAAAACTTCTTATATTCAAATCACCTGAATTAGGATAGAATAATCCCAACTGTGTTGTGCCCTTCAAGTACTTGAGTAAGTGGATGGCTGCATTCCAGTATGTCTCTCTTGGTGAGTTCACAAGCTGACTTAGCTGCTGAGTGGCATAAGTCTGGTCAGGTCTTGTGAGGTTCAGATAAAGAAGCTTCCCAATTAGTCTTCTGTATGGCTCTGGATTTTTCAAGAGTGAGCTATCTGTCATGTATATTTTTTTACTATAAAATAGAGGTGTGGAAACAACTTTACAATTGTCCAGGCCAGCTTCATTTACAATCTCCAGAATGTATTTCCTTTGACAAAGAAAAGTACCTGAGCTATTTCTGATAAGTTCCATCCAAAGAAAGTAAGTTGCTTCTCCCAAGTCCTTTATACTGAAGGATTCATCCAGAAACTGTTTTAAAGCAGCAATAGGAGTATTGATATTGCCTGTTGTAAGTACATCATCTACATACACCAAGACAACTAGGTAGTTATCTCCTTTAGTAAGTGTGAAAAGACAATGATCATGAGGAGATAGGCATTATTGATGTCTATGTGATGCAATGTCCAATTCTTCATGGTTGCCAGTGCTATGAGATATCTAATAGTAACTGGCTTTGCCACTGGTGAGAAGTTGTCATCATAATCCTCTCCTAGGATTTGATTGTAACCCTTGGCAACCAATCTTGCCTTATATCTCTCAACTAGCCATTTGGATGTAATTTGACTTTATACACCCACTTACTCCCAATAGCTTACTTTCCAGGTGGCAGAGTCATCAACTCCCATGTTTCGTTTTCTTCTAAAGCTTGCATTTCCTTCTCCATTGCATCTATCCATTCTAGACATCTCTTGGCTTCCTTGAAAGATTTTGGCTCTGGTATGGCAAGATGATGAGCATGAAAAGCAACATTGGAGAAGACTGAGAATAATCACTAGGGAGTAATAGCTCAGCAACATCAGAAGTATTCTAGACATAGTCTTTTAGGTGTGCAGGTTTCTGAATAGCTCTAGAACTTCTTCTCAGTTGTATTAGATTTTCATCAACAGAGTCAACATCTTGCTCAGCTCCATCTTCTGACAATGCAGCATCATTCCTTTGTGCAGAAGTTAAACCAGTGTTTGTTTCTTCAAAATCAGGATTTAAAATGGATGGAGACTTGTGTTCTTCCTCTTTGAAGAAAGGGAAGGGAATGGTTGGTTCTTATGTGGGGGCTAGACTTTCTGAATTGGAAAAAAAGGTAGGTTGATATAAGAAAGATTACATCTCTTGATGTAATGGTTTGATGATTTGCAATGTCACATAGCCTGTATCCCTGTTGATGTGGTACATATCCAACAAACATGTATTTCCTGCCTCTTTCTTCAAATTTGGTTTTGTGTGGGTTGGTGTTTGTAGCATAAGCTAGGCACCCAAATAGCTTCATTTTATCATAAGATGCCACATTCCTGAACATGATCTCATAAGGGACTTCCCAATTTAAGACTTTGGTGGGAAGCTTGTTGATAATGTGAGCATCAGTGAGAATAGAGTAAGGCCATAGGAAGTGTGATGCACATGATTCTTTCATAAGTGCTCTTGCCATTTCCAACAGGTGTCTGTGCTTTCTTTAAACTACGCCATTCTGTTGTGGGGTATCACACAAGTCCTTTGATGTATGATCTCTTTATTGGATAAGTAGTTTTGACAATCTTTGCTCAAAAACTCTGCTCCATTATCAGTCCTTATTATCTTTACTGAACATTCCAGTTGTGTTGTGATCATATTAATAAACTAAACTAAACTAAACTAAACTAAACTAAACTAAACTAAACTAAACTAAACTAAACTAAACTAACCTAAACTAAACTAAACTAAACTAAACTAAACTAAACTAAACTAAACTAAACTAAACTAAATTAAACTAAACTAAACTAAATAGCCCACTTCTTGCTTGCCATTAAATTCACCCAAGTCATCCTGCTGAAATCATCTACAAAGGTGAGGAAGTAAGAGGTTTCTGTAATGCTTGGTTGGGAGTAAGGACCCCAGATATCAACATGCAGCAGCTTTAGTACCCTTGAACTATTGATGGAGCTGGTTGGGAAACTGAGCCTTGTTTGCTTTGAAATATGAAAAATTTCACAATGTTTATGAGCTTGCACACAGGTAGAGTACACATATGCTTGAGAAAGTACATGTGTTTCATGAAACAGGTGAAGCATGTCCTAGTCTCCTATGCCAAGTTTTGAAGATCTTGGTGTAGTGTGATGCACTCAAAGCATAAGCTGCTATTGCTTCCTTTGAATATGTTGGTTGGACAATGTAAAGCTTGCCAACCAACTATCCAGTTAAAATGTATCTCCATCTTCACTATTCCTCACAATACGAGAATCTTGATTGAACACAGCTTGTGCTCCATTAGTAGTAGTGAGCTGTGATATGGATAAGGGATTGCAAGTGACGCTTGGCACCAGAAACACCTCTTTTAATATCAGTTTATCTAATAACATGATATCTCCAAAATGTGTGACCTGTTTCTATTCTCCATCTGGTAATGTGATCAAGTTGTATGATGTATTGGAGTTAGGTTTGTCATAAGTGTTGGATCATTACACATGTGTCTGCTTGCACCTGTGTCAATGATCCAAGCTCCATCATCAATACCTTCTATGAGTGTTAGCAAAGTGAGAACTTCCAATATTGAAAGCATATAATGATCTGACTTTGGAATTATCTACAGCTCCCTTTGACTGTGATTGTTCAACAAGAATCTTTGCAACTTCCTTTTGCGCAATAGCTGCTATGTCTGGAGTATTGCTTCCAGTGTTTGAGCTGTTTTCACTGTTGTTATCATTCCCTTGATTCTCTTCCACTGCATTGGCATAAGTTCTTTGCTTCTTTGGCACATAATACCAATCTGGATATCCTTTTAGTTTGAAACACTCAGATATTAAGTGTCCATGGATGCCACAATGTTCACAAACCAACTTGGCTTTCTCTTCTTTGGACAGTTTAAGACCTCCTCTCCCCCTGAAGAAGATCCTCCTCTGAAACTGTGACTATGAGAGAATCCCTGCCTTGGAATCCTCTGCCTGTTCCATTTGATCTTACAAACATGGCAGTGTTGTCCGATTTTTTCATGCTTCCAATATTTACATACCTCTATTTCTCCATCCTCAAGATCATAGAGTAGACTTTATCCACATTGGGTAATGGATCCATCATTAATATCTGACTTCTTATTGGATCATAAGAGTCATTCAACCCCATCAGAAATTGTATCAGCTTTCCAAACATTTCAAAATCTTCCCATTTCTTAGAAGCATCACAAGTACAAACTGGCAAAGCTCTAAGTAAGGATAACTCATTCGAAAGTTTGTGTAGATGATTGTAATAGGCAGCTATGGACTGATTTCCTTGAAATAAATTGCAGATCTCTTTTTGGATTTGGAGCAGCTCAGGTCCATTATTGTCCCCAAATCGACTAGCAACAGTTTCCCAGAAGTGTTTTGTAGTTTTTTAATACAAAAAAGTTTATGAGATTTCCTTTGCCAGTGAGTTAATAAGCCAAGCCCTTATCATTCCATCCACTCTTTCCCATTGTTCCTTGAGTTTAGTGTCAGAGGGGATTTCAACACTACCATTAATAAATCCTAGTTTGTTCTTAGCAAGTGAGGTTATCTGTATTGATCTACTCCAAGGAAGGTAATTGTTACCAGTCAATTTGCTTGAGACAAGGCTCATACCTGGATGGTTTGAACCATGAAGATTCAAATGATCATTTTCTCAAAGATTCAAAGAGGAAGTGATGGATGTAGCTTATGTGGCCATGAGAGCGTGGTCTGCGGATATGGATCCAAGTTTTGGCCACTGTTCTGAGCTACGTCTGTAAGGGGTATTGCTTGAGCTCATGGTTTAAACAACCATGGCTCTGATACCATGAAGAAAACAGTAAAAGTAAATGTAATAAACACAATAAGCCGTTAAACTGAGATTTGAGAGATTGTTTTGAAGCTGTTCAATCTAAGCATTTGAATATCATGTATTGCGGCTTACAACAGGGAAGAAAATATCCAGTCCATATATATATGGATCACATTACAACCTAAAAGAAGAGACATAACATATTAATTAGTTTTCATAAATGCTGCAGCATAGAACTGTTTTGCATGAAAGCATGCAGACAACTTTTCTGCATTTGAGAGTTTTTGAAACTCTGTTTTCTCTCTGTAATTAACAAAAGAGCACATCAACGAACTTAATCTTCATGCAAATGATAATGTCAATGACTAATCTCAATTAACAATCAGCATCGTCCCTGCATTTTTTGAGAAATTGACTTGTGTATACATAAAAATGTAATTATGTGGGTGAACCTCCTCTTTAAATATAAAAATCTTTAATAATTGGAAAAAAAGAAAAATGGGCCCCAAATAGAAAATCCGAAATTGGCAGCGAAGTAGCAACTCCCCATTGTTGCAGTTAGTGAAGAGTGAAGCCAACTGCTGTTTCTCAAACGCAATTCACTCTTCCAATTCACCAGGTAAAACCATTCTCGACAGTTTTCTCACTTCTGTTTTTTATAATCTGCTTTTACTTTCACTAACTGCTGTTATTTGAACCACAACTACATACAACTTTAGCGCGCTCTCTCTCTCTCTCTCTCAGTATTTCTAAATTCAACCGCCTCAGATCAATTGAATTAACCAACAAACATATATTATGAATTATGATTTTCTAATCCGAAATCTCAAGTTAAATGATTGTTTCAGAACTTTTTGTCTCGTCTTAGCTGAATATGAATTCTGTAATTCGGGGGGACCTGAGCTCCAATAATCAGCTTTTCATCTTTATCTTTTGTCTATCAGAGCATCTTAATTAGCGGGCTTCTACATCATTGTTTTTGCTTCAAATGCTGCATACTGTAAATGAAACAACATCATAAGTTGTACACCAGAATTTTACCTAAATCTTCCCAACTCATTTACTGAAACTTAAAACTTTTCATCAATTCATTTATTAGATTACGATTGCGTTTAAAGCGCTCTCTCTCTCTCTCTCCTGCATTTTTTGGTGTAGGATTTCAATGTGTAATCAATTAATCATCATGCTGCTTCATGGCGGATCCACAGTAGGGCCGCAGCCCAGTGCAAAACCCTTATTTGCCCTTTTTATGCCTTAGATTTTTATCTGTGGCCCACCCTTTATTAAGCCCAGCCCATCCTGTCATTTAAAGCGCTTCGTGCTTGGGCTGAAAGACTGCCCATTTTTTATTCTTCAACTTTATTTTCATACTTTATTTAGAACTAATTATATATATAATTCACATAATGTCTCTCTAACTATTAATCGAGGCAACATTTCACTCCCCTAATCCACAACTCTCTTTAATTCTTTTTTCCATAACATGTATGATTATTTAACATTTTACATATTCCTATATATATGGGTATACGTACATCTATAGTAAAATATTTTACAACATGATATTTATTGTTTTACATACAAATGAAGATATTATTTAATTATATATATAGATATATATTTAAATATAAATATTTAAATTATGGTACAGGTGTATAGTATGCTATAATATTTGTATGTATAATTGTACATATATATATACACACATATTTTATATATATATATATATATATATAAATGAGTTTTCAATGATTACCTACTTTTTGTAATTATGAATGATTACTACGAAAATGTGTGTTGTGTTAAATGATATTAAATAACATTTTACCTACTATAGTGGGTTAAAGATAAAATTATATTTTTCTATTTTTTTAATTCATGTAATAAGATTCCTTAAGAATCTTTAGATTCAAAAGATCATTTTGGTATTTTGAAGTTAAGTAATTAATGTTAGTTTTTTTAAAATTGCAACTTCAATTAATAACATACATTTAATATCTAGTTTTTCTTTTAGTATATATTGAGAAAAAAACTGACTTTTTTAATTAATTCATATAATGCAAAAAAAATATAAAATACAACAAAAATTTATAGTAATAAATTAGAATTATAAGTAATTTTAGGTAAACTATAAAGTTTCGCTTGTTATAAAAGTGATTGTAGGTAAAATTACACTAAAAGTTCTGTTTGTGATAAAAGTGATTGTAGGTAAAATTACATTATAAAGTTTCGCTTGTGATAAAAGTGATAGTAGGTAAAATTATACTACAAAATTATTTACAAAAAAATATAAGAAAAAATAAAAATAAAAAATAATCCTATTATTTTATATGTATTACTTAATAATTTCACGCATATGGGATCAGATCGGAAGTCATTGATCTCTTAAAAGAAAATGAAATAAAAAACAAAAACGGGTTTTAGTGGGTTTGCGATATGGCGGGACAAGCGGTTTTGGACGGTTTTCAACGCGTATATTTGGGTTAATGGTATATTCAGTTAATTAGCCCTACTGGACCGGACTAGGAGCCGATTTGAGGCTGGATCGGTCGAGCCGGTTGGTCCGGTTCCCAAACCTTGATTTCACGATATCCGTTTCACCCTGTTACTAGAGTCAACAAGTACTCATTATTTGATTCGATTCAACTTCTCTAATTAACAAGGACCTACCATTTGACCCGATTCGACTTATTAGATCAATGCGTACCAACTATTTGACTCGTTTCGTATATCGGCTCAACAGATACTCACTATTTGACTGATTCGGCTTATCGGATAAATAAGTACACACTATTTGACCCGATTCGACTTATCGGCTCAACAGACACCCACTATTTGTTCCCATTTGACTTATCTCATCAACAATGTACCACTATTTGATCCGTTCGACTTCTCGGATCAACATGTACCAACTATTTGACCCGTTCGACTTATTAGATCAAGACGTACCAACTACTTGACCGATTCGATTTATCAAATCAACAAGGTATCGCTATCTCACCTGATTCGACTTATTAAATCAAGATGTACCAACTACTTTACCTGTTTGGCTTATCGGCTCAACAGGTACCCACTATTGACCGATTCAGCTTATCGGATAAAAAAGTACACACTATTTGATCCGACTCGACTTATCGGCTCAACAGATACCAATTATTTGACCTGTTCGACTTATTAGATCAAGACATACCAACTATTTGGCCGATTCGATTTATCGGATCAAAAGGTATCACTATTTGATCCGATTCGATTTATTACATCAAGACGTATCAAATAGTTGACCCGTTTGACTTATCGGCTCAACAGGTACCCACTATTTGATTGATTCGACTTATCGGATAAACAAATACATACTATTTGACCCGATTCGACTTATCGACTCAATAGATACCCACTATTTGACTGATTCGACTTATCAGATAATTAAGGTACCACTATTTGACTTGTTTGGTTCTTGGATCAAATGTTCCAACTCTTTGACCCGTTCTGCTTCTTGAATCAACAAATACTCAGTATTTAACCCGATTCGACTTATCGGCTCAACAAATACTTACTATTTGATCCGTTCGACTTATTAGATCAAGACATACCAACTATTTAGTCGATTCGATTTATCGAATCAACAAGGTACCACTATTTGACCTGATTCGACTTATTAGATCAAGACGTATCAACTATTTGACCCGTTTGGCTTATCGGCTCAATAGGTACCCACTATTTGACTGATTCGACTTATCGGATAAACAAGTATACACTATTTGATCCAATTCGATTTATCGACTCAATAGATACCCACTATTTGACCGATTCGACTTATCATATAATTAAGGTACCACTATTTGACATGTTTGGCTTCTTGGATCAAATGTACCAACTATTTGACCCGTTCGGCTTCTTGAATCAATAAATACTCACTATTTGACCCGATTCGACTTATCGGATCAAGACGATCCAGCTATTTGACCCGATTCGACTTATCGCATCAATTCGTACCAACTATTTCCGTTAAATTTCATATTTGATTATTAGTATCAAATTTGTAATTTTCGAAGTTAAAAAAATTCTATAAAAAATAAGGACACTAACAATCGATATAGGGTGTAATTACTATTTGACCCGATTTGACCTATCGGATAAAGACGATCCAACTATTTAACTCGATTCCACTTATTAGATCAAGATGTACCAATTATTTCCTTTAAATTTTCTATTTGATTATGAGTAATCAAATTTATAATTTCAAAGTTAAAAAATTCTATAAAAAATAAAGACTCTAACAATAGATATTGGGTGTCATTACCATTTGACCCGATTCGACTTATCATATCAAGACGATCCAACTATCTAACCTTATTCGACTTATTAGATCAAGACATACTAACTATTTCCTTTAAATTTCCTCTTTGATTATTAGTAATCAAATTTATAATTTCGAAGTTAAAAAAAATTCTAAAAAAATAAGGACCCAAACAATAAATATAGAGTGTCACTACTATTTGACCCGATTCGACTTATCGGATCAAGATGATCCAACTATTTAACCCGATTCGACTTATTAGATCAAGACGTACCAACGATTTCCTTTAAATTTCCTATTTGATTATTAGTGATGAAATTTATATTCAAACTTAAAAAAAAATTCTATAAAAATTAAGGACATTAACAATAGATATAGGATGTCATTACTATTTGACCTGATTCGAATTATCGGATCAACACAATTCAACTATTTGACCCGATTCGACTTATCGCATCAATTCGTACCAACTATTTTCTTTAAATTTCCTATTTGATTATTAGTAATCAAATTAATTTCAAAGTTAAAAAAATTCTATAAAAAATAAGGACTCAAACAATAGATATAGGGTGTCATTACTATTTGGCCCGATTCGACTTATCGGATCAAGACGATCCAACTATTTAATCCGATTCGACTTATTAGATCAAGACGTACCAACTGTTTCCTTTAAATTTCCTATTTGATTATTAGTAATCAAATTTATAATTTCGAAGTTAAAAAATTTCTATAAAAAATAAGGACACTAACAATAGATATAGGGTGTCATTACTATTTGACCCGATGTGACTAATCGGATCAAGATGATCCAACTATTTAATCCGATTCGACTTGTTAGATCAAGACGTACCAACTATTTCCTTTAAATTTCTTATTTGATTATTACTACTCAAATTTATAATTTCGAAGTTAAAAAAATTCTACAAAACATAAGGTATAAAAGAAATGAAGACGGTCTATATTAATAAAAAGCAATAAAAAATTGTGCATATATTATTAAGGAGAACAAAAATTCTATTAAGGAGTGCATACCAAGCAAATACACAATCTATTAGTAATAGAAAAAAAAAACAAAATAAAAAAAGTAACACAAAATTATAAGGTGTGGTTTTTGAAAAAAGGTCAGTTGTGTATTAATTAGTAGTTGTCACCTATTACACAAATAAAAAAAAAAAAAAGAAAAATGCAGCTAATTGTATTAAAGGAAAGTATATTAATTATAAGGTGTATTAATTAAATATCAATTATTAATAGAAAATTAAATTAAACAATTACTTATTTTAAAGGGAAAAAATCATAAATCGTCCCATAACTATAGTGACTTCCACTAATATTCCACAACTTTCTGCTTTTTTAATTTCGTCCCATATGTCCCGAGATTATCCAATTTTCGTCCCAAAATTCAAATTAAGCCGGAAAATGCACGTGCCGGACAAAACTTGGGGTTTTTTTGCCACGTGGCGTCGGAAAAAAATCATATGTCCACTAAATATCCCACAACTTTCTACTTTTCTAATTTCGTCTCATATGTCCTGAGATTATCCAATTTTCGTCCCAAAATTTAAATTTAAGCCGGAAAATGCACGTACCGTCCAAAATTTGGGGATTTTTTGTCACGTGCCGGCACTGTGTATATGTCACAGCTTGAAGGTTTTATATCCAAAGAAGTCCATTTATGGACTCAAGCAAGCATCTAGAAGTTGGAATATTTGCTTTGACAAGCAGACTTCTTGTGGAGTATATAACACTTTCACCGTGCGCAAGGCAGTTCCTCCTTTGCTCGCTGACCCCAAATCACATAAGAACACATCAAAATCCTGTAATTTAACACAAAGGTGCAAAGACAATTAAATAATCTAATTATCTAATTGATTATATTTAATCCAACAATTAAATTAAAATGTAAATTTAATTAACTAGTCATTATTAATTAATTATATCCAATTATTGGATTATGCTAATTAATTGATAAATATTGTATTTCAACTTAGGACAAACGTTTTAGGTTCACTACTAACACTAGCAATGGGCTTACTACTCTTTTGCAATTTTATATGAAAACAATTTTATTGGGAATTATATTGACAAAGACATAATTCTTTATCTTTTATATTGTTTTTAATATTTACAAAAATATCACATAAAATTCTTAGATCAAAATAAGCTAAGGGGCATGGTCACGCATGTGATGTTGATCATGGAATATGCTTTCGAAGTTCAGGGCAAAAAATTAACTTGTGCATAAAGTAAATACTATCTTCGTTTTTAGATGTCTTTTTTAACTTTTTCAATACTACCCCTTTAACTATTCCTAAAAATCTCTAATTCTCAAACTATCATATAAAATTTACTAAAAAATCTCTATTTATCAAACATCCATCTAGGAGTTTTTATGGTTTGATTTGGTCGATTTTGGCGAAAAATCCAATAGTCAAACCAATATGGTTGATTTCTAAATATCTCAAACTTTAATAAAACCAACTAAAACTTAAAATATCCAAATCAAAGCTCTCTGGATTCAATTTGGATTGGTTGGTTTGGCCAGCTTAACTAATAAATAAAAAAATCAATGATTGATAATACAAAAATAACGTAAATATCCTTTAATTGGAGAAATAAAAACATAAAAATCATTCAACACATATATATTAATTTATGTTTTCACTAAATAATAAAGAAAACATACATTGCATAATTAAAAGTAAATTATTTCTTAAACATGAGCAAGATAAAAATAACTTTAATGAATTCTGAAGCAAAGATATTGCGATAAAGAAAAACTAGGATTCAACATTAAATAATTAATATCAATCTAATTTGTGGCCACAAATTAGATAAAGAGAAAAAATCCTAGCATAATCAAAGTTTGTGTCTTTTTTTTGGATTAAAGAAAGTAGTATCACTTTAAATATTTATTTATAGTTATAGTTAAATTTAGTTTAGTTTAGTTTAGTTAGGGTTTAGTTTAGTTTAGTTTAGTTTAGTTTAGGGTAAAATTATATCTATACTTATATATAATATATGTATATATACATGTTATATCCGTTCGGATTGGTTTGAGTGGTTTTTATTTTCTTAGTCGGGTTGTAAATTATTATTATTCATAATCATTCATAAACTCATGTAAACCGTGGTTCTCGATTTGGATTGGATTGATTAGATTTTGGTTGGTCGGCTTGATTATATTTTGTAGAGCCCTATAAACTAATGTAAATCGTGGTTCTCGATTTGGATTGGATTGATTTGATTTTGGTTGGTCGCCTTGATTATATTTTGTAGAGCCCTACTACCATCTAATTTATTCCTAACAATAGTACTAAGAAAATAAGGAGAAAATTAAGGAATTTGAGAGGAAAAGAGAAAATCTACATGATGACTTATTTGTCAATTCCCCTACTTTTAACTTTCTTATCCTAATTTAAAAAAGTATCTAAAAAATGGATTATGTAATATTGTGAAGGCACGTCCCTTTGCATGGAATTATGTGCAGATATGAACTCAAAGCTGATAAGGCATTGATCTCGTTCTAAAGGAAAACAAGAAGGGATTAGAAATTAGAAACAAAATAATACCACTATAAATAAATAAAGATAATTAAGGACCTGTGCTAAATCCTTGTGCTCTGGCGGGTATACTTTCCTGACCTTCAGATTCGGCCTTTGTACACTTTTGCGAATTGTCCGGAGCCACATAAATGTTCAAGACTTTGAGTCGTCTCATTAATCTCATCAATTGGGTACGTCTTCAGAACCTACAATATATTTTACATTTTGAGAGAAATCTGCTTATGTTTTGCTCATCAAGTATAAGGTACAAATAGACACTTCAATTAATTATCCCATTATAGAGGGTATGCTAGTACAGATTAACTAACGTACGGCGTAAATTGTTTCCATGAAATCTTCTGCCCCAGTCACCGTCTCTCGCTCACTATCCCAACCGGCACCAGACCTCCCCCGGTTATCACGTAGGATCCTGTAGACACGTTTCATATTCTTCAACTTAGCCCTCGCTTGTTCAAGGCGATAAAGGCTATTTCGTGCATCTCTACCCGCGTTAAGTTTTGTGCAGATCCGCGTAAGGGTCAAATCACTCCACTGTTGGTTAATATAACCACCGACCATATACTCAGCATAGGCATAGTCGATAAGTTGGTGCTCGGTCCGCTGAGTCCACACAGCATGCGGCTCGACAGAGGCATTTCGTCCACCTCCATTGCTCCCGCCACCTCTCGGCATCTATTAATATATTCGTCTGATTTATTATTCTTGCATTCCAACAATTAGTGTAGCTAAGACCGATCAAACGAATAGTCTGACTTATATACATTCAATTTTGTCATTATTATCATATGCAATTTACAATATTGTTTAAATTCATTGTTTTATGAAATGTTAATAGATTTTGTATGCTACCCCAATATTTAATATGATTCCACGTAGATTCTACATCTTGAGACACTGGATGCATCAAAACAGTAGCCTAGTTCCCGTTATAGTAGTTAAAGGCTTGTAAAAGACCCTCATTCTAAATAACGCGTAATCATCCAAACTATGTACAAAGCATTCCTACCATCGTGAATCCGTGTTTAGTTTATTATTACATAACTGACTATAGCCTTACTCACAGCTCGTCTCGAATTCATCTCAAAACTGTTACGATTAAATTCGTTCTCGTAATATTATTTTTGAAATTTTGCGCATAGACGACTTCTGATGTAACATCCAATACTAAAAATTTGTGTTTGACTTTAACAAATCGTTAATTATTCTATTTGGTCTTCAATTCATCTTCCATTTTTTGGTATTCTCCTATTCTATTTGTTAAAAAGAATTGTGTCATTTTATCTTTCACTACAATAATTACTCGAAAAGATGATTGAGATTGTTAAGTGGTATTTGATACCCCACTTCATTGATATCATTCTCGTAATTATGTAATTTTAAAATTTCGTTTTTTTCCTACAAGCACTTATGTAAATTAAAATTAAATAAATCAAATGAGTAAGGTCCATTTTTCATTATATTTAGTTTATATGTCACTAGTGGAAAATCGATATTAGCAGTTTCTTATAAAGTCGGGTTCAATATTTCCTCAAATGCTTACATGAGATATGTTTTTTTTTTTTTTTTTTAATTTTTAGTTGTGATTCCAATAAAAATTGCATCTTTTTTTTTTTTTTTTTTTTTTTTTTTTTTTACACAGTAGACGTTTCTTTACAAAACACGTTGCCTTAATTAATTAAAATATCGGTAAGTTAGCTAAGCCGACCATAAACTGTTTCATTGAAGAATTCCTCGGAAATACAAGTATTTGTACAATAATATCCAATAGAAAAATTGGGGAAATACATTAAAAAGGAAAAAAACACTCCATACTAGTCTCATTCAATTTCAGCAGCTCACTTCGGGATCACTCTACCAAATACAAGGTATATTTTTCCCACATGATCTTAAATGTTGGACTACTCTTCTATCAATTTAGCAATTAGTTTGCTAAAATGATTAATCACGAGCAACCCAATTTCTGTTTAGACTCCACAAGACGCAATCTTTCAATAAAATTACAACACAGAACGAACTCAGAACATAAAACAGAAAACAGAGCTCATAACAAACAACAAAAATAGCACAATTAGCTAAACAGGGTAACAGGCAAATAAGACAACTCATTAGACAATGAAAAGATTGACACGGTTGTGGAGCCGTTCGTAAAGCTAAACTTAACTAAAACAGAACCAGTGGGCGAACCTCGGGACATTGTTTTATTCTAACACTCGAGGGGGTGTTAGAAACCCATTTATGGTGGACCATTGGTTCTGTTTTTAATAATAATGCTATAGCACAAAACCCCCAATAAACACAACAATTTAATCCTAACATTGAGAACGAACAGTTTCAAACTGCAATTCAAAGAAAGATCAACAACTAAGCCTTCCCCAGTGGGAGGTATTTTGATGACATGGAATTGGGGAAGACGAGCCGGAATTAGGGGACAGGGCAGGCGCGTGGGCTCCGCGTCCTGCGGCCTGTCCCCCACTATATTTATTTATTTATTTTCGCTTTTTTTTGTTTTCCTTTCTATTTAATACATGTTTTGTGAAATATGTGTGTATATTAAATAGCCGTTATTGCAGCGGCTCCAAAATTATTATTATTTTTTTTAACTGAAATTATTAAGTAGCCGTTAGAAATTCTTTAATTTTTTTTTATAAATATATCTTCCCACTTTATCATTTTTCCCACATTATCTAAACTACTATCAAATTTTAATTTTCAAGCTAAATTTCTTCTCTTCACACCAAGAAAAAAAAAAAAGGATAAAAATTCATGGCCGCAATGGCTCAATAGAGAAGAAGCGTCGCCCCCAAATATCAACTTTCGTTCACCTATTACTAACTTCAATCCTCAAAATCCTAATTTTCCAACTCATTTTCCAAAATTTCCGGAAGGTAGCAACAACCAACCCTTTCCGTTTATTCCATTTGGATCAGCATTCTACATGTATTCGAATCAAATTCTATACATGCAACCTTCTCAATCCGGGTTTCGTCCGATGATGGGCACAAATTCATCGAGAAGGCTTGGTAGTGATAGTTCCGATACATACAGATATACTCTGACCCTGAACTCTCAAAGTTCGTCTCCTTTCTCGTCTCAGTTCTCCCCAGTCGGATTTGAGCGAATAAATCTCGCTGCCGACTTTTAGGCTTCCGATGATCCACCCAAGGCTCCAGCTCCACAAAAGAAAACTTACTCTCACGAAGAAAACGCTATTCTCTGTAGTTGTTGGCTCGATATCAGCACATACTCTATTGTTGGAAACGATCAAAAGCTCGATCAAATGTGGGTTCGGATCGCCGAGGCGTACAACAGGAACCGTCCTAGCGGCACACTGTTTAGGACTCATCTCCAGTTGAAGACAAATTACTATACCCTACAAAAACATGTGAAATGGTTCTGTTGCTATTACAATCAGGAGAATAAGGGCTGGGGGAGTGGTTGTAGCGATGCAGATATCATAGAGAAGGCGAAGGTTAAATATAAAGCAAAACATGGAGGGGATTTTAATCATATGAGTTCTTGGTATGTTTTGAAAGATACCCCAAAGTTTACCCATCCAGAAGATGATGGCCGCGGCTCAAAAAAGACAAAAGTATCGGCAACTGGAGAGTACGTGATATCTTCAAACATTGACTCGAGCGCTGGAGAGGAATCTAGGACGGAACGCACTCGTCCAATGGGGAGGAACATGGCTAGGCGATTGGGCTAGGGTAAAGGAAAAGCAGGCATGTCCAACAACGAAGAAAGCATCGACGTTATTGTGCAAAGGCTCCAGGCCTTAGAGGAACAGAACAAGCAAAAGATCGAAGGACTGAATGCTATTGCCACTACTAAAGAATATAAAATAGTGATGAAAGATACCTCGAATATGACAGAGGAAAAATTACATTTCCACCTCCTTGTGGTGGATAAAATCAAGAAGAAGTGGGGGATGTAGATTTTGGAAAGTAGTCGTTGTTTGCAAAATGAGCCGTTGTATTTCTTTTCGTTGTCAATCTAGCCGTTGTATTTCTTTTCGTTATAAAAATAGTCGTTGTATTTCTTTTCGTTGCAAAACTAGCCGTTATAAAACTAGCCGTTGCAACTCTAGTCTATAAAAGGTCCTATCCGAATTGTTGCATATCTCACTTCAAAACATTACACTCCTCTTCCCTCGAAAATGCCTTCATCTTCTGAAGAAAGTGATAGTCTTCTTGAATTCTTAATTGATGATACGACTGAGAAAGAAATACAGTCGTTACTTAAAAAAAAATAAGAGTTACTTCTCGGTGCTGGGACTTCTACCGGCAGAGCCAGAAAACGAAGAACGTATATTCGCCGAGATCGTGAGGCGGGGCATGCAAGACTCTACCTTGACTACTTCTCTGAAGATCCGATATACGGAAGCGAGACGTTTCGCCGGCGTTTTCGTATGTCGAGAGAGTTCTTGCGCATAGTTGATGCATTGGAAGCCCACGATGACTATTTTCGGTCGATGCAACTCGACAAAAGGGGTTCTCTCCACTACAAAAGTGTACGGTTGCCATTCGCCATTTGGCGTATGAGGGACCTGCCGACCATTGGGATGAGTACCTACGTGTTGCCGAAACAACCGCCATAGAATGTCTCTTTAAGTTCTGCCGCTGTGTGATCAAACTGTTTGGTGGATACTACTTGAGGAAGCCTAACGTCGGGGATTGTCAACGGCTGTTACAAATGCACGAAGAAAGGCACGGATTTCCAAGAATGCTGGGGAGCCTTGATTGCATGCATTGGGAATGAAAGAACTGTCCGGTTGCTTGGAAGGGCCAATTCACACGCGGTGATCATGGAGTTCCAACAATCATGCTCGAAGCGGTTGCCTCAGCAGATCTATGGATATGGCATGCCTACTTTGGAGTAGCAGGCTCCAACAACGACATAAACGTGCTCAACCAATCTCCTTTGTTTACGGATACTTTGCAAGGACGCGCGTTATCTGTTAATTTCACAATCAATGGTAAGCAATATAATCAAGGATACTATCTGACTAATGCAATCTATCCAGAGTGGGCTACTTCTGTGAAAAGCTTTCCATGTCCTCAAGATCCGAAGAGACAGCATTTCAAAGTACTGCAAGTGGCTGCTAGAAAGGATGTCGAATGGGCCTTTGGAGTGCTTCAAGCTCGTTGGGCAATGATTCACGGTCCTAGTCGTTTCTGGTATAAGAATAACTTGAAGGATATAATGTTAACTTCCATTATATTGCACAACATGATTAAAAATGAAGGAAATGCAACGATCGGTTGGTCCAACGATCCCAATTACCCCATTCCGCCCACAAGTAAGTCAAGGATAAACTGGAGCATTCAATGACTATGTTAGAAGAGGTGTCCAACTTCGGGATAAGCAGAAACATCTCCAGCTTCGACATGATTTAATTGAGCATGTTTGGGCTCAATCCGGAAATAATTAGCTAGATATTAAATTGGATGTTGCTAAATTTGCGTTGTTGCTTTCGGTTTTTTTTTTTTTTTTTTTTTTTTTGCTTTCAATTTGTATTTTCACATTTTATGTAATATAAAAAATTAATAATATTTTTTGGAGTTTTTTTCGAAAATATAATAAAATCTTAAAAAATTAAAACAATCGGAATATTTAATTATGTATTATTTATCCGAAAATGAGATAATTATAATATAGATGATAAATTAAAATATAAAGGGGATAAATAGGATATTGAGGTGGGTCCCCCAAAAATACCTACTTTTTGGGTATGTTGTTGGAGAGGAGTTTTGTTTTGGAGGTATAGGTATTTTTACTTTTGAGGTGGCCCTGATGTGGCAGCAAAATACCTGCTTTTTGGGTATTACGATTGGGGAAGACCTAATACGAAGAACTTTGCCTGCCACTTTAAACCAACGCACATAAAGAGAAACAACAAGTCATGCCATGAAAAGAAATTCCCAAAACAGTCAACAACATTTTCATGGATGACCAACAGACGCACAACAACGAAACATAAATAAAGCTAAAAACAGAGCAGAAAGAGAGAAATAAACAGTAAATCAGGGCATCTTTTTCCGGGGATAGGGAACAACTTCGGAACTGGATTCCGATTCAATCAGAACACAGCAAGGGGAGGTGCAGTCCTTCCGTTTCCTAATACGAAGAGAGTATGGCCAAACTAACGGTGCCGTGCAATGTGTGTGCGAAGTCTGAGGCGCATTTAACCTTTTCTTTCTTTTCCGAAGATGGTAATGGGTGGGAGCACAAGAAGATTCACAAGAACACATGCTTATATACTGGGCAGAAAAATCAGTCAAGATCGCTAATGCTAGAACTAATAAAATAACAAAACTACGTATACCAATTTAAAGAAGCAACAGAGATTAACACGCTTTTAAGCCATCTCCAGCAGAAAAATGGTGCATGTCGCAGAGAATCTCTGTGAAATTCAAAAAAGCATTCAAAAAAAAAAAAAAAAAAAAAAAAAAAAAAAACAGAGCATTCAAGTGCACAGACGAGATTCGGTCTAGATAGCCGATGGGGCCATTAATGGCGCCAAAAAAGGTCCATCTAAGCCCCTATTACCAGATCTGCACAGAGAAAAAAATAAAACTCGGAGATCTACACGCGATCGTGTATCTAGAGAAAGTGCCCCAAAATCAGAAATCCAGGCTGGAGAGAAACAAACTCCAAAGAAAAAATGGAAGAGGGAAGAAATGGAGGTGAAGGGGGCAGTCACATCCCCTCTCTCTCATAACGTGGGGTGAGGTGTGGCAGAATAAAGAGATGGGGGTGCGGCGAGAAGTGATGGGGGACTGAATTTATGTCCCCCAAACCCTACAGGCAGTCGACTTGGGCCAAGTCCCTCAAACAAACATATGGTTGGGTTAGCCCAACTGATCACAGGTTGGCCAACCCCAACCAAACATGGCCTTAATCTTTTAAAATAATTCAATTAGACACCTGGGTAGTGAAATGAAAGATAATTATACACTTCCGTCTATTTTTTCCTAATACTGTTAAAATGTTCATTTGCAGGAGCGATAGGCTTCTGTACCTTGTTGTTTCCCCTTCACTACTTTCTCACCATCTCTCTTTTTATTGTTTCCATAAGCTCAATTTTGTATCTATATAACATTTATGTGCTGGTACATGAAGGAAGACAATGAGTTCAGAGCTATCGAGAATCATTTCTAGTCACGGCAGTGAAGGGCCAACAATCAATCTCATTAGCAAAGGTGAAGATGAGGAGTTTGATTACAGATCGAGTCTTGATTTAAGTACATCAAAATTCTGTTATGGTCTTCTAAACTTAAAAGTTTATATTTACATTTGGATTAAAAATCAGAGGCTGTGGATCCAGTGCCATAGTCGGAGTGAAGGCAATCATACGGCGTTTGTGATAAAATCATACGTTTAAGAAGATGAAAAAAGGACCACGACTTTTTGGATAATAATATTAATCCATGAAATGTATGCGGAGTTGTTAGTTCTAAAATTCTTGGGAAGATTAAAACCATGGCCAAATACGGACGCCGATAACAGAGAATTACGTGACATTTGGGCCTTACCTGTTGTCTTGCAACACTGCTTCCTTCTTCAGCATGAAAATCTCTGCCTTTTTGCTTTTTTTATCTTTTGTGTCATTCTAGTGTAGAAGAAAACCAACAACGCTCCTGATTCGAAATTTTTCAGAGGCAAACTCCAGTGCTACAGGAGTGCAAGGCCTGCAACAAGCAAGCCACTACGCACTAGGTACAGACGGGCTTCTTCGGTCCTGTGCTCCGGGTCTATAATTTTCTGCCGCGTGTCCCACTTTCTCAAATCATCTGACACACCACCCCTCACACCCCTTCCAATTCCCACCCGTTTTCCCACCACCTCCCCAGTATTTTTTTATAATATTAACAAATGCATGTAATTATTATTTTATATTATATAAGCTTGCAATTATTATTTTATATTATGTTTTGCAATAACATAAAATTATATTGATATATTTATTTAAATATAGAAATTTAATGAAAATTAAAATTTCAGAAAATTGTACTGCCTTCGTCCCGCTTTAATTTGCCTACTTTTATTTTCGGTTTATCCCAACTTAATTTTCCAGCCCATAAATGACAAATTTCTCTCACAATCTCCACCTTTAATCTTCACCTTTGAAAAGATCAAAGATTCACAAAATCTGTTTTTTCTTAACCTCCGTGTCCGGTTAAGATAGACAAATTAGGTCGGGACGGTGGTAGTAATTTTTTTAATATAACACTAAATAGCAAAAAGTAGTACATTAATTTGAAGAAAACTATTACCGAAATTTTAACAAGGGATAATTACATATAACCATATAACATTTGACCCTTTTTTCACTTAACTGCAAAAAGTATTTTTTTGTTACAGATTCCCATATAACCTTTGCGGGTTTTATAAGTAACCATATGAACTTTTTTCCGGCAGCATCTCCGGCCAACTATGCACATGACGCGCACATGGGTATCTAAAAAGAGGGTATTTGCGTCATTTTATTCACCCCAACAGCTATATTTTCCCAACCACTTCTATTTTAACACTCTCTACCCCAATTTAAGACACCAAAATAACAACAAACATTAAAGAAAGAAGAAGAAGCTCGCACAACGTCATCTCAAACGAGTGTGAAGGAGAAAATGGAAGGCATGGAGGTTGGGCTTTATTTCTGTGGTAGACCGATTCATAGGAGGACTTCTTGGACTGATTTGAACTCGGCACAAAGGTTCTACACGTGCGATGGGTTTCCGGTAATGTCGGCGGCGTCTTCCCGAGCAAAACTGGAAGATGATTTACCATAATCAGGCGCGATTCTACCTGTCATAATATTGGCGGCGTCTTCCCGAGTGCGAAGCCTTCACACTATCCTTGATGAAAATCCTAAACTACTATCGAATCAAGAACGAAAATTTTGGGTCGAATTGAGGTGACGAAGATTTGGGTTTGTTGTGTAAGAACCCTAGATTTTTTTACGGGTTGTAATTCGATATTTCTGAACCTCAATTCGTTAATTCAACTGTTGGGGTGAACAAAATGACGCAAATACCCCCTTTTTAGATACCCTTGTGCGCGCCACGTGCATAGTTGGCCGGAGATGCTGCCGGAAAAAAGTTCATATGGTTACTTATAAAACCCGCAAAGGTTATATGGGAATCTGTAACAAAAAATACATTTTGTAGTTAAGTGAAAAAAGGGGTCAAAGGTTGTATGGTTATATGTAATTATCCCTTTTAACAACAAATATAAAAAGTAATATATATGTATATCTCCCCTAAAGAGTTTATTATCAAATGTTTAACCTTATAAAAAATTATACTCTTTCCATTCCATAAATAAAAGTCATGTATTAGAAATTTTCTTATTCCCAAATAAAAATTTTGTTTCAATAGTCAACATCTTGTTTACTAGTTAACGTAAAAAAATTAACGCTTTTAATTTGACATGTTACTTATATTTTATTGAATAAGTTATTTGATTGTATCTTCATCAAATTGAACAAAAATAAAAAGTTATACATATTTACATTTGACTAAAAACAAAAAGTTTACCTTCATTTTTAAATGTATAACCTTTTATTTTTAGTAAAAACTACAACGTTCTATTTTTTGCTATTTTGTGTTATATTAAAAAAAACTATTTTACATTTCTCATACTTCATCCGTTCCATAATAATTGACTTCTAGCTACTTATTTTTTCTTCCAATTAATTGACGGTTTATATACTTTTTACAAATTCTACCAATTTTCTTTTTGGACTCGATCCTAAAATATTTCTACTTTTTAACATATCATAGATTTGATGGTCAAATCTTTATCCAATAAAACAGATATTAACTAAAGATATGTTTATCAAGTTATTTAATTTTTAATTCTTCACATTCATCTTAGAATGTCACTTGTTATAGAAGGGGGTAGTATTAAATAAATTTTAAATTTTAATTTTCGTTAAATTGTTATGTTTAAATAAATATATCAATATAAATTTATATAAATATATATTGCAAACTTATAATAAAAAATAATATTTGTATGCATGTTGATATTGTTATAAGAAAGTTCTTGGGAGGGGTGTTGAAAAGGGTGGGAGGGGGTGTGTAGATGATTTGACAAAGTGGGACACTAGGCGAAAATTATGGATCAGGAGCACAGCTCCGAGTGTAGGATCGAAAAAACCATACAGACGGAAGCGGATCAGGTGCTCTAAGCAACAACATAGCAAAATGTACAGTGGGTGAAACGGTGTCGTTCTTCTTAATTGCTAAAATGGTGTTTTTTTTTTTTTTTTTTGGATTATCTTCTCCGTAAATATTACTCTTTGTTTCAAACATTTCAAATACCAACCGGTTAAATACATTTCATGTTATCTCTTTTTTTTTTTTTCTTTTGAAACCTTCTAATTTATTGTTGTAGATGTATTTTGATTTTAACTTTAATTGATCAATAAGTACAAAGTCAAGCCACCACCACGTGCGAATTAATGTTCTCATATATTCTAAGTCTCGAGCAATGATTTCAGCCTCCAAATTCTTTCACAAATTTGAATAATATCCAAATTCGTACCAAAAATAATTAATCGGTTAGTTCGATTTAGAAAAAGTCAAATGGTTTACGGATGTTTTTAGTTCGAAACTTGTTCGGTACAGGTTTCGATAATCTCCTTGCTATGTGCGCAGACCTAATAATAAATACATTGCACAACCTTGAAGGCCTTTTTAAAAAATGAGCGACCCGTGATCTGCCCCGCCCCGCCCCGACCTTGTCTTTTCTTTTTTTTTTTTTTTATTGAAAAAATTATTTTTTTTAATTAAAAATCTTGATTTTTTTTTAAAGTCAATAGAGTTTTAATTTTTAGGTTCCCATTAGCTTTGTTTTAATATTTTTAATACTTTTTAAATTTAATTATTGAAAAATAAAATTTAATTATTTAAATTTACTCGATCTAGTCATAATTTAATATATTAGGATGACATATATATATAACATATTTTATATAAAATTTTATATTATAAATACATATATATTTTATATGTTTGTGTGTGTATATATATATATATATATATATATATATCTATATAATAATACATAATATATATTTAAAAAAAATTATACATACATAGTGGCGAGGCGGGGCGGGGGACATGACCCGACCCCGACCCGCCCCGTGGACGGGGCAGGGCGGGCCATGCCCCGTTCTTCATCGGGTCGGATTTTGCCCTGCCACAAAAGCCTCAGAGCGGGTTAGATCGGGGCAGATCAATTTTGACATGCCTAATTGTAAGTGACATGATATTATAGATGAAAATTGACAGTGATGAGGACTTGATCAAGACAACCCTCGATAGGTTTCAATTGGAAATAAATTAAGGGAAATACCTATGCAAGTATTGCAAGTGGATGGAATGATTGAGCCGATTCACCTCTCCTTCGTGTGCTTAATCTCCTGCAAAACAGAGCCGATTTCTTTTTTGGTATTTTTTGGTTTTTTTTCACACAATATACGTGTCATATTCTGGGTTGTTTGGATCTTTTGTTTTGCAACCCACATCTTTTGGGAAGTAATTAAGGGATTTATTCTTGCTGTAAAAGAATGTGTGGGTCCAAATTAATTGACAATTTCTCTTGTATGAAAAAAATCTGAAATTTACAGTTTCAACAGTGTGAAATGATATTTTAAAAAAATTGCAGAAATTGTACCTTGATTCCTAGTCTTTATTCTTTGAATTAATAAAAAAATAACCTGAACTTCTTTAGTGAAAACATTACAGTTGTTAATATTATTAGACACAGAGACCATGAAAAAATTATAAATATCGAGAAAATATATTAAATTTTCCAGGAAGTATAACTTTTAAGATTTAGGAGAGGATATTTATCTCTTTTTTTTTATGAAAAAACCTTGCATGTTTAAATTCAACTAAAAAACTTGATAATATAATTAATGGGACTTTAAGATATTCGTCAACCTGGTATTTTCTACCAGAAGAAACAAATCTAGAAATCTATGAAAACATCGACTAAATTAATCTTTGAAATCAATATTTTTTAACTTACACAGAAAAAAAAAAAAAAAAAAAAATCCCCCCATTAAAATGATTGGGGACCCAAGAACCTAGAAATTTCTATAAATTTAGTCAAATCTTACTATATAATAAAATGAAACCCTTTATAAATAGTAATTTCAGTATTTTTCTGCCCAAATACACTTATACACTTATTTAATATAGAAATAGCAATTTTATGGTAAGATTATAATAATCATAAATTTTATGGGGATTATACTGCAATTACAACCCGAAATCCGCCGGAAATTGTGGTTAGCAGAATCTTACCATAAAATTTTGTATTCCAATTAACAAACAATTTTGTATTCCAAATATTAATATATCCAATTAATTAGCCAAAATTTATGATTAGCAAAATCTTATCATAAATTACGTCGATATATGCTAGGAGAATATTTTGTAAATATCTAGAGATTAGCCGAAGATTTTGTATTGCAAAAAATATCCACTTATTAGCCGAAATTTGAGGTTACTTTGTGAAAATTATTCTTTTTTCTAGCAGGAGACAATTTTCTGTTATATTTAGATAAGATTATTTAGTTTGTTTTTACTTTTTGGATTTTATTTTTTTTGTAAAATAATTTTGGGTTATAAAACATATTTTGTTTTACATGACATAAATTTATTGGGTTTACATTAATAACAAATGAAAAAGAATTTGGTGTATTAAAGTAATTTGTGAACCGATTTAGTGTAACAAAATAAGGTAAATAGTTTTTTTAACTACGTAGATGAATTTAAAGAAAAATGGGTATAACAATTTTTTAGTGTAATATTTTATTTGGTTAAGTTTTGTTATATTTATATATATATGTGTGTGTATTGATATTTGAAATATTTTTTACGACATGAAAATGTGAAGTTATTCTGAAAAATTAATTTGAGTAATGCTCAATAAGTTGTGAACCATAAAAGAAGATTAGAACGACCTGTCTGCAAGGCTAACAAATATATTCACACCTTAAACCAATGAATATGACTATCCTATAACTTATTCATACTTATGTATCTTTAATTTTTTTTTAAACTCTTTCCTTTTATTATAAATATATAAATCTACATCTTTTATTATACTATAATATAATTATATAAATATATCATTTATATTATATATCCGTGATACATTAACAATTCATGCATTTTCGACGGTAGAATTCTAGGTTTAGATCTACATAAATACATTAGAAAATAAAATCTAGCTTAAAATATATCAGAATCGAAGATCTTCAATTTACTTACAGAAAAATGTAAGAATCAACCAAAAAAATCGAACAGGAACGAAGTAAATTTGTGAAGACAATGAAGTAAGAGGACATATGTGATGACAGTTAAAGTATTTATGAGGGTAACATGTTCAAAACGGAGGAGAAATTTCAGCTTAGAAATACAATTTTTCTTCCAAGATCTGGAAGATTAACAACATTTTTGTTTGAAGGGTGTTTTGGGTTTTTGGGCGTCAATGGGAAGACAATTGCAGCTGTCAAAGTTAACATAATGAGAGAGACCCTCAAAATTACTTTTATATTCTTAAATATTCTTAGTGAGAGAGCAACTTAATTCTGTAGTGACCTAGAAGTTTCTTTCCATTCAAATTACTTTTATATTTTTAAATATTACTCCCTCCGCCCCGGCCTAATTGCCTATTTTGATCGGACGGGGTTAAGAAAAAACAGATTTTCTGGAATTTGACTTTTTCAAAGATGGAGATTGAATGTGGAAATTTTGAGGGTGAAGATTGTGAGAAAAAATTGCCATTTATGGACTGACAAATTAGATTTGGACAAATCGAAAAGAAAAATAGGCAAATTAGAACGGGACGGAAAGAGTATAATATTTAGATAATTGAATTATGACATCAATGGCTCATTCGGCCATTCTCTAATTAAAAGGAGTTTTGTATTTACTTAAATTTAATAGTCTTTTATTTAACCTTGACTTTTTTTCTATATAAAACAAAATATACATGTACATTTTATATATGAACATAAATTAGGTGGAAAAATCGGCTAGGTTCGATGGGTTGGCTCAGCCCATCCAACATTTTAAATGGGTTGACTATATAAATATTGGCTAGACGTATCATCAGACTCGATCCCAAAAGCCCAAACTATTGTGGGCGGGCTCGAAAGTTTTAGTAGAACCTTTACTATTTAACTTTTTCCTTTATTTTTTACTTTTTGTAGTTCAGTAACATTTTATTTATGTTTATCATATCAAACTTTTTTAATTGTAGCACATCATTTGTACAAGCCATTTATAAGATTTTATTAGTTACTTATTTCCCTTTCAATTAATATACATATTTCTTTTTGTATTCAAATAACAATACAATAAAAAGAAAAATCTATGCACGGGTGGAAAACTAGTTAGTTAATTAATAACAACAATAACAACCACAAGAACAAGATCGCCATTATCATCAATCAATAAACTAACTAATAATGATTAATTGGGAATAATTATAAATTCCTATAAATATGAATGATAAATAATAATAGAAATATTAATGACTCATCGTATGAATATGAGAATATCAATTCTTTTGATAATGATTATTCTCATTATAAATGTATATCAATCAAAAAAATGAAAATGAACAATGATGTTAATGGATGTGCTGACTCGGCAAAAACTCAAGATAAGACAGTCGAGCCAACTCAGCATAGCCACGTCAACCTCATATCATGCAAAGAGCATGAGCTTGCAATATGTTGAAATCTGTTGGATAAAAGACCAACTTTGACTGTATGGAAGACCAACACCTGTTGCATGTTGTACTGTGCATTTGTGAGCATTTATTGTCTTTGTATTCTTGTATAGCTAAGATTTCCCTCTTGAGTAATTATAGCTAGGGTTTAGTGTGATATGTGTATAAATAGGGAGCTATGAGTTGTCTGATGTGTGCGTAAAAAAAAATATCAATGAATGAAGAAAAGATTTGAAAATATTTCCTCTCCAATATATCAGCCAAATATGGCTTTATCTCTTATCTCTTGTTTTCTGATAAATGATTATTCCATTCTCACCCCATTTTTTCCTACCAGTTATACTGTAAAGGTGTAAATTTTGGACTAAGTTGCAGTTAATGAGTTGCACAAACTAAGGTGATGCATCGTAAAGAGGAAGGTGAGAAGCAAAATAAAGTGAAGTGCTTGAATTGGTCAGGACCAATGTGGAAACCACCTTGGAGCAAACGCTAAGGGAACGTGAACCGGTCGAGCCAACGACGTAAAACAAAGGCGCTTGTCGGGAGGCAACCTGATGTTTATCGTATTTTTGCTTTTACATTTATATTTTATTTTTATTTTTTGTTTGATGCGTTTTATTATCGTTTTTAATTAGTATGTAGGAACTAACATGACTCGAAATCAGCATAATAGTGGAGCATGATGGATATAGCAAGACATCGGTGGGGTGCGATAGCCAAATATTAGGGCAAGCATAGCTTCCAACCACCACCTCGGTAGTATCATTGTAAGTAAGCACCAAGCCGTACCACTCTTTTCCCCACAAACTTTGGCTTTCAACCAAGTTTAGGGGAGGGGTGTAAGTGGGACGACTTGGCCGCTTTTTTAGCTCTAGTTTCTTATATTTTCTTACTTTATGATAGCTGCTAGTTCTTGTGCATTTGTTGAAGTGTTGGCCTGTGGGTCATTAATTGTATGGCCTGTGAGCCAATTACTTGGTTGATCGTCTGGCCCGTGAGCTACTGTCTTTGCGAGTTTGTCATGTTTAGTTGTTATGTACTTTGCATTTTAGTTGAGTCTAGGATTGAGTAAGTCGAAAAAGAAAACCGAGATTGTATTTTGATTTTGATTTGTGTCTACGGACAAGATATTAGGATAATGACGAGTGTGCAACGAGTTAATGATGATCATGATTCTTGCTTAAAATTTGAAAATTTGATATATGATAGAGCATGATATGTGATTGAGATAAACTTGAGCTTGCACTTGAAACTTGTGATCAACTATAACCTTGGGAGTATTTTGAGCCAAATTTTGTACTCCCATCTTTGGAGTAGTATATGCATTCTTTCGGTGTGAATTCTTTGGTTATATGTAGTCGTCTCTAGAACTTGCCCTGAGTCTTTATTGTGAATATGCCAGACATGTTGTGATTTAGGAAATGATTTTCGGCGGTTTTTGATTTCTAACCTATTCTTCAGCCTTAATATATTTTCCTTTTGACTAATAAAATTTTTCGTTGTTAGCCCATTTGAGCTTTGCAGTTTCTTCTTTGATAAGCCTTACTTTACAAGCCATATCTTTTCAATATTAAACCTTTGGCCCATTTGGACTAAGAGTGAGTATGAGGAAGGAGGATTGGAAGGTAGTCGGGAATATTTTGGATTAATATGGGTGGAATATGGGAAGTTTTGAAAAAAGAAAGGGATAGAAAAATGATAGGTAAAGAAATCGAGACTAAATAACCTCTCCTAATTGTTATATTTAGAGAACCAATTCATCCCACTATTTTCCCCACAAACGTTGGTTTTCAACCAAGTTTGGGGAATGGGGTGTAAGTGTGACGTATTGGTTATTGTTACTAGTAGTATTTATGTTGAAAAAAAAAGGGAAACAAAAAAAAAAGAGAAAAGAAAAGAAAAGAAAAGTCGTTGTAGATAAGTATGGTATTATTTTTTAATAAAGGAGAGGTTAGCAATCTAAAAGTGTTTTATTGTTTGAGTTGATTAGAGAAATCGGGTAGTCCCAAATTGTGGTACCCAAATGAAGCGAAAAAAAACACTTAGGTTATTGTAAGTAATCTTGAGGGGTGAAAAACCCTTCTTGCGGGAAGGTTTGCTGAAATTGAAGAGTGAGGATTGAGTGATTGTTTTGAGAGGTGGTTGAGTAAGAAAACTCGATTAGTCCAAAAATTAGTCACTTTTACCCAAACATTTCCCACCTTACCTTAAGCCTACATTACAACCTAAAAGAAAGACATTTTTTATCCTTTGTCACACATGTGAAGTACGAGGTCTGATTTAGATGATGTGCAAGCATATGGTAGGCGTTGCATGTAATCCAATGTTAGTGAAAATGAATTTACCTTAAACACTTGAGAGATGAGTGATACACTTAACCGGTAAAGATCACTTGTTGAAAGCATCGAGTCTCGAAAGTAATTGAAGTTGCGGTATCGGATATGCTCGGCTTATCATGTTATCTTTCTGTATAAAAATGTGTCTGAAACTATGTTTGCCACTTAAGTCACCCTCAACACGTGTCTTTTGTGTTTCTTCTTTGTCTTGCTTTGTTCGGGACAAACAAAGGTTTAAGTTTGGGGGATTTTGGTACACGTGTTTATGCATGCATTATAAGTCGAGTTAAGTATTCATTTAGTGATATTTGCATGCGTAATTGACCGTGTATTGCTCATATTTGCATTATTGGACAATTTGATGTATGTGACTTGTTTTAAAGTATTTGGGTGAATCTAAATCAAAAAGTCGAATTTTACTAAGGATGGATGTAGAAAACAAGTCACACAAGTCCAAAACCGAGGAAAAATCGAGCCAAAGCTTCAGGAAACTGAGCTCGGCCGAGACAATGAGACTCGGCCGAGACAAAAGGTCGGAGAAAACCAATATTTTGGCTGTGGAAGAGGCTCGGACACTGATTCTCGGTCGAGAATTTGATACACAGGGCTCGGCCGAGACAGTCATTCTCGGCTAAGACTCAAGGCGGGCCAATTAAAGATTTGCTCGAAGATTATCCTTTTCCAACCCAAATTAAGCCTAATTCATCTTCGTTCTATAAAAGGAAGACCCCAAGTCCGAAAATAAAACTTTTACTTTGATTTTGGAAGCACGAACTTGGGAATTCGAAAGAACACGAAGAATCAAGAATCGACATCTCGGGTTTTCTAAGTTTATGTCTTTAATTATTAGTTTGTTCTTAACCGTCATTATGATCGGCTAAACTTTTAATTTTCGTCTTTGACTAAATTGACCCTAGAATGATATTCTTGTAAATAATTGGGTAATTGTTTGATTTAACTACGTTATGAAATTATTTATATTATTCGATTTCTTCATATCTTTTATATGTTTGCTATTTGGATTAATCACCCAGGTATTAGGCATATAACTGTTGCTAGGTCATAAATTCATAATTCGTAATTGTTATGCGTTTATGTCTAAGAGTAGCAAATAGTGAATTATTCCCTAGGATAACATAAGTCGCGGTCACTTGTACCGAGCTTGCGAGTACAACACCGTACCTACTCCATTGCCTTAGTTCTATATGCGTTTAATTAATAGTGTTCTAGCAATCATATCCTAGGACTACTTAATTGGATAGATTAATTACTAAGCGAAACTGTAATTAATTATACTTAAGGGGTAACAAGGATTAACTAAGCGTAATTGTTAATTCTTGGGGTAGGGGTTTCAGAACTAGTTTGTCAAGTAATTGCATTAGTTACATGAATAATTTGGACTAGGAGGATACTGGGTTAAAGGCGGGAATACCTTTTTATCATAATTTAATTCATCTTAGTTTCTTAGTTTAAATTGTTACTTGCTTTAGTTAATTTACTCAAAACAACTCCCCCAACATTATATTATATTTATATTATTATAATCAGTTATATAAACTGGTTTAATACGATAATTCGATTAGTTTCTCTGTTCTTTGTGGGATCGACTCTGACTTACTCTATCTGCTATTAGAAAAGAAAGTTAGGTAATAAATAAAACTAATTTGACTGCATCCGACAGTGCGGCCAATGACTCATCATACTTAGAGGGTAGAGCAATTTTTGCACCAACACTTGATGAAGTGATCTCTATAAATGAGTATATGACGTCTAAAAATAAGCATGAGGGCACGATGTATTTGAGTTATGATAGCCATTGCAAGTCAGATTCGGGGGTAGACGTATTGCAAGATGTACAAGCACCGTAGTTTTTGAATACAATCAAGTGTTTAGGAGTACCTAACCATCAAATTAAATTTGAAAGTGGGTACTCCTGTGATGTTGTTAATGAACATTGATCATTTGCTTGGATTGTGTAATGGAACACGGATAGTTATTACTAAGATGGCTGATCGCGTTCTGCAGACACGTTTGCTTTCGGTAAGTAATGTGGGTGATATTATTCAAATACCCAGAATGACTTTAACACCTTCTGATAAAAGATTGCCATTTCCTCTCATTATTTCTTATGCAATGATAATAAACAAGAGTCAAGGTCAGACACTCTCTCATGTTGGACTCTTTTTTAGGAAACCAGTTTTCAGCCATGGACAGCTTTATGTTACGGTGTATAGAGTTACAAATCATAGAGGATTGAATATTTTAAGTTGTGTTGGAGATGGTAAATGTAGTAGTAAGACTACTAATATTGTGTATAAGGAGATATTCCCGAATTTGTAAATTTTTATTTGACTTCTTTTTTATGTTTTATGAAATGATTACTTTAAAATATCTAAAGAACCCAATATTTTACAGTTTTTACAATATTTTATCTTTTCATTTTCTTTGTATTATAAAATATACAACATATTCATTTTTAAAAATAAAACCACCGTTATTGACAATGTCGATCTAATTTAAAAAAAAAAAATAGCTCGTGCATCGCACGGGTGCATTTACTAGTTAGCTAATTAAATTCGTGGATTTTGGTTCATTCTTATTTCATATCAATGGTAATATTAAGTTAATATTTATTTAATTTAATCTTTTTCTTCTCACTAAAACTACTCTAGTCTCTTTTGTCTTCACTTAAGTTTTCTTGTTTGACTTCTACTTAGAATCACAACTCATTACAAACGCTAATCCTAAAACTTCTATCATTCTCTTTCGAAATTTTTCTTCTCTTATTGTTATCAACAATTTATTTTCTGTATTCTTTAGTTATTTATAAAATTTTAAAAATTAAAGACAAAAATATATTTTAAGTTTGATCTACATAAAAAAAAAAAAAAAATTAATAATACAAGGGACTAATTTTTATTTTTTACAAGACTTCTCAAAGTATTGGACCGGTTCTAGTTGCAATTAAAAGGCCTACTAGAAAATAAAGGCCGCCTAGAGTCTTTTTTAGAGGTTTTTTTTGGCTATATAGTTGAGGGTTCTTTCCTATAGCCTATTAAAAGATTGTAATTACCCTAAGTTTTCATTAATAAGAAATCTCATATATACACGTACACCTCTTATAATTATGCTAATCAGAATCACTACATTTCCTATACTTATGCTAATCAGAATCACTACCTATACATACAAGCAATTAACAATTATGGACATATTTACATCCAATTACAAAGATTGACATATCTACATTTATTACCTATTTCTGAAGCTAATGCAATATTTTGATAGGAACATTAACATATTTTACTTCCAGAAACTAAAAAAACACATATGCACCAGTTGCAAACCACCACCATTTCCATACATCAGACCGGGAACGGTTGACTCCAAGAAAATGCATGCATGTTCTAAAGGTGTTCTTTGGCTTAGTATACTTTAAACATTTTATAAACTTCAAATATGTTATAATTAAGTTGTTTCAAAAATTTATAAAATGTACTCTTTTAAGAAATTATAAGTTAATGAAGTGTTTGGTTTAAAAACTTATAAGCTTGTACTGTAATTCAATTAAGTGATTTAGCTATGAATTTGAGGACTAATTTGAAAGACACTATCACACATATTTTGGTTAGTGCGAAAAATGTGTATATTGTGTGAGGTGTGTGTAAAGTTTGTGTATTGCGTATGAAAGAAGTGTGTGTAATGTGTATAGCGTGTTTGAAATGTGTGTATGTGTGGGTAGTATGCAAAACTTGAGTGTAGCTTATAAAATCTTAAAAAATTAAGATGGACGAGCAAAACTTATTTATTTTGGAGCTTATCTCCAAAAGCTTATTTTTACATCTTATATTTTTTTAACATCTTACTTTGTCAACACACATTTCAAGATGACGAGGTGAGAGATTGTCGTGAGACCCGAATGTAGTGTAGATGATAATTGGAGGTTGATGTTAGGGTTGTTAATGACCCGAGCCTTGGGTTGTTCGAGTAGCGTTTGCTATATTTTAAGCAAATTGAGCATGTTAATTAATTTGGTGTTTGTTAATATTCGCGAATATTAATGAACACCAAGTTTGTTAACATTTTGTATTCGTGAACATGGATATTATATATTATTCTAGTTCTATACAAAAAAGATCTTGTGTTGTATTCTTCTAACTATAAATTCATGGGTATTTTAAATGAATAAGTTGCATAAATATTATAAATTTATTATTATTATTATTATTATTATTATTATTATTATTATTATTATAATATACGAGTCTAAGTCATGTTTTTGAGTCGTTAATGAATAAGCATTTCAGTGTTCAAGTTCTATTTGATAATTAAAGAAGATAAATAAATGTATTTCAACTAGCGCTATCCGAACTTAAATATGAACCTTTTACTATGTTCGTTAACCATCATAGTTGAGGTATCCACGCGAATTGGAGGAGTGTTTCTGTTTGAAAAAAAGCCTCATGATCTAATTTCCCTTTTGTTTTTCTTGTAATTATTTCCCATTTCCCTCTTTTGATTTTGTTTTCGTTTTTGTTTTATGTAGAATCTGGAGTTAGTAAGATGGGATTGGACAGTTTTTTTATTTAGATTAGAAAAGAAGTGTTTTCTCCAAAATTGACCAACAAAAGTTTAGACATTCGATTTTGGCTATTTTTTGATGATTTTCTCAATTATTTGTAGGATCCACGGCTCTAGCTCTGTCTCCTTCTGTTGGGTCGAATAATCGGTTAATTGTCTGAGGCACATAGGTTCGAGAAGTCGTGTTCGTGCTTTCGGTACATTATTCTAGACAATGTCAATTTAATCAATTTCCACTTCAAATCCATCCTACCGTTTACGAGCAAAATGCTCAATCGAACATAAGTTTTTGTCAACCTGGAAGAGCGGCAGAATTCTACAGGTTGACTTCTCGACGTCGCGCTTCAAAAGCCTGACCTTTAAATTACTTTTATATTTTCTTAATTTATTTAAAAAGATATCAATTTTTTTAAGTATAAAAATCTTTACTTAATAAAATTAGATTTAAAAAATTTCTAACTACATTTTTTATACGTTATTTTACATTTTATATTTATTTTTCTAGAATTTTCTTTTTTATTTTTAATAATCTAAAATTAAATTTTAACTAAATTTCCTATTTCTAAATTTATTTTCTAGAATTTCTTTTTTTCTTTATACGTTTTTCGTTTCTTTCTAAATTTTTATTGATTATCACGATCCGTCATCTTATTAGATCTTTCTATATATAATTGGAGGATTTAACTTTAAAAAAGAAAATATATGATACAGCAATACAAGTTGTGATAAAAAAAATTTAGGTAGAAAAGTGCAAAAACGTGCATTTTACATGTGTTTTGGCGACCTAATTAAGTCTGAGGCAGTTGAGTTCAAATTTTACCAAAATTTTCGATTAGATTACCCGAATATAAATCAATCCAACACCCTTATGGAGTCGGAGGGTCAAATTATGGAGGAAGACACACAGTAGATCAGAGTCCCCAACTGTTTCTCACCATTCAAACATACAGTTTCCGCAATTCACGGGCAGCCCTGGAGCCATAAATCATCCAGAACGTTAGAATTCAAAACACAAAATGCAGCAAAATCAACTCAGAATTTCGCAAGCTAGATCTTCATTCAATTTTGCAGGCGTTCTTCAATGGCGGGGTCAGCACCTAAGGGTAGTCGGCTCCCGCTGCAGAAGAGCCTTAGCCGCCGCGTTTCCTTCAACGAATCCTCCCTCAGCCACGACGACGCCGATACAGAGTCACAGACCGGCGGCCGCCGCCGCGGCATCTTCGGCTCGATCGGCAACACCTTCTGCTTCTGGATCTCGCTAATCATAGGTCTCCTAGTCTTCGCGCTCATCCTCCTCGGCAGCGTCTATTTCGCCTTCCTCAAATCGAATCTCCCCACCGTCCGTCTCCAGTCGCTCGAAGTCAACTCAATCGACGTCGTTTCGACGAACACGAACACGCTGTTATCGGCGATCTTCGTCGTCCATCTCAACGCCACCAACGGAAACGGTAAGGCGGAGCTGAATTACAAAGATATGACCGGATCGCTGACGTCAGCGGAGATTAATTTTGGGCAATTTAAAATTGCGGATGTGAGACAGCCGCCGCAGAGCTCGATGTGGCTGAATATGACGGCGGCCATTAAGGACGCGGTGGTGGAAGACGCGGCGGCGAAAGAACTGCAGGATAATGGGAAGAAACGCGTGCTGGTGATTGATGTGGTGGTGAAGGGGAAAATGGATGTATTTGTTGAAGGGAATAAGGTTAAGAGTACGCCTTTCAAAATTGAATGCAATAGAATTGATCAGCTAGTCATTGAATCTGGCCTTAGTCCCAAGTGCAACACCGAGCTCACTCCTATATAGTAAGTCTCTCATTGTTTTATAACTCAGTTGCATTCTAATTAATGGCCTGCTTGATTTTTTAAATCAGGTATGCTACTCTGAATAATGTGAGAGGATTTGTTAATAACTTATGGATCTCTATCAAACATAATAAATGAGAGTGAAGCTTCTATCCGTATCAAGCGGCCCATTAATCTTCTATTTTGTATTTTGTAACTTTCACTACATACTATGTGTATATCTAGCGTCTTGTTGCAAAAAAAATTCGTCTATTTCCGACTAATCCCCGCCTAGTCACAATGTTCCATCAGCCGTCTATATTTATTTTTTCCGATTCATTCCACAATTTAGCATCTGATTAGCACCTAACGACTTGTATAATCTTGATCTAGAGTAACATCGAAATTATACACATGATAAATAGCGTAGATTGTGGAATAAAAGACGGAATATATTGTGAAATAGAAGTTCCTAACCAAGTTCTGTTCCATGTTAATTCCTACACGGAGTTCACGTGCACCGGGCGTTTTTAACCGCATATTTGCACCCACTCTTGCATGCATGCAAATATTTTTACAGTGAATCAATCTGGTACAGCGTGCCTGAGGTGCAAGTTCAAATTATTCGTGTTTGTCAATGTTTCGTTTTAATGTGTTCCTTTATTTATTTATCTATCTATTTACTAATCAAATAAATACTATCTACGTAATTTTTAGTTATACTTTTTAGAATAAGAAAAGTAGGGATTAGGTGGAGTTGCTAAATAAATCTTCAATTAAAATTTCTCCTCCTCTCAAATTAATAATTAATTTATTATTTCCTTTATATTATGTTTCTTTTCAATTATTAAGGAATAATATTGGCGAGAAAAAACAAATATTTATAGATTATGCCACAAAGCCTGAAATCACAAAGTATGTAATAGTGTCCTATATAGATAAAATATGAGATTGAGATAAATAAGTTGTGGAAAGTTTACTCACTCCGTTCATAAAAATAAGTTAATTTAGAGAAAATAATTAATTCTAACACAAAAATAAGCCATTCTAGTAAAATACTCATAATTCTTCCAATATTATCCTTATAAATTAAAAAAAATCTCCTTACAATTCTCATAATATTATCATTACCTAAATTATTTATTCCCTCTTTGATAAATTGATCCTTTTTTTTTTTATCATACTCTCCCCTTAAAAATAATGGAAATTAAATAATAAGGATAAATTGTTTCGGGTATTTTTGTCCATTTCGTAAATTTTTAATTTCTACTTGGAAATAGTACAATGAGTTGGAAAATCTGAAATCACCATTTCTGGACTTCATCTTTTATATTAGATATCCTGAATTAGATATAAAATCAAGTTTTGTTTTATTTTATTTATCTATTTTTCAGATGAGATCCTTTACTTCATATTATATTTCATATATTATTCTAAAAAATAATTACTACGAACACATTTAACGTGTGATTATTATGTTGAACCATTAATAAATGAATTACAATGGAAAATAGAATATTCCATATGCTATTTTATTCTTTTAGAAATGCAGTTTCATATCGTTTTGAATCCTAACACGTTCTCAGACGCTATTTGGTGCAGATGATCAATTAATAATGCATAGGGGTACAATCGTCATTGTGGTTTACAAGCAATGAAGTGGGCTTCTATCGTTTTTTCGTTTTACTTGAATTGATTACAGTCGGTTTGCTTAATTAGTGAATTTAGGCAGGTAGCCAATTAATGGAACTGTTAGCATTGTTTTTTTTTTTTTTTTTTGCTTTTAGAATATAATAATTGGTGATTATTTTTACAAATGAAGTAGTTAGGTATTTATAGTAGTTTCACATAGCTAGGTATTTTTAGGGTAGAGAGATGTAAATTGAGCAACGTATGAGCTCTTCTTGTTATTGAAATCCATTCAAACAAACTCCACTCGTCTGTTTTTTATAACACACTAATGGTATGATTGATATAAATGAATAAAATAAAGTTTAATTAAAATGAAGATGTAAAGAAAGTTAAGAAACGATATAATTATAAACATTCTAATAATAATATGCTCAAAAAATGATAATGAATGAAATATTTAATTATGTAAATAAAATATCAAAATAGTAATATTAATTACTACCTCCGTCCCGGCTAATCTTGAATAAGGGAGGTTGACACAAGAATTAAGAAAACTTATTTTTTAAGTGTTTGTTGATTTTTCAAAGGTGTATTGTTGGTGGAGATTGATGGTGGAGATTTTGAGAGTGGAGATTGTGTTATAACTTTTCTTTTAAAAGGGTGTGCAAGATTAATTGGGATGGACGAAAATAAAAAGTATGTAACATTAACCGGGATGGAGATAGTACATATTATTATTATCATTGATAGTTGTAGCTAATATATTAATTTTATCGGTTGTCAATGAATGATAATGATGATGTTAATCAAAATAATAGTAATAATAGAAACAGTAACAATGGTGGTAGTAATAATAATAATAATAATAATAATAATAATAATAATAATAATAATAATAATAATAATAATAATAAAAATAAAGAACAAATTAATTAATTGATAACTATCAATTGAAAGGAATTATAAACTATGAAAATACATTATTAATAATTAATTTAGAAATAATGATGACTAATAGTAATCTACCTCAATCGAAAAAAGAAAATCGTTGAAAAGTTAACCTCTGCTAACGTGTCTTTTTTTTTGGGGGGGGGGGGAGTGGTTTCTTTTTAGGCGGTGACTATTCGCAGCCCACAAAATTTCTTAACGCAGCACACGTCTCAATACAGTCAACTTATGTATAAAATTTAGTACGAATTTTTTAATGCAGCCCACTAGATATCAATTTTATCCTTTCTTAATTAAATTATATTAAAACATTATGAATATAATAATAAAAGATTAAAAGAAAAAACTAGCAGAGATCGTCCAGGCCAGCATCCTCAAGCTAATCTCCATTCCTAACAAAAAGAGCAAGAAATGTAATCACATCTATACATGGAAAACAATTAGTACGTATCATATCTGCTTCACTCCCTAGCTTAACAACTGCCGCCATTCAAACAAAAAATAATCTACTCTCAATTAGTACCTTAATTAATCTCTCTCTCTCTAAGGGGCAGTACAAATTAACAAGTGCATTTCCAATCCGTGAAGAACAATTCGGTTGCCCAAGTTGAGATGAATGGTGAATCGACTTGTGTTTATGATAGATAAGAGTGTCACTAAAATTTAGGGCTCCACCATCCGTATGTCTTCATCGATGAAATCTTAAAGAACCTAAGGTTTATAGAGTTTTTTTTAAAAAAGACATGATCCGTTAAAACTGACTTGGAAAAAGAAAATTATATTTTTTATGTTTTTCAAAAAAAAAAAAAAATATATATATATATATATATATATATATATATATATATAGTTTTTATTGACTGTGTTAATTTTTACAACTAAGGGTGTTACCTTTTACTAATAACATTCTAATTTATTAAATTAGTGGGCTGGATTAAGAAATTTTGTGGGTTGCAAATAGTCACTGTATTCTTTTTATTGTCAATGTACTAATGTTTCTTTTTGGTATTTTTCGATTTTTTTTTTCACACAATATATGTGTCATTTTCTGGGTTGTTTGGATCTTTTGTTCTGCAACCCACATCTTTTGGGAAGTTGGGATTTATTTTTGCTGTAAAAGAATACGTGGGTCCAATTGACAATTTCTCCTGTATGTAAAAAATTCTAAAGTTTACAGTTTCAACATTGTGAAAAGATATTTTGAAGAAATTGCAGAAACTGTACCTTAATTCCTAATCTTTTTTCTTTAAATTATATAAAAAAAAAATAACCTGAATTTTTGTAGTGAAAATATTACAGTTATTAAAATCATTATATTAGACACAAAGACCATGATAACATTATAAATATCGGGAAAATATATTAAATTTTCGGGGAAGTGTATCTTTTAAGATTAAGATACGATATTTTTCTTTTTACAGCTGACTATGAAAAAGCCTTGCATGTTTAAATTCAACTAAAAAACTTGGAAATATAGTTGTTGGGATTTTAAGATATTCGTCAACCTGGTATTTTCTACCAAAAGAAACAAATCTAGAAATTTATGAAAACATCGACTAAATTAATCTTTGAAATTAATATTTTTTTTATTTGCACAGAAAAAAATTATTTCCCCCCATTAAAATGAGTGGGGACCCAAGAACCTAAAAATTTCTATAACTTTAGTCAAGATCCAAAACAAAATAGATCTACAGAAATACATTAAAAAAGAAAATCCAGCGTAAAATATATCAGAATCGAAGATCTTCAATTTACTTACAGAAAAATGTAAAAATCAACCAAATAAATCGAACAGGAACGAAGTAGATCTGTGAAGACAATGAAGTAAGAGTACATATGTGATGACAGTAAAAGTATTAATGGGGTAAGTTGTTCGAAACAGAGCAGAAATTTCGGCTCAGAAATACAATTTTTCTTCCAAGATCTGGTAGATTAACAGCATTTTAGTATGAAAGGTGTTTGGGGTTTTTGGGTGTAAATGGAAAGACAACTGCAGCTGTCAAAGTTAACATAATGAGAGAGAGAGACACTTGGGCTGGGGGTAGCTGACGAGTCAACTGAATTCTGTAATGACCTAAAAGCTTCTTTACATCCAAATTACTTTTATATTCTTAAATATTATAAGAGTTATTTAGATAACAAAATAAGATATCAATGGCTCATTCGGCCATTCCTTAATTAAAAGGAGTTTTGTATATACTTTAATTTAATGGTCTTTTATTTAATCTTGTTTTTTTTTCTTTATAAAACAAAATATACAGGTACATTTTATATATGAAGATAAACTAGGTGGGAAAATTAGCTAGGCTCGATGGGTTGGCTCTGCCCATCCAATATTTTAAACGGGCTGACTATGTAAATATTGGCTCGACGTATCATCAGCCTCGACCCGATGGACCAAAAGCCCAAACGATCATGGGCTAGCTTGAAAATTTTAGTATAGAAACTTTACTATTTAACTTTTTCCTTTGTTTTGTACTTTGTGTAGTTCAGTAACATTTTATTTATGTTTGTCATATCAAACTTTTTTAATTATAATACATTATTTTGTACAAGTCATTTATAAGATTTATTTAGTTACTTATTTCCCTTTCAGTTAATATACATATTTTTTCTTTAATTCAAATAAGAATATTAAAAAAAAGAAAAAGAAAAAAGAAAATTTTGACTCATGCATAGCATGGGTGGAAAACTAATTAGTTAATTAATAACAGCAATAACAACCATAAGAACAAGAACGTCGTTATCATCAATCATTAAACTAACTAATAATGATTAATTGAGGATAATTATAAATTTTTAATGATAAATAATAATAGAAATATTAATGACTAATCGTATGAATATGAGAGTCTCAATTCTTTTGGTAATGACTATATATTCTCATTATAAATACATATCAATCAAAAGAATGAGAATGAACAAGTGAATGATGTTAACGGATGTGCTGACTCGACAAAGACTCAAGACAAGACAGCCGATCCAACTCAGCATAGCCACGTCAACCTCATATCATGCAAAGAGCATGAGCTTGCAACAGGTTAAAATCTGTTGGATAAAAGACCAACTTTGATTGTATGGAAGACCAGCACCTGTTGCATGGTGTACAATGCATTTATGAGCATTTATTGTCTTTGTATTCTTATATATGTAGGGTTTCCCTCTTGAGTAATAGTAGCTAGGGTTGAGAGTGATATGTGTATAAATAGGGAGCTATAAGTTGTCTGTTGTGTGCGTAAAACACAATCAATGAATGAAGAAAAGATTTGAAAATATGTCCTCTCCTATATATCAACCAAATATGGCTTTATCTCTTATCTCTTGCTTTCTGATATGTTATCAGAGCAGGTAATAATCTGCCTCTAATTCTTGCATTCTTTCCTTTCTTTTTCCTTATCTTTTCATGAGGTCAACCTCTACTGAGGTGACCAGTCAAGAAAATATGTTGGTGCCTCTACCCCACCAACTCATCTCTATTAAACTAGATGAAAACAACTATTTAGTTTGGAAGCAACAAGTCCTTATTACTATCAGGGGGTATGGACTGAAAACTTACATCAATGGTGAGGGTGAGATACCAGAAAAACTCATCACTCTTGCTAATGAAACAAAGCGAACCCAGCCTACACAAACTGTAAGAGGTAGGATCAACTTCTCGCATCCTAGTTATTATCATCTCGGTTCGAAAAGATTTTGGTGCAAACGGTGGGTCTTGACTCAGCCCAGGAAATATGGGACTCCTCAGCCACCTGTTACTCGAGCCAGTCTAGTGCGAATTTGATGTAGTACAAATACATTTGCAGACGTTGAAGAAGAAAGGTTCCACTATGAGGGACTACCTAAACAAAATCAAGGAGTATTTCGAACTTTTGGCTTCGGTGGGTCGGAAACTTGAAGAGCAAGGTCAAATCCTCCACATCATAGCAGGTTTAGGCAGTGAGTATGATGCCGTAATGATATCCATCATTACCTCACGAGTGCAGCCATGGGCCGTGTCTGAAGTTCAAGCCTTGTTGATGAGCTATGAATACAGGTTAGAGTCATCTTCTTCTACTGTCATAAACTCTGATGGCTCACAGCCGACCCTCAACAACACCGCTATGGGAAAACCTAGTGCTGGCAAGGATACAACAAAAACTCTCAAAGAGGGAGAGGACGAAGGCCTCCATAGACGGGCCAAGCTAGAGGCAGGTGGTCTCCTAGAGATGGTCAAAATCAAGGATGGGAAGGAGTCCCAGAAGAGTGAACAAAAATAATATATTTTGTCAACTTTGTGAGAAACCGAAACGTGCTTCATACGAATGTTGGCACAGGTTCGATGAGGCGTATCTAATACCAGCTTATATTACCACCTATCCTCAACAGACTTTCAACAACAACAACCCGAATCCAGGCTTCGGCAAAGGCAAAAATACATCACCTAACCTTAGTATGATGCAATCTCCATCATTTTCCTACTGTGATGCTAGCTCGGACAATTCTTGGTACCCGAACACCGGAGCCACAAACCACGTCTCACCCGATTATAACAATCTCAACACCGCCACTGAAAATTATGGAGGTACTGAACTTCATCTTGGAAACGGATCAGGTATACCAATTTCTCATATTGGAGATTCTCTGTTAAAAAATCTGTATCATGACAAAAACATATATTCTTAAAAATCTATTTCGTGTCCCTACCGTCATAAAAAAATTATTCAGCGTCTCTCAATTTGCCTCTGACAACCTTGTTTACTTTGAATTTTATCCTTTCTTTTGTCTTGTGAAGGATTTAGCTACTCGGGAAACCCTTCTCAGAGGAACAGTTAAGGATGGATTGTATCGTTTCAGCCTTCAAAACATCAAGCCTAACCACACCCATGTTTATTTTTCCTTGTTTATTTTTAATTAAATCTACATAATTATTCCTTGTTTATTTTTAGTTTCTCGACAATGTTTTCATTGAATTCTTGTTTTGATTTGGTAGTAGGCATGAGTAGCTAAACTACTCGTGTCCTAGGATTAGACAGTAGGGTTTTACAACAATGTTTGAATTAATCGTTTAATTTATAGACTCCAATTTTTGTTATCTATCTATGTATTTGGTTTCAATCTTGTAATTGAATTTAATCTAGTCAATTAGGTTTAATTTACTTTTTTAACAATTCTGTTTCGAGAGAAGAGAATTGTTAATAGACGGTAACACATAGCGCGATTGTTTATGATCGTGTAGGCAAAGGTTAATGGGTTGTTAGGAGTTGTTAGGATCAATTGACTCGAGAGAGTAATTATTCTAATCAATCTACGACTTAGTCACTTTGAAAGTAGGGTTAAGTTAATTAAGTGCTACCTAATAAATAGTAAAATTGGTTTAAAAGTTTATAAGTTAGAGATTAATCATTATTAACGTAATTCCTGAAATCGAAATCTTAGGATACATTCTCTTTGATTGGAAATTAATTTTTGTTACTTAATTCATTTAATAGATTATATACAATATAGTTTAGTAATAAACATCATTTTCAAATTCCAGTGTCTAGTTAGTATAATCCTAGATAATTAAGGTATCGAACTGTCTAACCTCATTCCCTGTGAATCGACCTTGCACTACAAAAAAAAAAAATCATATTAGAGACGGAAATTAGTAACAGATAATATCGGTCACAAAATAAAAACAAAATAGAAATAGAATAGTGACGGAAAGTGGCAAAAAATCAGTAGTATCCGATTAGTGACGAATTAACTAGCAACCGAATATTAGAGACGGACATAATCCGTCACTATTTGGTAGGTAATTCGGTCTCTAATTTCATAATAGAGAGGGATATTCCATCAACATTTAGAGACGAAATAAAATCAGTATCTAAATTTTAGAGACCAACATTATAGAGACTAAGCATTTCGTCACTAATCTGTCACTATTTCTAATTTGATTTTTTCTTGTAGTGTTGACTTCCCCTATATACACCTACACTCATACACTTGCGGTAATTAAGGATTAGTACTAGAATCTGTCAAGTTCGCCGTATACATTGAATAGAAGACTTCTCGAAACTAACTAGATTATTGTTGTTGACATCAAGTATGAGTAATGGGGCTAAAATCATTTTTGGTCCCGTAACTATTGGCTTGTACAATTTTAGTCCCAAAATAAGTTAAAAATTTAATTTAGTCCCATAACTTTTGAATTGGTCCAGATATGATCCTTTTTTCGCCGGTGGCGACCAATTTCGCCGGAAAGTGACATGTGCCGGTCACGTGACTAAATTTTCCGGCCGAATTAAGCCCACGTGGCACCGGCAACTTACTTAGATTATGTGGCATCCAACTTGGATTTTTTCTCCTTAAATACTTATTCCACGTGCCCTGCCTTGTCACATATATATTTTAACAAAAAATGGTAAAGATAAATATAAAATTATATTTCAATTATCATTAAACTTTCAATGAATTTCATCTCATGTATCTAATAGGGATTCAACGAGAATTTAGAAAAGAAAACGCAAGAGCAGAAGGTTTTCCCATTTTGTCTAGAACCCTAGGAAGTAAAACTTCGGTCTTCCCCCTTCCATGTTCCAAGCCGCCTGAAGAGATCTGGGCAGGGGTCAACCATGGTCTTCATGCGCACGATGGACGCGCGCCACTTGTCGCGACCCAACTACGGTAATGTTTTTCTCCATTTATCAGATTAGCTGATAATATAGGGCTTAATTTTTCTGTCTTGCATGTTTATATTGTGCTTGTTTTGAGCCGTTTGTGGACCCATTTTATAGTGTGCTTTTTGCCCGAAACTGTAGGATTTTTAGGGTTTTATTTTTTATCGTCTCTTTTATTGACTGGGGGCCTACCTAAGCTGAAAAATTGTTGTTGTTTTTTTTTTTTTTTTTTATATTGGTAGTGGGGAGGAAATGGTCCCCTTTTGGCAACTTGTATAATTTTCTATTCCATGGAATATTTTGGACTTTGTGTATTGTGTTTTAATATTATTTGTTGTCCTTTTGTGGTGGTTGGCTGCTGCAATTATGTGAGATTTTCCTGTGGGTATTGGATTATATTAATGGTTTTCTTTTTTTTGTCTTTTGTGGTTTTTGCCTTTTTTTTTTTTACAGAGCCCACAACGAAATATCTTTCGGTTACTTTTTATTTTGGAGGTCAATTCCAGAACATGCCTAATGCTAAGTATGTGGGAGGTGATTGGGTAGTCTTTGACTGGGTTAAGGCTAATGAAATCAACTGCCTTGAACTAGATAAATTTAGTGAACAGGTTGGGGTTGAATGTTCTAGGAGGTATCACTTGAAATTAAGGGGAGGGGCATTTGTCTTCTGTGGGACTGATAGGCAGTTACGAAAATGGGCACACCAAAAACTACATGATAGGGAATGTGAGATTTATGTTGAAACTGTAATTGAGGATCCTCATACTGTCAATCCTGACATTGACTCAGAATACGAGTCGTATGAGGATCCTGATTATGCAATTGGCAATGAAATTGATGATGACGATGATCTAATATTTGAATCTAACGTGGATAATGTTGACGAGGATACAACGATTATTGATCCATCAAACATAACAGTGAGTAGTGTCTTTGTTGAATGTCCCATAGAGCTAGCTCATGGGGTTGAGGGAGGAGAGGGTAGCAATGGAGGAGTAGAAGGGGTAAACACTGCCAATAATGGGGATGCAAGGGATAAGGGTAAACAACATGTTCAAGAAGAATCTAGCGAGGGTGAGTCTGATTCTGAAAATGAGGGTGATGTGGTTGAAGTACATGATGATTTTAATGAACACAGGATGTCTGAGGATGATGATGAAGAGCCTAATTATCCCGTCTTCAACCCAAAAACCACCTATAACCCTGAATTTCACCCAAACCAGATTTTTGCTAATAAAAAAGAATTTAAGTTGGCTGCCCAATCACATGCAATTAAACACAGGAGAAGCATTAAGTTCATAAAGAATGATGAGAGACGGGTCTATGTTAGGTGTAGGGTTAACACGTGCAAGTGGATGATGAATGTGTTAAAAAGGAAAGGTGAAGAGTCATTTCAAATTAAAAAAATCTGTGTTAAACACTCATGTATTCCAGATTCTGATGTGAAAAACTTGACCTCGACTTGGTTGAGCGAAAGGTTTTTGCAAAAGTTTCAGTCTGATAAAAATAGGGATGTCATGGGTTTTATGTCAGATGCGTCTTGTGATACAAGATGTAATGTGTCAAGACAGCAGGCTTATAGAGCCAAAGTTAAGGCAGTGAAAAAAATTGAGGGTGACCCGGATGTGCAATTTTCAAAATTATGGTCCTATGTTGATGAAATTAGAAAAACTAACCCCGGGAGTACAATTTTGCTAGGAACTGATGTGAGTGATGGTGTCACTAGATTTAGTAAGCTTTATGTATGTTTTTATGCATTGAAGGTGGGGTTCATGAGGGGATGTAGGCCAATATTAGGTGTCGATGGGACTTTTTTAAAGGGTAAGTACGGTGGTATACTGTTGACCGCTGTGGGGGTAGATGCCAACAACAATTTGTTCCCGGTTGCCTACGCTATGGTAGAGAAAGAGAACGGGGAAATATGGGAGTGGTTCTTGACTGTGCTTAAACAGGACTTGGGAATCAATTCTGAAAATTTCACCTTCTTGTCTGACAAGCAGAAAGGCTTAATACAAGCCTTTCAGTCGGTCTTCCCTGAGTCGGAACATAGATTTTGTGTTAGGCATCTCCACAATAATATGAAAAATGAGGGGTACAGGGGGTTAGCATACAAACAAGCTCTATGGAAAGCTGCTTGTAGTACTACCATGGGGGAGTTCAAGCTAAGGATGGATGAGTTAAAGGCTTTAAATGAGGGATGTTGGCAGTGGTTGAATCAAAGGCCTCCTGAACAATGGTCTAAGGCATTTTTCAGTGAGCATTCAAAGTGTGACATGGTGTTGAATAATGTCTGTGAGGCTTTTAATGGGATTATCCTCGAAGCTAGAAGCAAGGCAATTATTACAATGGCAGAATGGATCAGAGAACATTTAACCAAGCGACTTGCAAAAAATCGGGACAGTGCTATGAAGAAATGGAGGGGTAGGTTGTGTCCTAGGATTGAGAAGATAATTGAAAGGAATTCGGAGAAGGTGGCGGATTGTGTAGCCATAAGGTGTAGTGATAGACATTATCAAGTTTCCATATTTGAAGGAGGACAGTACACCGTTGATATTGAAACTAGAACATGTAGCTGTAGGGCATGGCAATTAAGTGGCATTCCTTGTACCCATGCGATTTGCGCATTGCGTGGTCAAAGTAAGGACCCCACTAACTTTGTTGACGTGGCTTATACCGTTGAGACATATCTCAAAGCTTATGAGAACCCAATATTGGGCATAAGTTATGAGGCATTGTGGGGGGAATCACTTTTCATTCCTCCGTTGCCACCTGATTTTGGCACCAAGAAAACGAAAGGGAGACAAGCTACCAAAAGAAGACTCGAACCGGATGAAAAGGCACACAAGGGCAGGAAAAAGACTAAGGGGAGGGTAATCAAGATTAGGAGGCAGCAAACAACCGTAAAGTGTAGAAAATGTGGAACCGCAGGGCATAATGCTGCCACATGTGGAAAGAGAGCAGCTGAACAGGTAAAATGCAATTTTCTGTTATATTCTTTAATTTATTATTTAGTTCTGTTTTGTGGTTGTTCTTAGGGTTTAAATGTCTCTATTGCTATTTATGTTTTCTGTTTAATTCTGCTGATGATTTTTTGTAATGATCTTTAGGGCACAAGTTTTGTTGTAATGATTTTTTTTTTTTTTATGTTTCTTGTTCTTCTATGCAACTTTAAATGCATTTATTGAATCTGCATACAGGCTGGTGGAAATGAGACAATTGAACAGGTAAATTTTCAGGTTCAAACTGATGGGGGAAATCATAGTGTTGGATCCCATTCTTCGTGCCAAAAGAGAAAGGTATATCTGCATTTTAGTTTGAAACAAACACCTAACTTAGACAGATAATAATTGTAAGAGTTGCTTATGATATGTCAGGTTCAAACAAAAATAAGACCTTCTGAAGAAACACAGACCAGCAGTTCTGAAATAAATGTGAGATTTATAGTCATTTTCTATAATTCATATTTTATTCTTGTTTATCTCTTAGATAATAAGACTATTTTTTCAATTTTATTTAGATGGCACCACCAAACTACGAGAAACATAGTGAGTCGGACGGTGTTGATGTCATACCGGAAGTCGCAACACAGGAGAGTCAAGTTATAAACAGCAGGTGGAATCCTTATGCCAATGCAATTCCTCGGCACGGGCCCTCCATGTATCATCAGCTCCAACTTGGCCAGCTAGCTCTTCACCCAGGAGTTCAAATCAGGGCACCCCCTCCATCATTTTCTGATCAATATGTTAACTACAACAGAGGCCAACTTCGAAGTGAGAGCTCGAAGACGATCTTTGTTGATGGTGCTGGACAGAAGTTCATGGATCTGAGTTCCAAAAAGAACGACCTGCAAAGAGGCAAAAATAAGCAGTGATGCGGGCAGGGACTTTTTTGGAAGGGATGATTATGTTTTGAATCTCTTTCATGATCTAAATGTTAGTTTTGTAATTATGGCATGACAAACTACTTAATATATTTTGCTGCACTGTACTAGCTTAAGCTACTTATTCCTGAAATTAGCTTTTTTTAAGTTGTGTAGATCAAATTGATCTGTTACTATTAAACTTAATGGAGGTTGGTTTTGAAGCGTAATATAATGTATTCAAATTAGGCTCGTGACAGTTGGAATTAACTATTTCTTAATCTCTATTGACCAGGTTGTGAATTAATTTATGTTGACCTCGATGTGAATTATGTCCTGGGTCGTCTTAATGTTATTGGTGATGATGATTGGTCTGTTCTTAATATTGGTGTTGAGGATTGGTATAGTTGAAGTGAATTTGTGACATTTTTTTATATTTGAACTTTGATGTGAATGGATTTTGGAGGGGGTGTTTGTATTTGCTTTTTCTAAGTGATTTTCAGCTTATAACTTGAGAAAAACTATTTTGTAGTATTTGCAAAGTAAAAGAAATCGCAAACACGTGGGAGTCATACTTTTTGGAAATGGGACTACAGGGGCATTTTTTATGTTTTAGCTGAATTTATGACGTTGAGAATTGGTCTTTTCTTTTAAGGTATAACTTTCTTGATTTTGGTTTGATTGTTGTTGTACCTTGTGGCACTATTAAGGCTCCGATTTGGTTGTTGTTGTACCTTGTTAATCACATAGACAATTCAACAAATTAATGACAAGCATCAGTTTTCCAAGGTTCAACAATTTAGCTTAATGTATTTAAGATGTTACAATACATAGTTATATATGCACCTCAATACGTTGCCATTCAGCTGAATCTCCACATCGAAAAGAGCACTGAAAAAAATTGTTCTTAGACACCAATTGAACAAATACATGAGGTTGTCCATTGAACAATTCTATCGATCCTTGAACACCTAATGAACAAGTACAATGTTCTTAATACATCTTGAAACTTTAGCTGGTGGACAAAAAGCATCAATCTTCCAAACAAGCAATTGAAAACAAAGACTATACTAGCATCATCTTGTTAATACTACCCTTATCAACAAACACTCTAACCAAAAGTCAACTAATGGAAAGCAAGAAACATATCTTCACAAGGACATACAACAGGCCCTTGAACTTGATCCCCCTTCTTCTGCACATTCAGTCCTCAAATCATTGCACCTTGTCAGTAAGCCATGGATTATGTTCCTCGATCTCTTGCAGAGTGGTGGCTCAATCCATTTGAAGAATTTGCAATACCCATCATTCTACAAAGATTAAAAATTTAATCAGATTAATCAATTAACAGTTTTAATTTACATGAGCATTACAAATCAAAAGACGCAGACTTCTGGGGTACTTTCACATCCTAAGAACTTTCGACCCACATTCTCATCTTTTCACGAAGTGGTCAAAATTGCAGGACGAAGACAGATCGCACTAACCACAGAATTAGTACTGCACGACATATTAAGTGCGATTGAGCGTAATTCTGCAATTTCCTGCTGCGTGAAGAAACCTAGGGTTCTTCAACTTTGCTTCCTGCGATTTTAAGCGAGAAGTTAGTAACGATGCTTTAAAAAAAATAAAGGGGGTGTGCTGATGTGGAAGTTTGTTTTAATGATGTGGAAATTTTTTATTTTTTTTTATTTTATAATTTATTTTCTGTTTTTACACGTCAGCACCGGTATCCACGTCATTAACAAACGGCCGGAAAATTTAGTCACGTGACCGGCACATGTCACTTTCCGGCGAAATTGGTCGCCACCGGCGAAAAAAGGATCATATCTGGACCAATTCAAAAGTTATGGGACTAAATTAAATTTTTAACTTATTTTGGGACTAAAATTGTACAAGCCAATAGTTACGGGACCAAAAATGATTTTAGCCCATGAGTAATGGTATTAATGAGCATCTTATTTGGATAATATAACATACTAACTATATCTTTTTCTGATCAACAATATTTTATGGTAGATTTAATAACTTTTCACACAAATTAGCCTTAAAGCTGAGGATATATATATTAAATTTTAGATTTACCAATTAAAGTAATTCTATTCAAATATATAGCACATCTTACAGAATATGATCCACGATTTTCTAATCTCCATCATAAGTCCAAGATAAGTTGCTTAGTTTCTCACCTATCCAAAGTGATATCATTTAGTAAGAATCAGTGTTCTAAAAATTGCTAGGCGCTAGTCGATCGATTCACTGGAGCCTAGCGTCTAGAGTGTTTAGACGGCGCCTAGACGGGGACTAGGCGGCACCATCTTAGACGAATAATTTACTTATTTGATAAATAAATAATACATACAAAAAATACTAAAAACAATAAAATAAACACCGCCAACTTCAAATTTTAAAAGAGTTAATAGTGGATGGAGGGGAAATTACTAAATTAGGGGTATGAAATAAAATTTTAAAAGGGCTCACCTAAAGTTAAACACACTGACAAGATAAAAAAAGTAAAAAAATAAATAAAAAAGAAATAAAATTATGAAAAAAAAAAAGAAAAAAAATAAAAAAAGTTGTGCAGTTAGGCGGGTTAGGTGGCGCCCAGACGGATTAGGCGGCGCCGAACTTGGTGACCGCCTAAAATAATCGTTTTTTAGAAATTCGGATCTAGGCGGCCGCCTAGGCCGATTTTTAGAACAATGGTAAGAACTAAATTGCTTAGTTTTGTAGTATTACTCACTACAACAAAAGAAGTCTTTTGTATAAGATTTTTTGACACCACAATTGTGGTCACTAATAATAAGTTATTTGTGACCATTTGTTGTCACAAATCTCTCTACAAATTATTTGAGGTAACTTTAAGACTACTTTAAGAGACAACTAGTTGCTGTAAAAAATATTTGAGACACATTTGAGACCACTTTTGTGGTCACAAATATATTATTTGCGACCGAGCTATTGAGACGATATAAAGTTGTGACAAATACTCATTATTTGAGATCACTTTACTTAAGTTGTGACAAATACTCATTATTTGAGACCACTTTTTGTAATCTCAAAAGACTCTTTTTCTTGTAGTACTTGCATATTGAGTTATATTTGAATAATTTTAATTTGTAATATAAAATCTGTATGGTATATCATATGATGCTACATAATATATATGTAATTGAAACAATATATTTTAAAGAAAATAGTCAAGTTAGTTGATTGAGATTGTGGTGGATGTAGTATATAAAATGTGCAATGCAGTGGTAACCACTCATCATCCCAATTGTGAAGTTAAGTCTGTTTTCAATGGCAATTCTCACTATTTTAACAATTCTTGTTGGTACTTTTTGTTTAGCAGCAAATGGACTAGATAATAATTTTTATACATATTATAACTATCTTTGGGGAGGTGACCACTTTTCTATTGATCCACAAGGATATGAAGTTCAGCTCAATCCTATGGTAATAAATATACATATGTATATATTACCACGACAAGTGTTGTCTTGCATATCATATCCAACAAATAAATGATATATATTTATTTGTCATCCATGCATGCATCCTATTATCAATGTATTGATTATTTTTATTTGTGCTGGGATATATATAGGTGCTGGATTTAGGTCAAAGTTTGATTATGCATCCGGATATTTTCACATAAAGATGAAGATACCCGATAAGCCAACAGGAGGGATTGTCACAAGCTTCTATGTAATTAATTATGTTCATTATAAGTTTTCCATACTGTTATATCGTGCTATATATAATATGGTTTATATTTATGTGTGTAATTGACAGTTAACTGAAGCACCCGACAATAATCAGGACCCTGGAAATCATTTCGAATTTGACTTTGAGTTCCTAGGTACCAACGGAATTGTACAAACCAATGTTTACGATAATGATACAGGCCACAGAGAACAAAGCTTCAGACTTTGGTTTAATCCATCACAAGATTACCACACTTATGAATTTGTTTGGAACCCTTATCAGATAGTGTGAGAATTAATTCCTGTTTCGCAAGTTTACATAAAGATAATGATGAAGCTCGACAGGTTCTATGTTGATAAGATTCCATTAAGAGTATTCAAGAACAACATGGGGCAAGGAGTGGCGTATCCGAATAGGCCAATGCATATCGAAGGAAGTATATGGCATGCAGATTGGGCTGGAAACGTGATCTGGGAAAATGCTCCCTTCATAGCCCATTATACGGATTTCGGTTTCTATGGTTGTCAAGCTCGGGGCAACAACGTCTTACCCGATGCTCAATATGTATCGTGTGATTCAGACAAGTACTTTTGGAATAAAGGAAATTACAGACAGCTTAACGCTACGCAGCTACGTACCATGTCAGAATATAGAAACAAGTATATGACTTACGACTATTGTTCAAATCCATCTACAAGGAAAAAGGAGTGCTCGCTCAATGCCTAGTGCACATGCAGATATATATATATAATATCTTATAAAATAGTGTAGCGACAAAAATCTGCTCTTAACTTATCAGTTTTCTTTCATAATAAGACGATACTTTCATTTTATAATATTGCGTCATTTTTTATTCTTAATTTTAGATTAAAACAACATTTGCATAGTTTTTTATTTCAATTAATGAAGTGATTTAATTATCATTTTCATATAAAAACTATTGAAAATAAGGAACTCTTAATAAAAAAAAATAAAAAATAATAAATATTAACCTAATAATACATATATAAAAAATATTTTGTTCATAATTTACAAATAAACAAAAAAAGAAATAATCAATTTATTAATAAATCACACAAACTCAACAACTATTTTAAGCATTAATTAACTACATCATATTTCCCTTCACTTTTTACTTTAATTGATCAGCCAACAACTTAAACAACAACAATCAAAACAAACACACTTATTAGTCATTATAACCTATTTATCACAACCAAGTTCTGCACATCTAATGGTCGCACAACCTCCTAGAGCCTAAAACAAACACATCCTAAAAAACTATAAACGATTTTATAATAGGTTTTTGTGTATAACTTTTCTTAGGTTTTAATTTTAACTAGTCGATAAATTCCAAGTATAAATTCTGTATGAGGTATAATAAAATAGAATAGGAAAGAGAATTTTTTTGTCCAAAAGAGAAAAAAATTCCTATTATAAACTTTTTTTCTATCATAAAAAGAAAATTTATGAGGTCATATAAAATAGAATAGAAAATTATACGAATTACTGGATGAATTAGATTATAAATAGTCCTTACCAACTAAATATTACTTCCTTTATTTCAAAAAAAATGTCACTTTAGAGAAGATAAAAAAATTTCAAAAAAAGTGTTGCTTTAGCAAAAGAGTCGCAACTCTTCAAATCTTATCCAGAATAGCCTAATTAATTAATTTAGTTCATTATTTTCATATTCCATAATTAAATAGATTATGTATAAATATATTTATCAGTTTTACTCATTTTTTATTTTTATAAAAAAAAAGTTAAAACGATATTCTTTTTGAAATTGAGAGCGTATATTATAAAAAAATAGGGTTAAAAATTTAAATCAACCTGAACTATGCGAGTTTTGACACTTAAGTACCTAAACTTTTTTTTTTTCACCGATTGCACCCCGAAGTACACGAATTCGACAAGTTGCAACCTCCGGCCATTTTTTTCTGGCCAAAATTAATTCACGTGACCTGCACATGCTTAGTTGGGATTCGGTTGATATTGTAATGATTTCTGGGGCCTTTTTGTAAAAAATTAAAAATAAGAACTAGGACCCAAACCTAATTACACCTAAACTTATGTTTTACCCTAATGTACCACTTTTGCCTCTTCTCTCCTCCAAAGTTGCGACCCAGAATTTGCAGAAAGGTGAGGAAGATGAACTTGAATTGCAGCTGCGGTGTTCCGGCCGTTGAGAGGACTTCTTGGACAAATCTGAACCCGGGTCGCTTTTAGGATCGTAGCATTGAAGCTCTCGGACATGTTGTTCTCGACTTTATCACAAATGCAAACGGTAGCATTAAATAACCATTATTCAATGGTATGTGCAACCACTTCAATCTCGTAATAAGAACCTCCGGCCATTTTTTCCCCGGCTACACAACAACAGCAAAACGCAAATTGAGAGGAAGAACAAAATTAGGCTTACCCGATAACAGTCACAAGTAGCGTAGCGGCAGCCCGGGTTCAGATTTGTCCAAGAAGTCCTCTCAACGGCTGGAACATCGCAGTTGCAATTCAAGTTCATCTTCCTCACCTTTCTGCAAATTCTGTGTCGCAACTTTGGAGGAGAGAAGAGGCAAAAGTGGTAAATTAGGGTAAAACATAAATTTAGGTGTAATTAGGTTTGGGTCCTAGTTCTTATTTTTAATTTTTTAGAAAAAAGGCCCCAGAAATCATTACAATATCAACCGAACCCCAAATAAGCATGTGCAGGTCATGTGAATTAATTTTGGCCGGAAAAAATGGCCGGAGGTTGCAACTTGTCGAATTCGTGTACTTCGGGGTGCAATCGGTGAAAAAAAATAGTTTAGGTACTTAAGTGTCAAAACTCGCATAGTTCAGGTTGATTTAAATTTTTAACCCTAAAAAATAAAATTATTGAACTATCTTTAAAAATAAAATCCTTTATACTAAGGCAATGTTTGGTTGGAGCTAGGGTGGCTGAGTTGGGGGAAGTAGCTGGAGTTAGTGGCTGGGGAAGTAGCTGGGGATGTTTGGTTGGGTGGCTGGGGTTGTGGTTGGAGTGTGATATTTAATTATTAATTGTAAAATATGATGTAATATGTGTAAGAGGTAGTTAGTAATAATTGAGAAAATGATTAAAGTAATCTTTGGATTTATGATTGATGTCCCCCCAGCAAACCCTAATACCCCAACTTAACCAAACTAGCTCAAAGAAACATGAGGTTGGGTTGGCCAAACTGATGAGAGATTGAGCCAACCCCAACCAAACATGCCCTAATTGAAGGCCCAAAAGCAACACACATCAATCAATTGGGCTATCTAGAATTGATTGTCCAGTCACTTCATTCCTAGTGACGTGTCATCTCTTACGTGTCTTTAATTTATGTATTCTTTTATTCGATTTCCACACTTAGAGCATCCCAATGGTTATACCCGAAAAATAGAAATATGTTTGCCACATTAGCGTCACCTCAAAAGTTAAAATACATATATCTTAAAATAAAATTCCTCCCCAACAATATACCCAAAAAGCAGGAATATGTGGAGATCCCGTTTCAATATCCTATTTATCTTTTTATTTATTAATTTATCAACTAAATTAATTATTTAATTTTTGGATAAATAATACTCCCTCTGTTTCATTTTAATTGACATTTTAGGATGCTTTCTTCTTTTCCTATTAATTGACGTTTTACATATTTTTCACTAATTCTCCCACTTTTCTCCCTGCACTCAATCCTTAAAAATCTCTACTTTTAAATCTATTTGAGATATTTTTATTTGATCAAATCTTTATCCCCTAAAATCTTTTAAATCTATCAGAAATATTTTTATTTGATCAAATCTCTATCCCCTAAAATATTCGCGCTCATTATAGGGCCTTCTTCCCTCTCCCTCCTTATTCCAGGTTTTCTTCCCCTCTTCCTCCTTCATTCCACAATTTAAATTGAATAAAAGAATTTCCCTTTTTTTTTTTTCGGTAAGCGCTTTTTTCCCCTCTTCCCTCCTGTCAATTCCCTTTTCGAAAATAATTGTTGGAGATGGAAGTTGATAAAAAATACGATGATCTAGAGAAAGAAGATGAAATTTTGAGAGAGAAGACGGAAAATAATTATTTAAAGATGCTAAATTTCAGGATTCATATAAGAGAGATAAATAATTAGGTGAAGGTATATTTATCAAAAAAATTCATTCTTAATTCTTCTCTTTAATTCTAAAACGTCAATTAAAATGGAAAGGAGGGAGTAAGTGACTAATATTCCGACTATTGGAGTTTTTTATATTTAATTATATTTCGGGAAAAAAAAAATTCCAAAAAATAATTAATAAATTTTTTATTCATATAAAACGTAAAAATACAAAACGAAGGCAAACACGGTAAATTAAAAAATTCGAAGGCAACAAAGTAAATTTCCTAAACCTAATAAAAATAGGCAAACAAAAAGAAAAGCAAAAACAAAACGAAAAAAATATATATATAGGGGGGACAGGTCTACGACGGCAGGCCCCACCTGCTCGCCACCCACGCACGCGTGGGGCCATGCGCCCAGCTTACCCCTCAATTTCCGCGCATTCCCTTCCCAACCCCTCTTTCCTCACGCCCCTCCCCCTCAACTTCCTGGGAAGCAATTTTGCTTCGTAGGAAGGTATACCCTTCCCCAATTTTCCTCTCTCATTGATTAAAAACCCAATTTCAGGTATTTTCCAAGTTCCAAGTCAGCATATTCCTAATCAATGGGGATGCTCTTATAAATCTATACTTAATATAATAACAAAATCCGCCGAAATTAGTAACCTTAAAGTTTTCCCTCCCAAAATTTATTACCAATTTTGGAAATCATAATTTTTTGTATATAAAATTCAACCCCAATATAAAACAAAATTATTGGCAATAACTTGTAATATATTAGCCTAAAATAAATAGGATAAAACTATTTTGGTTGATTTCGCCCGGGTCGAAAATTTTTTTTTCTTAAAATTAATTTTTTTATAAATTTATTGAATATTATTAATGAAAAGTTATTTATGAAGACGGTAACTAAATTTTTAACACTACAAATATATCCGTTGTCAACCGCATATTGCAATTACAGCACCAATCATCAACATGACTTCTATGTAAGGATGCTAGAGATATTCATACATTAAGAAAAATAAATGTCCATACTAATATATATTTTAGTTTTTAATACTTTTCGCTGCACTCTTTTTTCATTAACATATAATTTGTCATATCTTATTATTTATTGATTGTAATATTTTATTATATTTAAATTATAAAAAATATTAAATTTATTCATTTAGGCTTATAAATCGTGCATTGCACGGGGATACTACTAGTACGTTTAGTAAGGTGATAAGGTAATTAATTTTAAAATAAATTTCATTGGGTGGTTGATTTTAAAAAATTGTGGCGATTTTAAACCTTTCCATGCAAAAACGGTTAAAAGAATACGTAATTCGCTACAACAAAATTTCATATTAGATATAAAAATTAGTTACGGATAATATCGATTACTAAATAATAACAAAAAAATAGAAATAAAATAATGATGGAAAACGTAAAAAAATCATTGGTATCTGATTAGTGACGAAATAACAATCAATTATTAGATACGGACATTATTCGTATATTTTTTATACGTAATTTGGTCTCTAATTTCATAATAGAGATGGAAATTATGTCAATAAATTTAGAGACGGAATAAATTGATCTCTAAATTTTAGAGGCAAGCATTATAAAGATCAATCATTTCGTCTTAAGTCTGTCACTATTTTTGTTTAGAATCGGATATCATGTGATCTCTAATTTTATTTTTTCTTATAGTAATTTATGCAATTCTATTATTTTTTTCAATTTTGTCATTTATTTTGGGAAACACGTTTCATTTTCAAACTAAGAAATGATTTGTTAATTTTAAAACTGGTCAATTCATTTCTTAAGTGTAATTTATTCATATAATTTTTAAACAAATAAATAATACTTACCTTATTTTAATGGACGCATCAAAATTTTCTAGAAAAGGGATCATTTCAAATCTTCCTTAAATATAAAATTGGTGTAATTCAAGCTTTATATCCCCACTTTCATGCAAATCGTGTATTATCTCATTTGTGAATAAATTATCCTACGCAAATACTCAGAGCCGGTCTTTAGGGGGCCAGGCGCAACGTCGCACCGGGCTCGATGCAGGTGAGAGCTTTCGTTTTTTTTTTTTTTTCCCGTATAAATCTATATTTTCGTATATATATATTTAACATATGCTAAAAATAACATAAATCGAAATAGCTCAAGTGATCCTCATTTGACCAATTTCTAGAGCAAAATGATTAGACAAATGGGCGGCAAGATCGATTCCTCCTCAGCATAAATAACAATAATTTTTTTACATATTAAATGATGAAATGATGTGATGGACCTGTCGATGTGATGGACCCATTCAAGCATAGTCCGAAACCTATTTTTAGTTGACTAAAATTAATTTTGAAGTAATAATATTAATATTGTAAGGAGCCTAATCTTTTTTTTTTTCCGTATCGAACCCTTCCAAAAATTTCGGTATCGAACCTTCAAATATTGGACCGACTCTGCAAATACTCCTATGCAAATTATCTGATTATCAATCCTTCTTCAGTGATTATGGTAATAATTTAGGATTGTGATAGACGTTATTTGCTCGTGTATTTCTCTGTAATCTTACAATATATAAAAGTGAAACCTTCTAAATCAGGAAAGTTTTTCATTTTTTTGCATATTTATAATTGCTAAAAATAAATTATGGGTTCAAATTAATTAAGGTAATTATAATAATTTATGGAGAAAATCTGTTGCTATAAAATTCTCTTTAAGTTTCTCTTTTAATGCTAATAATTACAATAATTTATCGAAAAGGTTTATTGCCACAATATTCTTCTATTTTATTACCTTTAATTATGTAACTCTTCACATGAAAAATAAAAGCTAAAAATGTTAAATTACATAATACATGCATGAACTGATATATAAAAGCTTCATATAATTTGCAATCCTTCCATATTCATCACACCAAATAAGTAGAAGATCAAAATTTGTAATGATTAGTATATAATAGAATATCAAATTTATGGTGTAATTAATAAATAACAAAATAAAAAATTTCTGGTATATATTTTGCTCAAATTGTGTAATTCCAAGGTATAAATATGCTATAAGTTGATTAAATTCAATATTGACATATCCGAATAAGTAAATCAAGTAATTGTATGTGAAAATTAAGTTCAATTAAATTCATTTTTGCATATGGACGTAATTGTATTAGAACAAGCTAACTCATTACATATTGAAAGAGTAAATCAAGTAATTGTCTTTATTTTTATAATTTTTAATAGAAAATTGATACCACAACTTTTCAATATTGTTTAGATATCTTACTATATAACAAAAGGTCATCCTCTATAAGAGAAAACTAGGCATGTGCCGCTCATTTTACTTGGTAAACTCTTGATCATGAGATCATCACTCTTCCTCCACTCATTCAAAATGCAACATAAATCACTAACCTCACTAAAGAAAGTATTTGAAGTGACATACAAAGAACCAGAAATTCGCAATGTAATGTCATAAAAATGCTTCAAGAGGTCAGCAATTTTTCGTACACAATACCAATCATAAGAAGTAGGAACACCATCCATCCCAAATCACTAACAAAATAAGTTTCTTCACTTTCATACCTATCAAATGCCTTCTCAAATTTTTCAGTTGTGCTAAGCATCAAATAGGTAGAATTCCACATAGTAGCCACATCCAATTCTATCCCTTCCCACTCCACACACTCCTTAAATTTTCTAAGTCTAGCTGGGGAGTTCCTAACATACCTAATTGCGTCTCTGACACGCTTTACCGAAGGGTTTACATCTTTCAAACCCTCAGAAACCACCAAATTAATTATATGTGCAATACACCTCATGTGAAGGTATTTGCAATTGGCTACACAACCACCCCAATTCAACATTCTTTTCTTCAAGAATCTCATAGCCGTATCATTAGAACTAGCATTGTCTACGGTTATTGTAAACACATACCCCAATCAAGAACACAAGTTTCTAGAGACTTGCCAATGTAATCACCCTTATGACTACTAACTTGGACAAAGTTCAAAATTCTTTTTTGTAAATTCCAATCATTATCTATGAATTGGGTTGTAATGCACATATAATTAATTCTTTGTAAAGAAGTCCAAGTATCAGTCGTAAGACTAACTCTTTGGCAGTTACTTTTCGAAAAGGATTTCAATTTTGCCCTCTCGCTAGCATACAAGTCGTAACAATCCCTAGAAATAGCCCATCGAGAAGGAATGTTAAACTTAGGACATGCTTTACTCATAACCCTATGACCCTTTATCTTCAACAAACTTAAATGGTAATTCATCAACAATGATCATGTATGCAATTGCTCCTCTAATTTCATTATAATCATACTTCCATGTAGTTAGGGTGCCTACCCCAGAATTACCATCATTCCTATTTGGTTGCAAATTAAGTAAAGTTTGACGGGTTTGGACATTATGCGGGTTTTTCATGCAACTATTCATGTGACTAGTAAGTGATGAGGTGCCATTCTTTTTTGAGTGCGCAGCAAGCTCACCTTGACAATAGTTGCATCTGGCCTTTACATAAGTTCCATCGGGCTCTCTGATCTTTTCAAAATGGTCTCACACTTTGGATTTTGGCATCGTACTCTTTCTTGGGGCTGCCGAAGATGTGTTTGAACTTGAATGCACATTTGAGCTGCCGTCAGAAGATCCTTCTACAGGTTGATTTATTGGAACTTGTTCCATTTGGATATTGTTGCTCTCATCTACTTCTTCTGGGGTTGACATCTAAAAAGCCAGGCAATAGGAATGTGTAAGTCATCAAAACACGAACTACTATGCCAATTAGTGTAAAAAGAATCTGAATTTTCATTAAACCGTGAACACCACATTTAGTATTTTTCGCGTCCACAGAGTATGAGTGAGATGGATCAACAAAGCCTCAAGAAATTTAATTCTAAATTGCCTTGACTTGTTCTATAACTAATATTGTTGGTGATTATCCTTTAGGATCTCTTTGTTCACTTTGGTCTTTAATTTGGTTATTATATATGTAATGTTATTTTGTAGTTACCCCACAATCAACTCGTAAAACTAAGTTGGTTGCCTTCTTTGGTTACATAATCCTGTTAGTTTCACAATATATTGTTTTTTGCTTAATTAATTCTGTTTTGTCTATCTATCTGGATTACAGAAGCAGCTTCTCAATTCATATTCTATACTCAAAGTGACATTACTTAAATTTTAGCCTACCATTGAATTCTGGGGAGAAAATAAGAAAGATATTAGTATTAGATATTGATTACAGCATATGTGATCTTTATTATTATGTTCGCAGTAGGATAGATGGGAGCACAATGTCAGGCAACGCCACATTTAATTGTGAACACTAATCTGAATTTTCATTGAACCTAAACCTGATGAATTCAATAAACTAATTGCATCAAATTTCATTCAATAAACTCTAAAACCATTTTTGTGAAGTTCAATATATTTCATTAAAACTAAATCATCTAATTACACGAAACTGATGTATTCAATAAACTAATTGCATCAAATTTCATTACCTAAACTCTAAAACCATTTTTCAGAAGTTTAATATATTTCACTTAAACTAAATCATCTAATTACACTAAACTGATGAATTCAATAAAGTAATTGCATCAAAATTCATTCAATAAACTGATGCAATTTAATAAACCAAATCATCAAATATGATTAAAATGTGAACACCTAATTAAACTGTAAAAGACACCAAACTGATCTGCTGCAAATCTCAACAAATGTATCAAATCTTTCTCACGGTTTATATCAATCAATAAATCAACTAAATATATCTATTTACCGGGCGAGGGAGGCCGGAAGTGGGGGAGGTCGAGAATTGAGTCGTCGTGTGGTGCACTAGCTGGTACCAACACTGACGGCTAACGCAGCAGATGAGGGAGGCCGAAAGTGGGGGAGGTCGCGATGCACCACGACACCAGTGAGGGTGGCGCCGTAAAGAGACGGTGGCACAGTTGGGGGCGCCGGCGAAGATGGAGGAAGGTGGGTGAATTTAGGGGTGGAGTGTGGAGAATGGTTGTTGGCTGCGTGTGTGTGAAGGGGGTGTTAGTTTTAGGGTTTCCTAATTCCAATTTCCAACTAGTATTAAGTCTAATTCGGTCGGTTCGGTTAAATTGGATTTAGTTTTTTTAAAACCGAAACCGACCGACAAAATCGAATTTCCTAAAATTCACAACCGAGATCGACCGATGCGTTAAAAAAATCGAACCGACCGTAATTTTTCGGTCGATTTTTTTCGATCAGAAAGGATTTCTACACACCCCTATTTGTGGCACTGTCCTGTAACATACAGTGTGAAGCAAAGAAACTGACTTTACAACCAGAATGTTTGGTGAGATGTGAAATAGACAATAGGTTATAAGTGAAAGTTGGCACATATAAGACATTATGTAATACCAGATTATCAGTAACAACAATATCCCCCATTAAAGTTGCTACAACAGTGGCATTATTGGGCAATTTAACAACTACAGAGGCAGGCTTTAGTGCAGAAGTAAATAAGGCAGAGTCATGCACCATATGATCAGTGGCGCCAGTATCAATAATACATATAACATCAGAACCATTATTTGCAACATAGGTAAAACAAGTATGCGTACCTTCAGTGCCTTCAATAGAGGCAGTAGTAGGATTATGAGCAAAGGCACCAGCAGCTAAATGTGTTTGATCAGCCGATTTCTGACTTTTAGCATAAGCCAAAAACTGTTCAAACATTTCTTTAGAGAACAAGGGGTTAGAAGTAATTGGATTTTCATTATTCATAGTGTCATTAGCAACTGGAGCAGTATTGGTGTAATTTGTAGAATTAGAATGGCTAGTGCTAGAACCTGTCCTACCCTTCTTCCCTTTTGGACCTCTCCAACCCGGGGGGTAACCGATTAGTTGAAAACACCTATCTATAGTGTGTCCGGGTTATTCACAATGACTACAAAACATAGGTTTCTTTTTGTCTTTAAAATACTTAGCATTTTTTGCTAACAAGGCAATAGTATCAGTGTCAAGAGAGGGCAGAGGATGATGTAACTCCCTCTGTGACTCTTCTTGAAGAAGGATAGAGTAAATCTTAGTAAGAGAAGGCAAAGGGTCCTGCATAAGCAGTTAGCTCCTAATTGCACTATAGCTATCATCAAGATCAGTAAGAAATTTCATGACACAGTCCTTTTCTTATAATTGGTTTGCTATCTTAGACAAATCACACGTACAATAACCACAAGAACAAGCTAAAACTGGTCTGTAACTCACAAACTCATCCCACAGTGTTTTAAAAGCATTGTAATATGCAACCAAAGATTTAGAACCCTTGCTAATTGAACTTAGGGATTTGTCTAGATGGTAAACACGCGTACCATCAGACCGAGTATACCTGAGATGTAGTTCGTCCTACAGGTCTTTTGCAATTGTGAAAAACTCGAGGGAGTGTTTGATGTCGGCATGTATGGAGTTCAAAATCCATATCAACACCAGATCGTTAGCCTTCGTCCAGGCAGAGAGAACCGCATCATCAGTGGAGACGGATGGAGTGGGAATGCTATCGTCAATCAACGCAAGCTTGTTCTTCACACTTAGGGCTCGCTTGACCGCATTACTCTACGACAAAAAAAAAAAATGGATCCAGTAAACAGATCGAGAGCGATGGCGACCGCTGGGTTGTCATTCGGACCTAAAACCAGAGGTGACGACGGATTTAGGGCTGGATTCAACTTGAAAGCCATAACCAAAAGAAATTAACCGAAGAATTGAGCAATTCAAAGGTTGCGAGAACGATTTAAGGATAAATCGACTAACTGATGTTGTTAATCGAAGAGATATCGAACAGATCGATAAAGAAGACAAAGAATCGCTGATTTTTGAGGAAAAACTTCCCAGTTTAGGTGATGAACAAAAAAACAAAAATTGAGCAGAAGCAAATCAGAACTATTTTGTATCTGATACCATGTAGAGAGTGTATAGAATTGAACTCGATTCCATTGAAGACGAAGAATTACAATCGTAATCTATGGAAACATAATGAATTGAAAAGATAAAGATAGAAAAGAGTAAGGCTCACCTATATATACAATTTGCCTAACTAGTATACTTAATTAAGGTTAATTACAAAACAGATAGTATATTACAAATATGTTTATAATAATTCCCCTTTATACCATGTAAGATTATTTTTAGAGACAACTAGTTGTTGCAAAAGTATTTGAGATGCATTCGCGACCACTTTTGGCGTCACACATATATTATTTGCGTCTGAATTATTGAAACGACTAATTAGTAACAACATGTTATCTCTACTAATAAAGTTGTGACAAGTGCTCCTAAGTTGTTATAAATATTAATATTCATTATTTAAAATCTTTTTTTGTTGTCTCAAAAGACCATTTTTCTTTTATAATGTCCGGCATAAGAAGATGGATGTTTAGTCAGATGGAAAATGTAAATTACACTCTTAATTAAAAAAACTTAAAAAATGACAAATTCACATAAGAGAATTATTTTCCATGGATCAAGAATCCTGTAAAAGATGTAGAAAGACTATACATTGAGATATACTAACAATTGATCATGTTGTTTGATTAAAGAAACATAGGTGACGAAAACATAATGGAATTTGAGTATTTATTAATACAATAGACTGCATGAAGAATGCAACAAAACTTGCTTAGAAACAAATAAAGATTCCTTCAAAGTGCGGTATTGAACTATTATTCATTATTAACATAACTGATCATATATGCACTTTATTTAAACCCATACTAGTACAACATCCACCATAAAAATTCACCTATCTATTAATTTTTTTTTTTTTTGGAAGATGTTTTAGATGTATAAATGCTTTTATTTATTCATACGAACTCTTTGTTATTTTTTAAAATATATTATAAAGATATCTTCTTAATAATAGTAATAATAATTTTGTGTTGCTTTTAAGTACTATATTATAAATAATATCTAAGTGTGTAATTATATAATAGAAAAGGAAGATAGCTAGCTACAAAATGGCGGATGATTATATACAAAGGACTTTTCAACATAAAATTAGGGATCTGAATTAATTAATATTTTAATAATTTAAATTGACTTTATTATTACTTAGGTTAATTAGTCAAGTATTCCAAAACAAAATCAACTAAAAGAAAATGAAGAGAGACAAAAGGGGGGGAAGGATCTGATACAGGCGGTTTTTCCACCTACAATTAGGGATTCGCATAAATTAATTAGTATTTTAATAATTGAAATTAATTGTATTATTAAAATTATATAAAATCAGAAAAAATGATAGAATATCACTCGTTTCAAGGTATATCTTTATTTTGGACATTCATATAAAAAAATTAACGAAAAGTTAAACTCCATGACAAAAGAATTAATTACATGTTAGTTTCCTGGAGATAATTCTAATTGGATTTAGGAAAAAACAGTAAAAAATTATAAATTAAAAAAAAAAAATGAAGTTGTTTTGTTAAATGGAGCATTTTTTTTTTTTAATAATCATCCATTAACCTTGTGTATTTCCAATTTTTGAGAAGTTGTATTACATCCGTCCAAAAATAATTATCGTTTTAAGAATTCAATACTCCCATTAATCTTTCAAATTCAAATGTTGCCCATATTGTAAATGACCATTGGAACTCAAAAATGATTATTAATAAGATAAATAAAGAAACAACTTTTAGAAATGACAATTTAATTATTGAACTTGAACAAGGGTATATAAGTCATTTTGTGAAATTTCTTAATTTGCGTGAAATTTTCTACAATGGTAATTATTTGGAATGGGTTTAGTATTTTTCTTTTACGAAAATCGTAGTTTTTGTTTTTTTGTATAATTTATGTTGGATTTCAAAAACTCTCGGAATGTATTGATATTGCCTTATATTTTATGCTAAAGTAGCTCTTTGTGCACTAAGATTCGTACAATTTGAATGGGCAAAAATATATTATTCTCTTCGTTCCGAATGGACTTGCATATTTTTTTTTTTCGGTACATCCAAATCAAATTTGCACATTCTTAAAAATGAAAGTTATAACACAATCTTCACCTTCAAAATCTCCACCCTCAATCCACCTTTGAGAAGTCGACATAAAAGCAAAATTAACTTTTCTCAATATCTATGCACCCTAAGAGTGCAAGTTCATTCGGGACGGAGTGAGTAATATTTATGCCTAAAAATATTACATGTTCTGCATAAAGGTGTTATGGTGGAATTGTATTAATGTTTATACTTAAATGTATAATATGTTCTAGGAAATATATAAATGTATTAATATTTATGCTTAAAAGTAAGGATCATGCATCTTATGGGTAAACATATTATAATACATTTACCTAGGACATGTTATACCTTTAAACATAAATTGTGATACTCAACCCAAATTATATCGTGCAATTGATGCATATGAGAGTACTAAAATAACGTCTCTCTAAGAATTTATACTGTCTTGATTTTAAAAGGAAAAGATACCTAATTAATTAAATAGAATAACAAGAGTTTAAACAGGAACTAAACTATGTATCTTTCATAAAATTGGACTTATAATGATAAAGTTCATACTATTATTGTTCACTTCTTTGCAATGCTTTTGGCACACATATGAACAGTTCCAGCCCATATCATCGATTTAAGCCCAAATTTAGTCCAACTCTAATTATTATAAACCTACACCAATGGATAATTAATTTAGACTGATAAAACAAAAGAATCGTTCAAAAATAGTAGAATTATGACTATAAATATAAAATAATAAAGACACATCATGCATGCATCATGGTTTAATAAGTCAAGATCATTGGTTACATTTGCGGTCTCCTCTTGTATTCCATTTTTTCCTACATGATCATTGTTGATCAGTAATGTTATTTTATGCACATGACATGAGAGAGTTATTTTATAGTAAATGACAAGTAGTAGCTTAATTAATAGGAGATCTTATGTGGCTTAAATTATTCCTTCAAGTTACATATAATTTCTCGATTTTATAATAAGAGTTATATCTAAAAATGTACGATTTTTTATATTTAGTTAATCTATTTGACAATCATAAATTTCATTCCAAAAAAAAAAAAGGAAAAAAAACATAAATTCATACTTACACAACTTTTTTTTAAGTCTAACTTATTTAATCATATGTAATCAAATTGTGAAATTAAAATTTTTAATCTTATGGTTGGCCTTAATAACAGTCGGAATTTTTTCAGTAATACCAACGTAGCATTCTCCACCGTAAAAAGAGGTATAAGATTCAACCAATATTCATTCCACTTATTAATCCCAATTTGAGTCAAAATCAAAAGGAAAATGTATAAAAATGTCTTCTTTCATGTACATTTTTTCATTATCATGTGAGCCTGGAGAAAGATGAGTTATTTTCTCGTCTCAAATAACCAATATTGCACTTGAACTCTATATTTTTATACTGGGAAAATTAATAAAAATGTTCTTAAATTTGTCGTAATTAGAAAATTATCTTTAAGTTTAAAACTTTACAAAATTACCCCATAATTTTTTTTTTTAAAAAAATATTGATAAAAATGTCCCGTCACGAGCTATTGCCTGTTACTCAGCCGGTGATGAAATTACGTGGCATAAGAAAGCTGATTTGGATCGACTTTTTGATAGGTGCCAAACAGGTGTCATCCACATGTTACTTATACTAGTTGTCCACCCGTACGATGCACGTGTAAGACTCCCTAAAAAATGTTAAAAATAAAAAGTATATGAATATTGATATTTGTGATGTACGAAATGTATTATGTGAATTATCGACGTAATATATATTACACATAAAGTATGGTAAACTTGAAACATGGACGACTTACAAATTTCTAAAAAATTTCTTATACACAATATTAACAGTGTGTTGATATATTTTTTTTTTATCATCACAAATTATTACTTCTCTTAAATGAGATTCATCCATTATTTTTTTTTATTTTATCAAACTCCACATAGGATATTGTTAAGAGGAGATCCATTATCAACATATATAAAATTATGATTTAGAGACGTTTAAATAAAGTTAAATGTAAATGTAGCATGGAAAATAGAAAAGTCGTCAACAAATATAGATGCACACAGAGTAACACTTTAATATATTTTAATGACCCAACTTCCAATTTTTCAATTTAACGAATGAGGGTAAACATAAAAGCTGTAAGAAAGAGAAAGGTTATTTTGTTTTGTTTTTGTACATAGGTGGAAAATAATATTATGGTGGATTGTGGGTTTAGTATAATTATTGTATTAATATAATTGTTTGTTTACCTGTTATAGCACGTAACTAACAGGTAATTAACAATTTATTATTCAAATTTCAGGTTGAATGTGAGCCCTACTCAACCTTTTCTATTTCTAATTTCTCTTTTTTCTTTAGAAAAAAATTATGGCATATATATTGTTATTACAACCTGATTATAACTTTATATCTAAAGTTTATTTAGTAAATACTAATATTCAAACTTTTATATTATCCCACTAAATTATATGAGCTGTTATGATTTATATTAATTAATAGCAACTCTGAAGTATATATCATTCATATTTTGGAAAAAAAAAAAAAATTGTTTCAAAAAATTATGGAAAATAATAGATATTTATGTACAACAGTAAAAATAAATGGTGTATCTTTGTTAAATTATTGTTTTTGAAAAATAAATGAAGATGCAAAGATAGTTGTGAAGGAAAATTCAAAATTGGAGAATAAAAGTTAAAAAAGGCAAAGACACAAAAGTCAAATGAAATGTAACATGATTGATAACTTATCTTATTTAAGTTTGGTGACCATTTTAGTAGATTAAATTAATTTAAAGGTCAAGATTAAAAAAAAAAAAAAAAGGAGATCTAATGATTATTATATACTCCCTCCGTTTCGTTTTAATTGATTTTTTAACTTCTTAATAATTTTTCGAATTAATTGATCTTTTAGCTATTTTTCACCATCTTTCTCAATTTTGTCCTCTGCTAATCCAAAAATAATTCTTCTTTTCAACCTAGATTTGAGATAAATATGAGAGAAAGGAGATTGCGTGGGGTATTGTTGGAAAAAAATTGAGTTCTTAATTCTTCAAATTTTTTCTAAAAGATCAATTAAAAAAAAGGGAGAAAATATAATTGTATTAATGTAATAGTTGTTTTATAGAACCCAAAATTTATGTATATTCTTTGTAAGTTTATAAGTGTTTGGGACAGCTATGAATTAAGTGGAATTTTGAGTTAGTGGGTTTAGAGGTTTTCGGCAGTTGTCAACATATCTGAGTGTACACATGTAAGAAATAGGAAAGTTGAAAGGTAATGGGCCTAAATTGCCTAATGGATATTAGGAATTTTTATGTATGGATTTAATTTTTTTTTTTACGAAATGGAAATACTTTGCCAATACCTATTGGACGCAGTCTGAATTTTAAAAATAAAGAAGGTATTTTATAGAGTTGAGTAATATTTTTTTTTATAAAAATTTGCATTGTATGTTGAATTTGTATTTATTAATAAAAGTAATTTATGTATATAGGTAGAATTGAAAAACAATGGTTTTATGTTTCATGAATAATGTTGGAGATATTATGAATGTGAAATGAATGATTTTAGTTCCACGTAGGAAAAACCGTGGAAAAAAAAAAAGAAACAAAACGGAATGTTAGAAACACTTTTTTAAAAAGAACAAATCAGAAAAATCAGGAAAACAAAAGTTGCAGCGAGAAAGAGGGGTGAGAGTATTTTGTTAAGAAAAAAATCAGAAAAATAAAATGGCGAGAATCACTCTGATGATGACACATCAGCGAGATATCCTGGTTTTATATTAAAGGAGGATTTCACTTTTTTCATTTTTCAGATCCTAATTTTCTCATCTTTTTCTTCTCTCCTCCCCTCCCAACCCACTCCCTCCCCACCCCTCTTCCCTCTTCTTCTTCACCGAACCCTTTACCGGAGTTAGGCCCACCACGAAATCTTCCCGGCATCCAACCACCACGAAATCGATCCCTTACAATCAACGACTTCCTCCGGTTGCGCGATTACAACCTCCGCCGCCATACCTGATTCTGCCCGATTACAACCTCTGCAACCAACACACATTCACACACTTCTCATTCTCGCCCTCTCTCTCTCTCTCTCTCTCTCTCTCTCTCTCTATCTATCGAGGTCTGAACTCAGATTCTAGATCTCATTAATCCATGGACGAAGATGATGAAATCAAGTCCCACAGATCTGAATATTTCCGTAAACAAAGAAGATCTGATGTGCTTCCATGGGTGGGCGTAGGGGGAGTGGGGGTGGCTCAAGGAAGTGCTACTATTTTTTAATAATAGCAGATTGTAGGCGGCGGCGGTATCCACCTGGAAAACGGTGGTTAAATTCTGGGGGACCTATTGAGCTGCTATTCGAACTAAACTGCGGTTGATCTAAATAAAAGTCTCGATTTATTTGCTTGAACTTGTTTTCCGATGAAGCGACGCCATATTGCGAAACCAGATTCCGGCCGGAAAGTGGCACTGTTTGCACTCAAGTCTTCTTGAAGCGCTTCTTTTGATGTAATTGGTAATTCAAGCTTGCAGTTGCAGGAACATAAATTAATAATTCAAGCTTGCACTAAAGATAGGACTCTGCAATTGGTAATTTAGGCTTGTAGGAACATAAATTGATGTAAAATAGGAAAGATTTGAGCGCGATTAAATTATTGAGACTGAAAACCCAATTATATAATAAATTTAAATTTTTTTAAAAATTATTTTTAAATATTACATTCTTAGAAAATAAAGTTAAATATTCTTTTAATTTTTCTATTTTCAAATGAATTTTAGTATTTTTAAAATAATTTTCAGATTATTTTTTTAATTTTCTGAATTATAATGAATTTTCAGATTACTAAATAATAAGTTTTTTAATTTCTGAGCTGTAAATATATTTTAGAGTTTTAAAATAATTTTCACAAATAATTTTTTTATATTTCAGAATTTTAAATGATTTTTTGGGGTTATAATTGTATTTTAAATTCAAACTAATTTCTATATTATTTTTTTATTTTTTTCCACCATTAAAAAAAAAAACTAATGTCACGTCAGCAAATGAGCTCCATCTCATCAGTGACCTGATGGGTTACAGGCAATAGCCAATTATGGGATATTTTATCAATTTTTTTAAATTACGGGGTAATTTTATAAAATGTCAAACTTAAAGGATAATATTTTAATTATGATAAACTTAAGGATCCTTCTACAATACAATTATTGGTAATAATCATTGGATCTTCTCCTTGTAATCTTGACCTTTAAATTAAGTCACCAGTAATCTGCTAAACTAGTTACCAAACTTCAACTAATAAGCTTTTGACATATATGGAAAAATTGGTAAAAATATCCCGTAAGTTTGCCATATTTAAGAAAATATCCCTTAAGTTTGTTTAGTTTTGAAAATGCCTCCTAACTTTGAAAAAATTGGTAAAAATACCCTGCAACCGGGTATAGCAGGTGACATAACCGGTAACAGCTGATGTGGCTCATTTGAGATGATTTGGCTATATTGCATGGCGTTTTAATTTATGTGGCATTATATAAAAAAAACATGTGTCATTGTAGTGTGTAATAGCATACTTATTTGGATAATAATATAATGTGAAAAATCCCCACCCCACCCCACCCCCTATCCCCACACGTCACCCCCCATCCCCGTCCTTTTCTACCCCCAAATTACCCAATTTCAGTCCCAGGTCATTAATAGCGGCGGAGGTGGCGGAGGCGTGGCGGAGACGGGAGGGAGGCGGTAGGCAGTGGCGGAGGCGGAGGGGGAGGCGGCGGAGGAGGAAGGCGGTAGGCAGTGGTGGAGGCGGCGGAGGGGGTGGGAGGGGGTAGGCAGTGGCGGAGGCGGTAGGAGGTGGTAGAGGAGGTAGGCTGTGGCGGAGGCGGAGGCGGAGGCGGAGGCGGAGGATTAAAATCAGTAAGAATTTCAAGGTCATTAATGGCGGTGGAGGTGGTGGGTGGCAGTGGCAATGGCGTCGGTGGTGGGAGGCGGTGGCAGCAGCAGAGGCGGAGGTGGAGGCGAAGGATTAAAATCAGTAAGAATTTCGAGGTCATTAATGACGGCGGAGGTGGTGGGAGGCAGTGGCAATGGTGGCGGTGGTGGGAGGCTGTGGCAGCGGCGGAGGCGGTAGGCGGCAGGCGGCGGTGGCATGTCTGTGTGTTTATATGTGTGTATATAGATGTGTGTGTATATATATATATATATATATATATAAATTATATGTTTGAATGTATTTTTTTTTTTTTTTCATACTTTTCTAAAATCTGATTTTCTATAATTTTTTAAAGATTATAAAATTAATTTTTATATGTTTTTTCACAATATTTTCAAGATTATATAATTAGTTTAATTATAAATTTTGTGTATCAATATTTTATTTTTATCATCCTCATTTGTAATTTAAAAGAAAAGTAATAACAAGACAAAAGAAAAATAAAAAAAATTCAATACTACATCAGCTTCTTAAAATAAAAATTTAATGCCACGTCAGCTTTTGACCGGTTGTGTCACCTGCTATACCCGGTTGCAGGGTATTTTTACCAATTTTTTGAAAGTTAGGAGGCATTTTTAAAAATGTCCAAACTTAAAGGATATTTTCTTAAATATGGCAAACTTACGATATTTTTACCAATTTTCCCGACATATAATGTCATTTCAATTATTTTTCATTCTGTTTTACTTTTAATCTTTTTTTTTTTTTTTAACTTCTGATTTTTTTCTTTCTTTTTCTTTTTTCTTTTCGGCCTCCTGGCTCACCCCATTTTATCATTTTCATGTATCTTTTTTCCTTTTTTTCCTCGTCTTATATTTTTATAGCTAAACTTCATATATATATAGGTCCTGTTTGTTTAGGGTTGAATCAATCGGCTGTGGATTACGTCCAATCCATTATGTGTTTGTTCACTGGTTGTGGGCAATTCCACACATCATCAAATTATTAACTAACTCTTACATACATCACCAATCAAATATCATTCTCAATACACACTTTAAGACTAGGTTTATTGGTACACGTGTTCCGTGCACGCACTTTAGGGCACTTTTAGTGTCATTTTAGAGTCAATAATGTGCATAATTATGTGTATTTAGTGCTTTTATATTCTAATGGGCAAAATAATGCGTTTGTGCTATTTTTGTATTAAGACAGGTGAAAAAAGGGTCGAAAACGAACATCAAACGACCGCGGAGTCGAGGGATCGATCGAGGCAGCAAAAGGGAGGGCCACCTGAAGATCTCGGCCGAGATGAGTCTCCAGGGGATTTCATGAAGAATTGCAAAATCGAAGATCTCGGCCGAGATACAATCCAATCTCGGCCGAGATGAGTCTCTAGGAAATTCTTGAAGAATCTCATAGATGAATATCTCGGCCGAGATGCAATCCAATCTCGGCCGAGATGAGTTAAATCCCAAAAAGTCCTAATTTCCTCTTTTCACGTCTCGGCCGAGATTGGGTTGCCGAGATGCAACCCAATCTCGGCCGAGATCAGCCTTCGACCCGAAATTCCTGAAAATCCTTTTTCACGTCTCGGCCGAGACACACTTCCGTCTCGGCCGAGATTTACTACCCTGTTTTGAAATCCTGAATACGTTTTTGCCTATTTTTTATTAGCACTTTCTCTCCTTATATATATATCATCCCATTCGAATTTAACCTAACTTTTAGATAACTTTTGACACCTTTTTGATACTTGGAGAGCACTATTCATCCACCAAGGAAGGAGATTGGACTAGAGATTGAAGGATCATCTTCTCCAATTGACATATTTGGATTCATCCAAATCAGTATCATGTTTCTTTATTTTTCCATTTATTTTCTGATTGTATTAGTTAATATGGGTGGCTAGCACCCTTAGTTCATCGTTGATCATTATGGAACCTTGAGTCGAGACATTGATGTGAATATTACGGTTAATGTTACCGAGATTATTGTGTATTTAAGTGTTTTGTGTTATTTGCTCTTATTGACTCACATTTATGAATTGATTATTGGTTTGATCACCCTTTAAGGGATTTGTGAATGTGTTGCTAGAATAGGAGATTACTATCCGTAATTGTAGGATTTCCGATTTCCGTGTAGCAAATAATAGTTATTTATTGGGGATAACACAAAGTTCAACCACTAAAACCGAGCTTTCGAGTTTTATATTGAATTTATCTCGTTGTCCTAGTGTTTAATGCTTTTGGTGATTGAATCTAAGAGAGCTTGTTCGAGGATTCGGTTAAACTGAATAGGGTTAGTCGAAGAGCTTATTTTGATTAACTAAGATTAAGGGACAACAAGGCTATTAGAGCTTGTTAATAGTCTTGAGATAAGGGCTTGAATTACAATTCAATCGGGCATTAACAATAGTTGCATCAATAATCTAAGACCAAGGGGAAGCATGATCAAGGGTGACTTGTTTTACTATTTGAAAACTAAAACCGAAAAAGATGTCTTCTATTGTTTTTGAGTACTTGTTTCTTTTAATTGTGTTTAGTTGCTTTTAATTGTCACTAGTAGATTGTTAGTTCCTTATCAATCCCCCCTCGTTATTGCTTTCTTAAATATTTATTTCTTGCGTACTTTATCATAAACTGCTTGACATCAAAATCAAAACTGTTCGGCCGTTCCCTGTGGGATCGACCCTATTTACCATTCTACTCAGTAGGATAGTCAGTAAGGTTTAAGTGTATTCTTCATACACATTTAATTTGGTAGTAAGAAACGCTACTACCAAATTTTGGCGCCATTGCCGGGGAACGGTGATTAGAATAGAGTTGATTTGTTGATCAAGCATCATGATTAATTATATATATAGTTATCTCCTTGTTTAGATTAGTAATTTTATAATCTCACTTTGTTTCCTTATTTTTGTTTACTTGTAGTGAATGTTCTTGCGTTCGCAAGGAGAAAAAGGATTGCTATTTGAACCGGATATTAAGAAACGTGAACGTGAATTGAGAAGGAGAGCTCGAGATTTGGAGCAAGTCCGAGAAAGAATCGAAGTGTTGGATTTAGGGGGTGAAGAGATCATTAACTTGGAAGAAACGACTGAGGATCAAGGTCAAGAAAGAACAATGAAGGAGTTGGCCAACACAAGGGTCCCTCAAGAGCCCTTGTGCATCACCTTCCCAGCTATAGGAAACGACACTGCTTTCAAGTTGAAATCAGGACTCATCCACCTACTACCTTCCTTTCATGGGCTGTCCGGGGAGGACCCTCATAAGCACCTCAAAGAGTTTCATGTGGTTTGTTCAAGTATGAAGCCATCGAGGGTGACGGAAGAACAGATCAAACTTCGAGCATTCCCGTTTTCCCTGAAGGATCTTGCTCGGGATTGGCTATACTACCTTCCATCCAGATCAATCACCACTTGGGAGCAAATGGAAACCCAATTCCTTGAAAAATTCTTCCCAGCTTCTCGAGCCACCACCATTCGAAAGGAGATCAGTGGAGTGAGGCAGATGCAATGGGAAACACTATATGAGTACTGGGAACATTTTAAGAGACTTGTCGGAAGTTGTCCTCCACATCAAATCACTCCACAACTGCTAATTCAGTACTGGTACGAAGGACTGTGTCTGGCGGATCGAAATATGATTGATTCGGCGAGTGGAGGGGTTCTATCTGATAAGACACCTACCGAGGCTCGAGCACTGATATCCAAAATAGCTGCTAATACTCAATAGTTTGGATGCAGAGAGCCGGTGAGAAGGGTCAAGGATGTGATAGACTCAACTGTTGAAGAGAGGTTAGACCAACTCACCAACTTGGTGAAAAAGGTAATCTCGGGTGGCACACCTACTTCCAAGCCTTGCAGAATTTGCCAAGTCACTGAGCACTCCACTGACACTTGCCCGGTTCTCGAAGAAGAGATGGAGGCCCATGCCAATGCGGTTCACAACTTTAATCCCAACTCATCCGGGAGGAAGTATGATCCGTATTCACAATCATACAACCCAGGTTGGAGGGACCATCCGAATTTCAAATACGACAATCAGAATCCAAGCAATAATCAACAAGGTGATCACAGTGGGCAAAACCGACCCCCTTTTCCTAGGGGAATGTTCCAGCAAAGATAGCAACCCGAGCAGGTACCCTGTGATCCATCTCTTTCTGACATAGTGAAAAGCCTAGCCACTAGTACGCTCCAATTACAGAAGGAATCATGTTCTAGGTTTCAGAGTATCGAAAATTAAGTCAGTCAAATAGCATCAACGGTATCTCGATTAGAAAATGCACAAGGAGGAAGATTACCGGCTCAACCGGAAGTCAACCCGAAAAATGTGAGTGCCATTGTTGTTATGAATGAGGAGTTACTTGGAGAGCCTGAAAAGCCCGGGTATACTTCACAAGGAAAGACTGAGGACGTGGATGATGGTCCGAGGAAAGAATAGACATCAACTCCCCATGTGGTTGAAATTAAAGTTCGGACACCTAAGTGGAAGATTGCCAAGGAGTTGCGTAAGCAAAAGGAGGCATTAGCTGCATGCTTTCCCGACCACCTATTGCCTTTTCCTACCATGAAATACTCTCCACAAAGTGAAATTGAGAATGTCAGTGTGGGGATTTTGAGAAGCGGGAAGGTCCTTGAAAAGGGGAAGTCAAGTGAAGGAGCAAGTAGAGTCGGAAGTGAAAGGGAGTGTGCAAAACATGAAATCTCGGCTGAGATATATCAAGATCTCGGCCAAGATGTCCCACCTCGTCCAAAAGACAAAATCCTCTGTCCACTTGTCTCGGCCGAGACACATAAAGATCTCGGTCGAGGTTCTCAGAAGTCCAACAAAAATCCTGAAATGTCACCACTTCCGTTTCCGAGTCAAATGAAGAAGATTCCCGACAAAAATAGAGACAAGGAGACAATGGAGGTATTCAGGAAGGTGGAAATCAGTATTGCCTTGATGGAGGCCGTAAAACAGATTCCTCGGTACGCAAAGTTTTTTGAAAGATTTATGCACCAACAAAAGGCGTCTACATGGGAATGAGAAGGTCTTCATGGGAGAAAATATCTCGGCGGTTTTTCAGAAGAATATGCCACAGAAATGCAAGGACCCGGGAATGTTCACCATCCCGTGTAAGATTGGTAATTGTCTAATTGAGAAAGCTATGCTTGATTTGGGGGCATCGATCAATGTGATGCCCCGTTCCATTTTCAATAGCTTAAACTTGGGTCCACTGAAAGATACAAGGGTAGTCATCCAACTGGCGGACCGAAGCACCTCGTTTCCGGATGGGGTGATTGAGGACGTGATAGTTGAGGTGGATAACCTCATCTTTCCAGCAGGTTTCTATGTACTGGACATGTATGGAAATTCGTCAGATTCCACTCCAATCTTGCTGGGGAGGCCGTTCTTGAATACCTCCCAAACAAAGATTGACGTGCGAGAGGGAACTCTTAGCATGGAATTTGCTGGCCAAGTGGTGCAATTCAATATCTTTGATTCAATGAAGTCTCCTGAGGAATTGCATAGTGTTTGTTCTATTGATGTCATTGATGTTATTGATCCCCTTGTGGAGGAAGTGTTTGAGTGTTATTGTAGGGACCAAGAAGCAATTGAATTGGCGACTAATCTAGAGAAGATAGAGCCAATGGACACCAAGAAAGAGTTGGTGGGGATAGTGGAACAATCGAAATTATCCAAGCCTTTCCAAACCAAGTCCTTTTCCAAATTCTTACCTTTGCCTGAATCTCAAGAAAAGTTGTTACCTTCTACCATCAAGGCACCAACCCTTGAGCTCAAAGCCCTTCCCCCCCATCTCAAATACACATATCTTGGGGAGGACGAAACCCTACCGGTGATTATCTCATCAAAGCTCACATCCACTCAAGAACAAGCATTGATCGGGGTCCTCAAGGTGAACAAAGAAGCTATAGGGTGGGCTATTGCCGATATCAAAGGCATTAGTCCATCCCTATGCATGCACCGGATATTGTTGGAGAATAATGCCAAACCAAGTCGGGAACCCCAAAGGCGACTTAACCCACCTATGATGGAGGTGGTGAAGACGGAGATCATCAAGTTACTCGATGTTGGGATTATCTACCCAATATCGGATAGCGAATATGTGAGCCCAACACAAGTCGTGCCCAAAAAGTCGGGAGTGACGGTAGTGGAGAACAAAGACGGGGAATTGGTTCCCACCCGTTTGCAAACCGGATGGAGGGTATGCATCGATTACCGCAAGCTAAATGCCATGACCCGCAAGGATCATTTCCCTTTGCCATTCATTGACCAAATGCTTGAGAGATTGACCGGGCATTCCTTCTATTGCTTTTTGGATGGATACTACGGATATTTTCAAATACCCATCTCTCCAGAAGATCAAGAGAAGACCACTTTTACATGCCCTTTCGGCACCTTTGCATGGAGGAGAATGCCATTTGGGCTATGCAATGCCCCGGCCACTTTTAAAAGGTGTATGGTAAGCATTTTTTCCGAATATGTTGGGAATATTATTGAAGTTTTCATGGATGATTTTAGTGTATATGGTGAGTCTTTCGAAAAATGCCTTGATAATCTTACTAAAATTCTGAAAAGGTGCATAGAAATAAATCTTGTGTTGAATTGGGAGAAATGCCACTTCATGGTGGAACAATAAATTGTGCTTGGCCATATAGTTTCTAGTAAGGGAATAGAAGTAGACAAAGCGAAAATTGATATTATTTCTTCTCTCCCTTACCCCGCAAATGTGCGGGAAGTGCGTTCTTTTTTGGGCCATGCAGGATTTTACAGGAGGTTTATCAAAGATTTCTCGAAGATAGCTGCTCCTTTGTGCCGGTTGCTACAAAAAGATGTGGAGTTTGATGTGAGGAAGGAATGCAAGTTGGCATTTGATGAGTTGAAGAAGAGATTGGTTACCCCTCCAATTATCCAACCGCCAGATTGGGAATTGCCTTTTGAGCTAATGTGCGATGCTAGTGAACAAGCCTTCGAGGCAGTTTTGGGACAGAAAAGAGGAAAGGTGACCCATATCATCTACTATGCTTCACGTACTTTGAACCCAGCTCAGATGAATTATACTACCACAGAGAAGGAGCTGCTAGCTGTTGTGTTTGCATTAGAAAAGTTTCGGTCTTACCTTGTTGGGACAAGGATAATCGTATATACCGACCACGCAGCATTGAGGCACGTCATGGCTAAAAAGGAGGCGAAGCCTAGGCTTATTCGCTGGATATTACGTCTCCAGGAATTCGACCTAGAGATCAAGGATAAGAAAGGGTCAGAAAATTGTGTTGCAGATCATCTCAGCCGAATAACCCAACAGGAAACAGACTTGCCTCTCCAGGAAGGCTTTCCAGACGAGCAATCACTAGCAATGACAGGCACGAAGGTTCCTTGGTATGTCAACATGGTGAATTATTGGTGTCCAAAAGATTTCCTATTGGGATGAGTAAACCGCAAAAGGATAGGTTGAAGAGTGAGTCGAAGCATTTTGTTTGGGATGATCCATACCTGTGGAAATATGGTTCAGATCAAGTAATCAGGAGATGCATCCCCGAAGACGAAGTGCAGTCGGTGTTAAATTTTTGCCACTCACATGCTTGTGGAGGCCACTTCGGGCCAAAGAGGACGGCATACAAAGTGCTATCAAGTGGACTGTTCTGGCCCACCATATTTAGAGATGCCCTTGCTTTTTGCAAGTCCTGTGACAACTGTCAAAAGACGGGAAATATCTCTCAAAGAAATCAAATGCCCCAAAACCCGATTGTAGTCTGTGAAATTTTTGATGTTTGGGGTATGGACTTCATGGGACCGTTTTCCTTGTCTTATGGGAATTTGTACATATTGTTGGCTGTTGACTATATGTCCAAGTGGGTGGAAGCGAAAGCAACCCGAACCAATGACTCTAAAGTTGTGGCCGAGTTCGTCCAATCCAACATTTTTGCTCGGTTTGGGATACCAAAAGCCATCATAAGTGATAGAGGCACACACTTTTGCAACCGAACAATCGACGCATTGCTAAAGAAATACGCTATATTGCATAAGGTTTCGACACCCTATCATCCACAAACCAACAGGCAAGCCGAAACTTCGAATCGGGAAATCAAGTCGATATTGGAGAAGACCGTGCAACCAAATCGCAAGGACTGGAGTTTGAGGCTCAATGATGCATTATTGGCGTATAGGACTGCCTATAAAACTCCAATTGGTATGTCTCCCTTTCGACTCATTTATGGAAAGCAATGCCATCTCCCGGTTGAACTTGAACATCGAGCCTACTGGGCTATTCGGAGATGCAACATGAACCTTGATGAAGCCGGTGTACACCGAAAGCTCCAATTGCAAGAGCTCGAAGAAATTCGAAATGAAGCCTTTGAAAACGCCATGATCTACAAGGAGAAAACGAAGGCTTTTCATGACTCGAGAATTACCCGAAAAACGTTTGTGGTTGGGGAGAAAGTGCTATTATATCACTCTCGGTTGAAGTTATTTCCGGACAAGCTCTGTTCGAGGTGGGTAGGACCCTTTGTTGTCACTAAGGTGTTCGATCATGGAGCCATCGAAATTGAAAGTGGTAAAATCGGAAAAATCTTCAAGGTCAATGGGCATCTTCTCAAGCCTTATCTAGAGCATATTCAAGAAAGCCCCGGTGAAGAAGAACGAGTGGAAGACTCACCACCAAACTGAAAGAGCTTTCGTCGAGCCAACGACGTTAAACAAAGGAACTTGTCGGGAGGCAACCCGGCGGTTACTCGTTTTCTCGTATTTTAAATTCATAGTTTAGTAGTTTTACTATTATTTACATATTTTGAATTGTGTTGGTCAAAATGTGTGTAGGTACCAAACAAGCAAATCAAAGCCAAGACATGGTGTGGAATGAGGGTGAAGAACACCAAAAAGGTGGACATATGCAGGGGAAGACAATCTCGGCCGAGACACAGAAGAAATCTCGGCCGAGACTCCATGTGGGTGAAAAGTGCAAATCTTCCCTGGAAGCAATTCTCGACCGAGACACATTCCTAATCTCGGCCGAGATTCAGAAAGGCCAAAAGTCAAAAAATTCTCTGGAAGACATTCTCGGCCGAGACACAACATCATCTCGGCCGAGATTCAGAAGATCCCAAAAAGGAGAAATTTCGCTGGAAAAGCATCTCGGCCGAGACAGTACAACATCTCGGCCGAGACGGGGTTGTCCAGAATGGGGGTAAAAATGCTGAGACTTCATCTCGGTCGAGACACTACAGAATCTCGGCCGAGATCCCTTGCCGGGTCAAGTTGTCCTGAAAGCATAGAACGGATCTCGGCCGAGACACGGAGCCCAAATTCGAATCTCGGCCGAGACGGAAAACAGGTATAAATACCCCCTGCGCGAAAATTAGGTCAGTTCTTCCCCAAAACTTGCGATTTTCACACACTCACGCACACATCACTCCAATAATCACCCTTGCACTCTCTTTTCACCCTTCAAATTCACACCACACCTCACTTACATCACCACACCCACTCCCCTTCGAAAATATTTAGATTTGGAGCAAACTTGAGGTCGAGTCAAAAAGGGCGCGAACAATCCAAATTCAAAAAACTTTTCGATTAAACTCAATTGGTAAGTACGGCTATCTCCTTCTTTCGATTTTTTATTGCGTATTAGTGTATACATTGTTGAGATTGAAAGTTAATTTTACGTTTATATGCATGTTCATTGAACTTGGTTATACATACAACTACTTGTATTGATTTTTTGCCAATTGATAAGTGTTATGCATTTAAATGATAGAATTGACATGATAGTTCGTATATTGCTTGATGATTGAGTGGGTGGATTGTTGAGTATAGTTTTGTGAGTTTTGGAAAAGGCTAAATTCGTTGTGGCATATCATCAAACATGTGCTAGGCGTAAATTGTTGTGCCTAAGTTAGCTAAATTCGACTATATTCTCTAGTTTTTAAGACAAATTGTTGATATTATCGTAATGTATAATCTCATTTGAATATGATTTGGTAGTCATTGCATGGTTGATACATTTTGCCTTGTTTTTGTTGGATATATAGTCGGATTCAAGTGAACCTAGGCATCTCTTACTTGCACTTGAACTAGTTGTTTTGCCACTAGTTTTGATTGAATAATCATTGGGTGCCTTAAAGTCAAATTGTTTGTTTGTGTTGATAAGTACACACACATTTTCCCTTTATTGTTATAGGAGTAGGATTCTTAATAAAGTAGTTCATTTAGTTAATGTTTGCGATTAAAGGTGCAATAAAATGGTTAAGTTCGGCGAGCCACCAAATTGTACTCCTCTTTTTCCACAAACTGAGTTTGCAACTAAGTTTAGGGAGGGGGTGGGATTCGTACAAATTGGCAGCTCGAGAAAGCAATTGGATGAAGTTTAGGATGGAAAAATGTGGCATTGATTAATGATGAAAAATTTTGACAAATATTTTTGAAAGAAGCACATGGTAGAGCATGATAGACTTTTTGAAGCAAAATCGAACTTACACTCAAAACCTTTGATAAAAAATTTTGCCTTGTGAGTTTTTTAGCCTTAAAAGATACTCCCACAATTGGAGTAATTTAAACCTTCTTTCGGTGTGGAATTCTTTGAATGCATTTAGGCAATTCTTGAAATTTTTTTAGCCTATTTGTAAACTTGAAAATGTCACACCTTTTCACCAAAAAATTGAAAATTGCCCCTAGTTACCCCCTTGAGCTTTGAAACTCTTGTTTGACAGCCCAACTCTACAAGCCAATTACCTTTCGATTTAGCCTTTGACCTTAATTGGACTAGTTGAGTATGAGGAAGGCGGTTGGAAGGTAGTCGGGTAGTTTGGGATTGAAAGGAGTAATCTATTGGGAATATTGAAGGGTGAAAGGAATTGAAACAATAGGCAAAAAATCAAGAATACTAGTCCTCTCCAATTTTTATTTTAAAAAAAAAAAAAGTCGAAAATCGAAAAAAATTAAAAAAATCAGAAAAACAAAAGAAAAAGTTAGTTGTATATACTCAATTGATGCTTTTAATTTGGAGAGGCTAGTAATAAAAATGCCTTTTGTAGAAATTCAAATGAAAATACACTCCAAATGAGAATTGAGAGAGCATTTAGGTTGTGGAAATTGTGGTAGGGAGAAGAAATCAATTTTTGAGATTGGTTTACTAAGAAAATATAGAGTGAGATTGAGTGACCACTGTTTGAGGGGTAGATGGGTAGTGCACGACTCATTTAGTCCGTTTTATAGTCACTTATACCAGAAATTTTCCCACCTTACCCCAAGCCAACATTACAACCTATTAAAGACATTTTTTATTCGTTGTCACACATGTCGGTATACATCAAAGTTTAGATGATTGGCAAGCCTATGGTAGGCATTTTATGCATTTCAATGTGAGCGTATACACTTCTCTTTTGATACACTTGAGAGTCGAGAGTTACACTCACCGTGTGAGGATCCTAAGTTGAGAGTGTTTTGTCTCGAGAGTAGTGGATCTAGTCTATCACACATGCTCATTTTTATCATGATCTCTTACTCTTATTCATGAAAATTCTGAAATCAAATGCCACTAAACTTTGCCCTAAACACGTGTCCTTTTGTCTTTCTCTTTATTGTTCGGGACGAACAAGTTTTAAGTTTGGGGAGATTTGGTACACGTGTTCCGTGCACGCACTTTAGGGCACTTTTAGTGTCATTTTAGTGTCAATAATGTGCATAATTATGTGTATTTAGTGCTTTTATATAATAATGGGCAAAATAATGCGTTTGTGCTATTTTTGTATTAAGACAGGTGAAAAAAGGGTCGAAAACGAACATCAAACGACCACAGAGTCGAGGGATCGATCGAGGCAGCAAAAGAAAGGGCCAACTGAAGATCTCGGCCGAGACATGATGCAAATCTCGGCCGAGATGAGTCTCCAGGGGATTTCATGAAGAATTGCAAAATCGAAGATCTCGGTCGAGATACAATCCAATCTCGGCCGAGATGAGTCTCCAGGGAATTCTTGAAGAATCTCAAAGATGAAGATCTCGGCCGAGATGAGTCAAATCCCAAAAAGCCCTAATTTTCTCTTTTCACGTCTCGGCCGAGATGCAACCCAATCTCGGCCGAGATCAGCCTTCGATCCAAAATTCCTGAAAGTCCTTTTTCACGTCTCGGCCGAGATTTACTATCCTGTTTTGAAATCCTGAATACGTTTTTGCCTATTTTTTATTAGCACTTTCTCTCCTTATATATATCATCCCGTTCGAATTTAACATAACTTTTAGATAACTTTTGACACCTTTTTGATACTTGGAGAGAACTATTTAGCCACCAAGGAAGGAGATTGGACTAGAGATTGAATGATCATCTTCTCCAATTGACATTTTTTGATTCATCCAAATCAATATCATGTTTCTTTATTTTTCCATTTATTTTCTGATTGTATTAGTTAATATGGGTGGCTAGCACCCTTAGTTCATCCTTGATCATTGTGGAACCTTGAGTCGAGACATTGATGTGAATATTACGGTTAATGTTACCGAGATTATTGTGTATTTAAGTGTTTTGTGTTATTTGCTCTTATTGACTCACATTTATGAATTGATTATTGGTTTGATCACCCTTTAAGGGATTTGTGAATGTGTTGCTAGAATAGGAGATTACTATCCGTAATTGTAGGATTTTCGATTCCCGTATAGCAAATAATAGTTATTTATTGGGGATAACACAAAGTTCAACCACTAAAACCGAGCTTTCGAGTTTTATGTTGAATTTATCTCGTTGTCCTAGTGTTTAATGCTTTTGGTGATTGAATCTAAGAGAGCTTGTTCGAGGATTCGGTTAAACTGAATAGGGTTAGTCGAAGAGCTTATTTTGATTAACTAAGATTAAGGGACAACAAGGCTATTAGAGCTTGTTAATAGTCATGAGATAAGGGCTTGAATCACAATTCAGTCGGGCATTCACAATAGTTGCATCAATTGTCTAAGACCAAGGGGAAGCATGATCAAGGGTGACTTGTTTTACTATTTGAAAACTAAAATCGAAAAAGATCTCTTCTATTGTTTTTGGGTACTTGTTTCTTTTAATTGGGTTTAGTTGCTTTTAATTGTCACTAGTAGATTGTTAGTTCCTTATCAATCCCCCCTCGTTATTACTTTCTTAAATATTTATTTCTTGCATAATTGATCATAAACTGCTCGACATCAAAATCAAAACTGTTCGGTCGTTCCCTGTGGGATCGACCCTTATTTACCATTCTACTCAGTAGGATAGTCAGTAAGGTTTAAGTGTATTCTTCATACACATTTAATTTGGTAGTAAGAAACGACGCTACCATTTATCAACAACCCCTCAGAACCTAACCTATAATAAAACATTCATTTCTCTCTCGTCCACAACCCAGAAAATACATTTTCATACTTTATCAATAACCCAACACAACCCAACATTTTAATAAATATTAATTTCTTTTATCCAAATACATAACCTATTTTCCGATAAAATCAATATTTTTGCTAACGTCATATTTCGGGCCCGGGTCAGCCGGCCCAAAATTAGTCGGGCCGGGGCCCGTCGGATTTTTGGTCAATCGGGCCCGTCCAGTCGGCCCAAATAGTACTTCGGACCTACATTTCTATGGCCCGGTCCATCTAAAATATCGGGCTTACATCAGTTCGGATAAAAAATATATTGATTTCTAAACTAGTATATTGAATTTGAACAAAATATATTGATATCTAACTAGTACTCCCTCCGTTCCATAATAATTGACGTTTTAGGAGGTTCTTTTCTTTTCTTATTAATTGACGTTTTACACTTTTTTCACTAATTCTACCAGTTTTCTCCCTAGACTCAATCCTTAAAAATCTCTACTTTTAAATCTATCAGAAATATCTTTATTTGGTTAAATCTTTATCCCCTAAAATATTCCCGCTTATTATAGCGCATTCTTCCCCCTCCCTCCTTAATCCAGGTTTTTTTCCATCTTCCCTCCTTCATTCCCCAATTTAAATTGAATAAAATAATTTCCCTTATTTTTTCGGTCAACGTTTTTTTCCATCTTCCCACTTTCATTCCACAATTTAAATTGAATTAAAAAAAAAAAATCCCTCTTTTTTCTTTAAGTATTTCCCTCCTTTTTTTTTTTTTTTTTACGTAATAATGTTTTTAAATTAGATACAGATGGGTAGTGGTAATACTCCAAAGCATGAAGAATGCAAATATGAAGACAGAAGATTTAAAGACCGACATAGTTTTGCATGCTGAACGTGCATTTGAGAAGACTGACAAAAGAGATTCGAAGACATGTGTTGTGAAGACGGAAGAGAACCAAACAAATATACTCAATCTACATGATGATTATGAATTTGATTTGAACAAATTCTACATTGATGAAGGAGAGATCCATGTCAACCCAGAAATTCAGAAAGTGATTGTAACTTTCCTGAAAATTTTTCTTCCAAAATTTTTCTAATTGTGAAGTCAGTGTTAGGTTTTTTTTTCCTACAAGTTGGTAGCTGGGATAAACGAGGTGCTTTTTCATTTTTTTTTGTTAAATTTGTGGATTCTTATTTTGTTTCATCAGCATATCAATTCTCCTTTTATTCAGTTTTAAATTTGGATTCTTATTTTGTGCAAAACAATTAATGCTTTATTGCTAAAACGATAGATTCCGAATAAATATTAAGTTGAAACAAGTATAGTTCTATGAAAAGTAAATGTTGCCTGATGGAATTGTATAGACTACATTTCTGATGGAATTATATAGACTACATTTCTAAATAGTTTAAATTACTTATGGAATTCTATAGACTACATTTCTAAGAAATAGCTTAAGTTAGTTATGAAATTGTATAGACTACATTTGTAAGAAATAGTTTAAGTTAGTTATGGAATTTTGTAGTCTAATTCTACATTTCTAAGAAATAGCTTAAGTTATTTATGGAATTCGCTAGTCTACATTTCTAACAGATAATTTGATTTAATGATACAATGGGGGAAGTTAAATATAGCCTTATGGAATTGTCTGGATATATGTCTAATTGTATTATCCAGAATTGTCTAGTATTGAGAAGCATACAATGAATGCTCTAAAAAATAGACATTATGTAGTACATCCATGAGATTTTTGTGTATGTTAGTTGTAGGATGGAAGATGGATATGTGTGAATATGATAGCTATAGAATAGAGGCTATGCTTATAATCAATCAAAGGAAATGAAAAGTGGAGTATTCATATGTCTAATTTTTCACGTAAGTTTTAGAACCAATTCTTAATTTTTGAGTATAGTAAAACTAATGAATTAATTTAAAGGGAAAAAAACTCTTCCCTAAATTTCTATATACAATGCATTACAAGTAATCACTTTTAGACAAAATAAAACTTTTATTCATTATTCCTAACTCGCGCTAGCATATCCATTACATTTTGTACAAGAACCGAATCACAAGCAATCACTCTAGGAAGATTACCTTCCTTTTCCAATCCAACTTTATTTATATGGGGAATTTTATACTTATTAGAACCTCCAACTTTCATAATCTCTCGCATGCAAAGTTGCAGACTCAGGAAAACATGGTCTATTTTTCTTGTAGAGTATTCATCAAAAGACTTTTGGACTGCATGAATAAGATCTTCTACGGTGTTCGTACGCATCTTCTGTTGTAATGATTGAATGGCGCTAAAGAATCCAAGATCCAGAATATTTAAATCAGGAGAGTTCGATGGTTGACATACTAATCTAATGTCAAAACCATTTTGTGAAGCGGCTGTTTGAAACTCTACATCATTTGGATTAACATGAGTCCTTGCATTGTCTTGTTGAATGAAGATAGTTTTATCTATATCCTCTGTTGGCCACACCTCTCGAATCTTAGGTAGAACCTTTTGAATTAAATATGCTTTTATTGTCTCCCTTTTGACTGATGTAATCGGTTTGATCTCCAAAGTCCCTGCATCTCTATTTCTACTTCTTCTTTGAGCCGGTTGTATGTTAATAAAAGGAAAGACTCCTATTTTCCCTGAAAACACTTCATTTCCTTCTTTGTCAAACCTTGGCCGAGTCATTGCAACTAGAAACATTACTTTTCCGATAAAGTTCTTACTTTGACAAGTGCGCAAAGGTTCTTCTTCTTGAGGGAGCAAGTAATAAGTTTCACGTTGTTTTGTCATATAAAACCATTTTTCATCGATATGCACCATATTGTACATACCAACAAACTTCGGTTGGTGGGGAAAACTGTTTGGTTCTAACATTGACATGAAAAATTGTAAACGGGCTCTTTTATGTTCCTCTTTCAAATATGGCTTGATGGAATTTGAGTGGCGCCGAAGAAGGCCTCGTTTCACCATTCTGTACAATGTCGTTTGACTCAACCCCAACTTAGTGGCAAGTGATTTCAAAGTTGTTCTTTCGCGAAAAGGGGCTGCAGCCACTTGATTAAGATCAACCTGAACTATTTTCCGTCCGCTATTCCCACGACGTCTATGGGACACATCAGCTCCTAACGCATTTGAAGTTTCTTTTGCTCTTTTCCAAATCCGTTGAACTGTTCGTATAGGACCTGAAAACAGGGTTGACACCTGTTTTGTTGTATCTCGTTTCAATTTTCCGTTGACACTTCTTGACAATAAGGCATTGTAAATTCTCAATCGTTCTGCATTAGAGCATATTTTCTTCTTTTTGGAAACATGAGATGCTTCTGAATTTTCTGTAAATAACGTAACATAAAAAACCTAAAAGATAAGAAAAATGTGGTGCAATAAATGGAAAGAAGAGATCGAGCAAAAAGCAGATAAAAGATTAACAACTCAAAAATGAAGAAAGAAAAAAAATGTGAAATGATTCCCACTATAATTTTAATTGAAAAAAAAATCCAAACAAAAAATTCTAATTAAATCAAATAACTCTTGATAGATCAGCTTATTTTTTTTTTGGAAATATTAGTACCAGATAATCTTCTCAATAGAGCTAGTCAAATGACACTTGATAGATCAAATATATATTTAAAAAAAAAAAGGAGGAGTAATTTATACTACCCGTATTCATAGTGGGAACATCTTCATCTTCATCTTGTATCTGATCATCCTCTTCATTTCCATCTTCTAGCTGATCAACCTCTAACTATAAAAATGGAGACTGGAAATCGTGATTTGAGTCCACAGACAAATTAATTAAAAGAGTTCCTTCTAATGATGATGTGACGATCACTGGTAATGAACCATTGATCTCCACATTGGTCTCGATCTCCACTGGTACAGAGTCATTGAATGCACTATCATTCTCGATCTCTACTGGTACAGAACCATTGATTTCACTATCATTCTCGCTCTCGATTTCCACTGATATAGAACCATTGACATCAGGAAACTCTTTTTCATTGATTCCATTTGAATTATCATTATCATTAGCCATGGATACGTTTGTTTTTTTTAGTTGTAGTTTATCTCTTTATATAAACAAAAATAAATAGCAACATATATATTTTTTATTTTTGATTCTTTTTCATTTTGGCTCCAAATATGAATTTGGGAGAGAGACCAATTCAAATTTCAATTTTTCGGATACAAATTTAAATTTAACGAAGCTGAAAATCTCGAAAAAAGTTTGAATTCGAATAGAGAGATAAATTCAAATTTCATTCACTGAATAATGCAAACATGATTTATACAACAATAAAACATGAACATATCAAGAGCCTATCCAAAATCCAAAATAGAACAGCAGCAGAAAACACACCGATCTCCACTGGTAGCAGAAATGCACCAACTGCCCCGCCTATTAAAAACAGAACAGTAGCAGATAAAAGAACGGGACAGTAGCAGAAATTAAGCCAACGGAACAGTAGCAGAAACGCACCAACTGCCCCGCCGCCGCCGCCGCCTTCACCACGATCATATCCTCCACGGTCGTTTCCTCCATAACCGCCACCGCCGCGGACACCATCTCCATCGTTACCACCGCTGCGACCACCACCATAGCCGCCTTTGCCCTCACGGCGATCATAACCTCCATCGTTTCCTCCATAACTGCCCGCCGCCTTCACGACGACTATATCCTCCACCGTCATTTCCTCCATAACCGCCACCGCCGCCCTTACGGCGACCATACCCTCCATCGTTTCCTCCGTAACTGCCCCGCCGCCACCGCCTTTACAACGACCATATCCTCCACCGTCGTTTCCACCATAACCGCCACCACCGCCCTCACGGCAACCTCCGCGGGATCCTCCACCGCCGCCACCATGAAATTAAGCCTCGTTGACACCCGGAAAGATCTAGAATTGAGTTCGTATTTTGGGGGAAGCAGGAAACTATCATTGAATGGAAAAGGTAGATCTCAACAAGGAGCTTACTGAGGATATTGCTCGCGAGTCGCTAATTGCAATCTCTTATAAAGTACTTGACACTGATCTACCTGCTGCAATGTCGCCCAAAATTGCCAATGGTGGGAAAGACACTGGACCTCGGGGTGGTGATGGAGACGAGAAATACAGGTCTGAGTTGATCTCTATTTCTTACTCAGCATCACCAGATATGAAAGTGCTACCTCAGCCGTTGCCTGTGGATCTTGATGCATAACGTTGGCTCTACCTTCTATACATAGCAAAGATGTAATTTTGTGCCAAGAATTGTAAACAAGGGAATTTGGTACTTTGTGTTAGTGATCTATCTTCATTCAGAAGATGTAAAATTTGTGGCAAAACATTGTGAAAAACTTTTATTTTGAGTGAAAGCTTTTTTTGCCGGAGTTTCACTCTCCAACGGTGGTAAGAGAAGATGGAATTTCAGAGAGAGAAAAGATAAATATTTAAAGATGCTAAATTTTAGGAGTCATATAAGAGAGATAAATAATTAAGTGAGGGATAAATTTGTCAAAAATTTTCATTCTTAATTCTTCCCTTTCTTTCTAAAACGTCAATTATTATGGAACGGAGGGAGTATAAAATAATTCACTACATCAATTTGTTTCCAACTCACTAAATGTGTTTTTAAAAATTGTATAATAACTAAATATAAGATTCTTTAATTATTTAGATTAAATATAACTAACTAAAAAATAATGAATAATGTAATTTTTAATTCTTATTTAAACTAATCTTTACGGGATAATATATATTTAAATTTATAACTTGTTCGGTACGATTCAGTATAATTTTCGGTTTGGAAAATTAAGAAATATCCAATTCCGTAATAAGTAAATAATCGGTTCAGTTAGGTTTAGAAATGTTAAGTAGTCGACGGATATTTTCGAGTCGTAACTAATTCAGTCCGAGTTTCGATCCAATTTCGGTAATCTCCAAGCTCCATGCACAACCCTAATGTCAATATTAGGTTCTACTTGTAGAGAAAAAATTAAGAATTTCTAAAAAAAAAAAATTATTTTTTGTAAAATAAAAATATTAAATATTTTATAAATTTATTATTAAAATTATATCCAATAAATAATTTAATACGACCAAAGGGGTAATGATGACATGTGGCAGGTTGTGGAATAGGATTGGGTTGTGGAATAGGTTGGTTGACCAACCTATTCCATAACCCGGTTGTAGAAAGGTCATGAGAAAAAAGGCGTTTACATTTTCATTTAATGGTTGAATTATGGTTTCGTTTACCCCAGGGTCACCAATAAACCTAGTCTAATTAATAATCAATTATTCACTAACTAACTCTTACACACATCAAATCAACTTTAACACATTTTATATTATAATCACCCCCACAACCTAATCTCCACCAATATAAACAAACACTCACTTATTTACTCCAACCTCCATATTCTATTATATTTCCCACAGCCTACAGTATTCCAGTCACCCATAACCATAAACAAACAACACCATAAAATGATGAGAGGTACAAATCAAAATAGATAAAAATTTAGCATAAATAAATATAATATCCTCACAAAATTAAAACAAATCATTCACAATTTGTATATATAAATAATTGAATTTACATAATTTATGGTCATTATGATATCTCTTGTAAAAAATCCAAATAAGAAAAGTTTCACAAGAAAAAAGAAAGAAGAATTCCAAAAGAATTGAAACCCCTAATTTGGACCAAAAAAAAAGAATCTACAATTTTTTTGTAATTTTTTTTTTCCGGGAAGTTTCTATTTATTTTCACTACAAGAAAACTTACTTTTGGTGAGGAAAAAATAGTGAGAGTAAGAAAAAACTCTCACTAAAGGTCCTATTTAATTGGCTTTTGTGAGAGTAAAAATGTACTCTCACTAAAACATTATTTTTTGGTGACAAAAATCATAATTAAAAAAAGAAATAAAAAACTTACCGTTACTAATTGTTTTAGTAAAAATTGGGCGCCCTTTCTTTCCCACCAATTCTGAAAAATACCGTAACTATTACTAAAAGAAAAATTAAAAGAATATTATCCAAGGCCAAACACTCCAAATTGAGGGGCAAAGATATATACAATTCTCTCTCTCCTTTCCCCTTCTTCGTCTACTTTCCCCTTCTTCGTCCAGAAAACCCTTCTTCGTCCAGAAAATCCTTCCATTGCTCCAGCTGCTACTGCGTCGGAATCCTTCCATAGCTCCAGCTGCTACTGCGAAACCCTTCAATTGCTCCAGCTGCTACTGCGTCGGAACCCTTCCATTGCTCCAGCTGCTAATGCGTCGGATTATTACTATTCGCTGTCGCCGGTTTAGCAACAAGTGTGGAGGTACGATTTTGTTTCTCTCTCTCTTCCTCTTTCTTAAAACCCCAGGTCTATCTCTACTCCTAATTTCGTCTCTCTGTGTTTTAAACTGTGCATGGTGTAATTGGTATGCCTTCCTCCATTATCTGAAAGTTCCTGTCAAGATTCCGCGACTTTTTCAGTTAACAGGTATGAAGAATTTCTAATATCCTTCTTCCATGTAATGTCTCTTGCTTAGATATGAATCTTTGGTCTGATGTAGCCTATTTTATAAATCTGCCAATTTTTTGTTTATTTGAGTTCTCTCTTTTGATTTTTTCGTGAAAAAAACATACATATCTCGTTATGACTACCCTTTACGGGTCATTCTGATCTGTTCCGTTCCTCTGGAATAAGGCAATTTTGATAGATTTTCTTAATTTGCCTCAGATTGTGCAACACACTTTGTCATGGAGATAGGATGAAAGTGTTGGTATATACTGAAATTCCTATTGAGCAATTGAAGATGCAGGGAGAATCTTCTTGTGCAGAACCGTAATTAAGCCGGACTGCTGAGTTAGCTAAGCGTCTCTCTCTCTCTCTCTCTCACATAGTTGTGCACTGATTTTTGCTATTGTGTTGTTTAGGATATGTGGAAATGAGTAACAATTGTAGCCTGCTTGATAGGATAATTGTGGTATCAACACCAATTTGGGTATAGGACTGAATTAGCTACAATCGAGATTGGTCATCATCATATGTTTCATTTAAGATATTTGTTTCATTGTTACTTGGCACTGATTTTACATTTTTTTCTTGTCTGGTTTTTATCTTCAGTGAGACTTTCATGCATTTCATTCTGATTTTGTTTTATTCTCAGTTTTACAATTTGATTTTAACCTGTGAATATGATATGGCTAAATGCATCTCTTCCTCCAACAGAATCTACGTTACCATTATTATGTTATTTGTTTTATGCTTCTAAGGTAGAGGGATATAAGTAGATATCATTTTTTTTTTTTCAGAAAATTAAAATTTATGCCTTCCTCAAACAATCTATATTGCCACATTGATAAAAAAAAAATTGTATCCGATAAATTTTCTTGACAACATTTTGTTATATTACTAGACGTTTGTGATGGGCGAAACTAAATTATATGAAATAAAAAACAAAATCTTGAACATAGTATAACCCTATTAGATATACATTTAGTGAGAAACATACAATGTGAACAGATTTCAATTAACTGAGACACACATCTGTCAAGTTGTTGTTTATCTTGCTAAAATAGGGCTGTCTTTGTGATTTTTGCTGTAAAATTTTAGTTGCAATTTGATGCTTCTTTCACTTAACGTTGGTAGCAACTTCCAGCTGCAAATGGACGGTTGAACTGTTCTTGATTCTGCAATTTTGCAGACCTGCTGTACCATGCTGCTTCATTTCTTTTATTTCAGTCTCCTCTCCTCACTGTTGCTTTTAAGTATGCAAGTAAATGAGTCTTAAGTCAACAATGATGTGCTGACGAAAATAATATAATATGAAATGTGGTTAAAAGAAATTTTTTATTCATACCAAACCTGCCTTCGAGAATCATTCTTTTGTTTTGGGAATTTAAAGCCTATTTCTATAGTTTTAATGGCCTGGACTCTTTCACAATTCAAAACAATAGAAATATTATATTATCCTAAGCCTATATTTAATTTATATCGATGATGAGTGCAATTTATGCACAAATTAATTAAATATAGCTAATTATGACAATATTGCTTAGAGAATATAACAAAATCAATTAAATTAAGAAGCTAAATATTATAGAATTATGCACTTATCACAGACTATTATGTATTTAAAAGTAAAACTGATATGATGAAATGGGAAAGTTTATCTGTATAGGGGCGGTTCTAATTTACGGATAAAGGTAATTGATTTGTAAATTATTTGTACTTTTGAACCAAAAAGAAAATATAACTGAATGCATATTTAATCGACATGTGTAAATTTATGTAGAATGATTGTAGTAGCGACATGTGTCCTAATATCCTTTGACCTTCTCTTGCTTTAATAGTAAAGGGGGATTATTATTATTATTATTATTATTATTATTATTATTATTATTATTATTATTATTATTATTATTATTATTATTATTATTATTATTATTATTATTATTATTATTATTATTATTATTATTATTATTATTATTATTATTATTATTATTATTATTTTGTTTAAAATGTAATGTTGACATGTCGAAATAATGTTTCAAATAATGTAATAAATTAATATAATAAAAATCATGACTATTACCACGATATATGTATGACATATAAACAACTAATAATTCTACAAATCTAAAGATGATATATTTCTAAAAATTTGCATAAAATCAGTGTAAAAGAATATTCAAATAAAAAAATATTTAAATTATTCGATGATAATGTTTGTTGAAGTCTTTAATTATCGGTGGTTTCGAGGATGATTTGCATATTTACTTGTTTTGCCCCTAAAAAAAGCATCATTACATGTTTTAAATATTAGTCTTTTGTGATGTACATTATCCTTTCCACTTCAAAAGAATGTGATTTAGTTGTATTTGTCGCTAAATAGTAGAGTAAAATAATCCACCATGTAAAATGTAAGAAGATCCAAATTTATATGTTCGAAGTAAAATCGTATTATATGATATAAACGTGAAAATAACCGGTCTATTCCACTTCATTAAAATTATAAGTGAAAATTATGTCTATTCCATGTAAAATCGATATCACATTTACCAACACATCCAAAAAATTTAATTCACCTAGTTCATGATCATGGGAAGATTGTACATCCAAGTAAAACTATAATGTGTATTAAAGGGTTCTCGGTTGATGCAGGTTTGTTTGTTGTCCATTAATGCATTATGGTTTGTTCTTCCATAAGAAGACAACTTGCTTTATTCACTTTATTGTGTATTATTGATTCTTATTCCATAAGAATGCAAGACCGCATCAGCATGCTCCAAAATACTCCCATCTTGATATTCCATAAATAAAAATAACAAGAGTTAGTAACATGTGAAATCAACATGGATCCCCCCATTCGAAATCTGCCCCTTTATAGGGCAAAGTCATGGATGCAAAAAGTGGCCGAGATATGAACCATAAGCTTCCTAAGCTTATAGCCCCCGGGACGTTGAGCAAATGGCGTGGACAAAGATGTTTTGCACAACAACCTAGTGACATCAGGACTCCTTCACAATCTGTAAGAGGAAAAGTTCACGAAATCGAAAGCACAATTTATCCAAGGCCAAGTAAGAATTTATGCAGCCTTCTTATGTTCTGAAATTTATGATTTTAAGCACATGAGCATGATATATATGCATCCTTACTTCAATTTTCAGAAACCAACGATTTTTAGACATGGATCTGAAATTGTTGTAGTCTTACATCTTGTTTTTTTTTTTTTAATTTATAATGTTAAGACCATTTCTGAAATTCATGCAGCCTTACATCTTATTTTTCTGAAATTGATTGCCCTAAGAATATGGATCAGAAATTTATGATGGCTCACTTCTTATTTTCTTACTTCTACTGATGTTATCTCAATAGGTGAAAACCCAACACAAGCTCTAATCATGCATTATGGAGAATTAGAATACGAAGAGTGTGATTTCAACGAAGATAGTTCTTACTTGGACATATTGAACATATGCAAAAGGTTTGTTGATATCTATTCTATTGGTATCAAAGTCACTGATGGAGATGGGAAAACCGTGAAAAGTGATCGTGATGTTCTAGCTTTAATTGATATACATGAGTTTTGTCCTCAAATCCATGTCTACTTGGAGGAGGATCCAAAAGCAGATCCTCTAAATTTCAAAATGCCACATGATAATCCAACTTTTAGTATCTTCTTATGATGTCATTTTTTCGTAGATATAAATTTCTGTTATATTTGCTCTACTTTTAATCAGTTTTACAACATATATAGTTTCAAGCACCACATCAGTTCCAAAGGTGACAAATGTGAAGATATTGGGTGATCTGATTGCAAACAAAAGGGTTAAAGTGCGTGGCATTGTTGTTAGGGGAACTGAAAAGGCAAGTACAGCTCAATTATTCATTACCACATCAAAGACCTTTGGTACAGAGGATGAACTCCAAGCTGTTAGCCAAGCCAATACTAAAAAGGCAAGTGACTTTGTAGTTAGATTCAAATCGAAGTAGCTTTATTTTTCTTTATACCTTTGCCACCTGCCAATTCTCGGATCACAAGCATTGGCGCTGCATATATTTCCAATTCAACCAAACTAATACATTTGAAATAAGACTTAGATATTTATTTGTTGGAAGCATTAAGAATTCATACTTTGAAGTTCTTATAATACCCTTAATGTTTCTACTTTAAATACAAACAAAATCAGTAGCACTTGACCATTCTCTTTCTATTCTTTTTATTTCTTTATATGGTAGGAGAAATAGTAGCAATACGATACATATTGAACATATTTTCTGTTGTTGGCAGTCGAGAAATAGTAGCAATAGTAGCTGTTTTTGTATTGTCAGATAGGATGGTTGAGCGTAAGTTTATAGAATTTTCTTCTGATTTGTAAATGATGATTATGTAGATTGTAACTATATCTTGATACTTTGTATTATCCCTAAACTATATTCAGCAGATTCATCTCCTGAAAAGGAGAAAAATGTTAGAGGAGCCAACAAGAATAAGAAAGTTGCTATGCTGAAAATTGGAGAAAAGCTTGATGTTGTATTTTACAATAATCGTCCAGTGGGGAAAAATCATGAGACTTGGTCAAGACACTTGGGGAAAATAGTACGTGACCGAAATATTTGTCCCGTACAAGTGCAATCATGGAATGAAATCGGGCCTAGAGAAAAGGAACACATGTGGGAGGCAGTTAAGGTAAAACCATTCTATATTACGCCTTGACTTTGGAAATCAAGTTAATTGTAAAAGTTTGTGTTAATTTCTTTATGTATTGGTACAGGAATGTTATAACAATCCCGATATAGAACTATATCGGGATAGTACTCTTGATCATATGGGTAGTTTGTGGTCTGCGTGGAGGTCAAGATTGTACATGGAGAATGTGAAACCTTGCAAAACTAGAAATCATTTATGAAAAGGTGTTAGTTTTCTAACGTGACTTATTGATCTTTATATGAAAGCTCGGTACTTTAAATTTATCTAATTATTTTATTTCTCACTTGTAGGGTGGTAAAGATAACCAAACACCTAATTTGGGTGTAATTTTCTTCGAGACAAGGAAGAAAAATGGAAGGTTAACTGGGACTGAAGTAAACAATAAATACGTAAGTATTACCGATTTGCTATCCATTTACTGTTTTACTTGTTTGGGTTTTAAGACTTTAAAACCATGTAGGAAGAAATTGTGAAGACTGTCCAATCGAATCCATCACTTTCCAATTTGGAAATTGCTGAAAAACATTTTGGACCACAACGCCACGGTCAAGTATATGGCTACGGAGGTGGTATGAAAAGAAAACACTTTGATGATTCAAAATCAACCTACATCAAAGAACTGCAGGATAGGCTCCACGATAAGGAACAAGAAAATTGTAATCTCAAGAAGCGTATGGATGGGCTTGAAGGTAGGTTGGATCGAATGGAGAAAGATCATAATGAACCAACTTCAGTTACAACTACGACTAACAATAACATTCAAGAGGTACAATTAACATTTGGTTTGAATTCTTTTGTCTTATAGGATTGAAAAAACTTAAGGCGACACTAACATTTGCATATTATGTTGTAGAGCAATCTCAACGAGGATCGAATGTGACAAGATGAGGAGACCTACGATCCGAGAGTGCATTTTGTTTTGCAAGAGGTATGCATTCTCTCCTAATACAAGTCTTGTTCTATTCCGATGGTGTGTAGTTAAAATATATTTTTTATGCAATTTGATTACCTAAGACCATGTTAGTGGTCCTTGTTGGATCCGATTTAATGTTAAATGATTTGTTGTTCGAATGATTGTCTGTTGCAACTTCAAAATGATGAGTTGAATTCATGCCTTAGTTTCTAGCAGTATGTATTGGTTGACGGGTGATTCAATTGTTAGGTAATATATGTTTGAGTATATACATATAGCTGTTAGTTAATGTATTACACGAGTGGCACTATGTATAAGTTGTTTTCTACTTTTTATTAATTATTTTTGTGTATAATAGTTTATATGAGCTTTTAATCTTTACTACATAAGTTAGTGTTTTATGGCATGAAGAATGGATAGCTACATAAGTTCAAATGATAAGAGCTTGAGCAGCAGTTGATGTTCGTATCTCTTTTTGGTACTTGGGTATTACTTAGTAGTAGCAGGATAATTATAGTTAATAAGCAATCTCAATACTTACTTCATTGGTTTATGAAAAATTACACCTGAATGTTGGTGAAATTGTATCCATGTGTTTTTTAGTAATGTATTAATTTGTGGTTGTTGTTATGTTATTAGGTGGAAGCTATATGATGGAAAAAGTAAGAATCTGAAGCAGAACTACAACAATTCGAGATTGGAAACTTTTTGTCAAGCAGTTTAAATACTTTATCTTTGTCTGCTTAAAACTCATAATTTATTTTTGTATTACTTTTACCATCAAATAGCGTGAAGTGCTTTTGTTAAACATTGTATCTCTTCATAAAAGTATTGGTTAAACATTACTTCCGTTACCACTTGCTTGTTTATTAATTAAAATTAGCTTTATTGATTATATATCGTTTTATACATTTAAATTATCATAGTTCCGTTACCACTTGCTTGTTTATTAATTAAAATTAGCTTTATTGATTATATATAGTTTTATACATTTAAATTATCATAGTAATCCATTGTGACGAAGATGATGATGATGATGATGATGATGATGATGATGATGATGATGATGATGATGATGATGATGATGATGATGATGATGATAATAATGTGTAGCTTTTTTATATAATGAGGGAGAATTTTCTTAAAAAATTATAACATTTAGTGACGGGATGTGATATATATAGTGAGAGTAATAATTAGTTAACAGCTACCTTATAATGAGGGGAATTAATTCTATTAGTGACAGTATTTTCCGTCATTACAAATATAATTAGTGACAGTAGAATTTCTTTCACTATTTGTGTTTTTAGTGACGGGACCGTATCCCGTCACTATATACATTTAGCTACGGAAGCGATAGCCAGAGGCCGTGACGGGAGATCACCCGTCACTGAAAGTCTTTTGTGACGGTTTTTTTATTTTTACCCACAGTTTTTCCTGTCACTAAAACTAACTTTTCTTGTAGTGTTTCTAAACGGAATTTTATTTGTTTAGGGAATTTCTTCTATTTTAAAAATTATTTTTTCTGCAATTTTTCTTTTTGCTTTCGCAATGTTTCTTAATTCATTTTTTATAAGGTATTTTTTTTTTAAATTTCTTCTTTTTCTTATAGTTTTTCTTTTTGCTTCCGCAATTTTTATCTTAATTCATCTTATTTGTATTTTCTAATAATATTTTAATTCTTGTTCTTCTTTTTAAATTTTATTCGATTTTTTTCTGGAATATATTTTTTAGAATTTTTCCTTTCCACAAGTTTTTAAAATTATCTAGTGATTTGGAAAAGTTTACCCTCGTACCTTTAATAAAAGAAGGAAAAAATCAGCTAGAAATAAAAATAGTCTGACAAGGAAAATGGGCAAGGGAAGTAGTGAGTATAGTTTGTTGAATATATAAATAAAATTTACTTTCTATTACCTGTTATAGTAAATAAAGTTGTAATTGTATCACTACAATGGTTACATTTTAGAATTTTCCTAAACTTAAAGAGTATTTTTACCAATTTTTCCTTTTATAAATTACTAGATGTTCTCCCGTGCTATGCACGGGATTAATATATTCTGTTATATTAATAAAATATAATGGAGTTATGTCATATACACTACTTCAGAATATAAAGTAGGATACGTGTCAATAAATTAATCTATCAATATATTATTATTTAATCATTTTTCTTCCCCTTCCATGTCATATCATATATGTATTTATTTATTTATTTATATATTTTACTTTTAATATTATAATAACCATAAAAAATATATTTCACATTTAAAAAATTAATATTTTACTTAAACATATACATCATGGATGTGAAATCGAAGATCGTGAAAATAAGATTAACTAAATATAATTTTCGTAGAAAATGGAGTTGAGACGAAAAAGTTATTACACTTTTAAAATTCGAGGGGAAAAGTTATTACACTTCCTTATAATTAGGGATAGATAATTGAAGATAATTAAAATAATTTAAGAAAATACGTGTCAAAAGTAGAAGAAGCTATTTTTAAGGTGTTTAAACACACCAAATGACGATACGTGTCTGTCGATTCTCCTTTAATAGTAAAGGGGGATTCGGTGCAGATGATCAATTAATAATGCATTACGCAAAGACATTCGGGGTTACAATCGTCATTGTGGTTTTTAAGCAATACAGGGGGCTTTCTTCTTTTCTTTTTTTACTTGTTTTTTATGAGAATGATAAAAGTTCTTTCGCAAAATGGAAGAAAAAATTGCTAATTTCCACAAATTTTACATAAAACATATTTAGATTTAGAACTTAAAATATAACGCGATTTTTAAGCATAATTATTGATTTCATTCTATTTCGATCAAAATAATTTAAATGTTCTATTTTGGTCATAGAAACGAAATACTTTGGCAGTCATTCCGTTTCGGACAACTTCTCAACATTTTGATACCGAAACGGGTAAATGCTAACAAAATTCACGAGATAAGAATGGTTTGAGTTGTAATATTTTCTCTGTAATTTTTTTTGTTATTTCTCATACAAACCTATTTACATATGTGTATTTAAATGAAAGGTTAACAATATTATAATAAAATACACATAACTAATGTTTGACTGATTTTAGTTATTTATTCATTTCGAATTAAGTGAAGTCTTAAATTTATAGATCAAAATTGTGAATGCTAATTGCATAAACCTAACAAAATTAATATATATTTCGAGAAAAAAAAAATAATATTTAATTAATATATATATATATTACTCGAAACGAAACATCAAAATATCCCGGTTCCAAAATATCTCCATTTCAATTGCAAATTTAAAACTGCTATCGAAAGGGTAGTAAGAACTTTGTTTTTATGGCCAGAATTCTCTTTATAATAATAATAATTATAATTATAATTATTGATCTGTAGCAGAAAATGTAGGAGAAAGCTGCTCCCAGTCCATACCCTCCAACAGGGCAACGTATAAAGCTGTGGAAATGGCGTTGATTGCACGCCAATTTTCTTTATTTGCTACTCTCTCTCTACAGAATTTTCTAGAATACTATCTGGACCCCCACAGAATTACTCCTCTAGAATCTGACCTAGTATAAATAACATCTCTTCTTCCCAATCGCTTCTTCTTCCATTCTCCATTATTGTTTTCTGCTGATTTTCTGCAACCTCCGCCTCCCTCCCGTTCCAATCCTTTTCTGAATCAGGTACTCCTTTTTTGTCGTGATGTGCAGAACTATGTGTTCATGTCTGTGTTGGTGTTTTATTTATGGAATACGCCTATCTGTTGGGGATGGATATCGGATCTTCCGAATTATGCTTTTATTCTTCATGATGTTCGGTTGAATTTAGCTATGAGGTTTATGAGGACCTTTGCGGCTGATGTCATGATTCATTTTCGATTGTATGTAAATTGTTTGCTCGTAGGTTTAGGGTTCGTTGTGAATCATTAGGGGATATTAATGGCGTCAAAGAGGATACTGAAAGAGCTCAAGGATTTGCAGAAGGATCCGCCGACGTCTTGCAGTGCTGGTATATACATTTTGACTACAATTGTTGGTTATTGTGCACTTGTTAATTAAGTTTGTACACTTGTAAGTGTGATAAATATCTTGTGCTGATGATTGTTGCAGAGGTTTGTTTCTTGGTTTGGTGATTTCTACCGCTATATTCTTTTTCATGTCTTGAACTTGGATGATTTTTGAGCTAAACGTGTGTTCAGATTTGCTTGTGTGCTTTGTGGAAGTATTCTTGTAAACAAATGCACATATCTCTAAATGTGAGTAGATTAAAGTTAGAGCAACTTTGCATTTAACTTTCCGCAGTGCTCCCTTATGATGCTTAAAAGTCATAAACCCTTAACTAACGTTGAATGTGGCAAAATTTTACGAGTTATGATTCTTATGAATGCTTTAGTCCCCCATTTTAAAAATTTAACATGTATTATTTTTTTTAGTTTCCTTGGTAGCTTTGCTACTATATAATTTTATTGTGAAATGTAAATGGATTTATTGACACGCGGACAAGAACACGTCGCGCACAGATATATATATACATATATATATAAATATATATGTATATGTTGCTTCTTACTGGTAAATTCTGTTCAGTAAGTGACCTTGTCGGTTGACAACACTGCTGTGTGATTATTTTCAATGCCATTGACCTGTCTCCTGCTATCTTTCTCTGTTATTCTTTCCCTTGTGTTATTCTTTCCCTTGAATAATACTGTTACTGGTGGTTTGTCTTTTCTTCTGCTCCAATGACCTCGTTTGATATTTCTACTTTGTATGACCACTTATTGCTTGTGACATTTCACGTAATCTGTAGAATGGCCTATGTCATCACCCCACACTTGTGCAACCTTTTTGCCAAATGGACTGATTCCCGTGCATGATCATCTTCATCCTATATACCAAATTCCGTGCTTTATTTAACCCCATCAATCTTCATCTAATTAAATGTAGGTCCTGTAGCAGAAGACATGTTCCATTGGCAGGCTACCATAATGGGGCCTGCGGATAGCCCGTACACCGGTGGCGTATTTTTAGTTTCGATCCATTTCCCTCCTGATTACCCTTTCAAGCCACCAAAGGTATGGCTTTCTTATGTAGGATACTTTGATGTCGGATGCACTGGTAGTCATATTACTTGTCTAGTGTTTGTGAATTGCAACAGTAGAATTTTGTAAGAGGAAATCACAATTCGTCACATTGTGAAGTTTATGGTCATATTTCAATTAGTATATAAAAAGCATTCAGGTGCTATGTAGGTACTCATAATTATTCTAGTTCTATGTAGATCTCAGTCTCTAATAGTGACCTCACAAAGGCTTTAAATATTCTGTTATTACAGGTTGCATTTAGGACAAAGGTATTTCATCCTAACATCAATAGTAATGGAAGCATTTGCCTTGATATTCTGAAAGAACAGTGGAGCCCTGCCTTGACTATATCCAAGGTATTAGTCACTTCTTAATGTTTTGCCTCAGTTATCTCTTTGGCAGTCTTATGAAGGTTTTAATGAGACTGTATGATAATATTGCTAAATGTTATGCTATTAGGTGTATCTAGATGGATGCTTTATTTTCAAACTATCTAGATCTCAGCAAATCCTATAGTTTGCTATTTCTTGTGCTTTTTTACTTCTAAAAGGCGTATAAGGTGTATTTTACTTTCGCTATTTGTTTAGAAGTTGTAGAATGCCAACATTTTGCATCTAAGAGTGTTTCGAATGTTGATAATTCTTCATGTTCTATTTAATGCTAGGTCTTGCTGTCTATCTGCTCTTTGTTGACGGATCCAAATCCGGACGATCCCCTTGTGCCCGAGATTGCTCATATGTACAAGACAGACCGCTCCAAGTATGAGGCCACTGCCCGCAGCTGGACACAGAAGTATGCTATGGGGTGATACTTGACAAATGCCCTAAAAGCTTTGCAACTCAATTGTCTTTCATTTATGTTTGTTCTGATAATAATTGAGTACTGCTTGGTACTTTGATTAGTTGTTAACTCTTGGATTAAACCTGGAATTGTAATCGACCATGCAATATGTGAATATAAAACCCGGACGCTGTTAGAAAAGGATATGTATCGTGTGTCCTGTTTCTGATCATTGCATTATTTCTTTTAAATCTGTTCAATCAAATGGCAACAAAAAGCAGCTCCATATTATTGTGTTTGTGGGTTTTCTAACATAATATATATTCGTATCTGGGTTTTTACAGGGGAACGTTGAGAACTCTGGTTCCTGGCCAGGTAAGTTCTTTATTTATTGATGATTTCATTTTGTTACATGTAACTGTATAATACCTCACAGCAAGACTCATACAACTTAAAATAAGGCCATGAATAGCAAGGCTGCAGCTGTTACTGCTGTGAAAATTGGGGCTGAGTTTAGTCTGAAGCCATGAGAACTGTATTTGCTCACTCCAGTAAAACCTGTAGACAGAAGCATTGTTGCAGTTAGATGTATATGTGTGTGTGTGTGTGTCTGTGGTGTGTAGATGTACCTAGAGCTGTATCACAGCCATCATTGATGGTTTCGTTGAGATCTTTGATCGTAGCATTGTTAGCAAACCAGTAGTCTTTCTTGACCTCGTAAAGGCAGAAGAGCACTGCCCTCGTGTGATCTGCGCAGCCGTTGGGCACACAGAACTTTGGGCCGTCTTCATGGGTTACATTGAGCCACCCCGAATTGGTTAGTGTATAGTTAAACGTATCCTGGCATGAAAGTGATGTCTGCAGCAAGATTTATCGGATTAGTTGTCTGTAGAAGGTTCTAATTGATGAGTGGGAACAAGATATAATATTTACAGGTGCAAAAATTGAAAATGAAAAACGAAAAAATTCCATGAATAGAAAAGAGACGTCACATTTTGCAGGCAGTATTCACTACTCTCCCATGCCTGGAGTGGACTTAAATTCTGATTGGCCGTGGGGTATGTTTTGTCTGCAAAAGAAATTGTTGTAGTTTATTAATTCTGGTTAACTGCATAACACCATTCAAACTATTACAAATTATCGCACTTTATTTTTTTGCACTGTATATAAAGCATATAAAACTGATATCTAAATCACCAAATTTAATTTCCAACCATTTTTCCATGTAACCTATTGTACGTTTTCCGGCACATAATTGTATAAAGCATACGAAATTGGCGCATAGACGCTAAACTTAATTTTTTACTATCACCAGGATTTCAGTATGCTAGTGTCGGTGTAACTTATCTTGGGCTTTTTTTTTTTTTTTTTCCTTTTCTTAGATGTGCAACATGATTATATTCTGTTTATAATTTTCCCCTAGCAATTACGTTGTAAGGACCCCTAGGAAAGGCCACATGTCGAATTGAAATATGATCGAAAATTTAGTTTGATAATTTAAGTGTCAATACTGTATGTTCTATTAGTACTTAAAAAAATGGTAGTTTATGTGCAAATTAATAGTTTAGTGAGTTTATTGGAAGTCTCAGTGGACGCTATGAACAATTTTTTTGGAACAATTAAGACCATATATTCCAAATTCCTATTAATCAACAAAGCACAAACTGATCCCGTGATGGATGTAGTGCTATCTTCATATTTTTCGTTTCAATTTGAACTCCTAAATGAGTCAAATTTGAGTTGATTATGATCAATTAATTTAACCAAAACATGAAGAGAAAAAGAGTAGAAATTACTGTCTGCTTTGGCAGTGGGAAGGGAAACTGCAATGATAAGAAGCAGAGCAACGATACTGAGATTTCGCCATTGTTGTCCCATTTTGTGTGTTTGAGCTGCAAAAAATGATTGTACCTAGCTCCAGCTTATTGTGAAGGTGAGTGCTGTACATAGTAAGTATGTCATGTATATAATATATAGCTGCAATGAGAATGTTAGCAGAGGCAAAAACTAAGAGAGCTTGGAACTTAAGTAATGAAATGGGATATGCTGAGAATACATAGATATCTACGACATCAACAAGAACAAGAACTATGTTACAAAGATGTACAACTAGCCGATGTGAGAGAGAGAGGAGGGCTTTGTAACAATTGTCTCGGAGATTTAACTACTAAATATGGACTCACAAAAACTTGTTACACGGTGTGATGGTCGTGTGAGGGGAAAAAATATTACTTATTCGGATAAATAAAAGTATCACATTTATTTGCAAAAGTATTCCTCTTTTTAAAGTATCAAATTTTTAAACAAAAATATCACTTTTATCTGTAAAAGTTTGATTTGTATAGAATTTGATGTGTTGCACACTTATGACGAACATCTTTATGAGCATATGCTTATGTGACAGTTTCTTACATATGCTATATTGTTGGTACATCAATCAGTACTAATAAAGTGTTTATGATACATAATGCAGCATGTCAAAATTCAATTCGCATATGACGTATGAATATGTATATATTTGTGCACAACTTGAAAAGAAGTTAATTTCATCAAAGCTATGTGTTATCAAATGTAGTTTGGACCAGAGACTTTGGAATCGGGTTTAGAAGTGGAAGAATCGGGTCGAGTTGAAAAACTGGAAGTAAAACAGAATTGGACCGGCAGTGGTGATTCTGTTATAACTGCCTGATCTTTAACAATAGTTTTACAGGCTTATAATAACGGTTTCTGCAGTTTTCCTCCCAGCTGGATATTGACCCGTTTTCTAGAAGATTCGAAGTCAAATTCTTTCACACATTAGCTCGCTTTGTTGATTATATACTTTGTAACTGTTTTCCCCTTGCATCAACAACTAAGAGAGTGCAATTGTAGAATTAGGGTTCTTTGTTCCAATGTTGAGTGATATTTTTGGGGGTTTTGAGAATTCTTTGTAATCTTGTCAAATTGGCTCTTGGTTTAGTTGATTGAGGTTTATGATCCTCCGTGGATGTAGGTCACATTGACTGAACCACGTTAAAGGTGTTTTGTGCTTGTTTGTTCGATCAGTTTTGCAGTTTTTCATTTTTCTTTCATTTTGATTTAAACTTTCATTTCTTGAGTGTTTGTGGTGAATTTGTATTCAATTAATCTATCAAGTGGCGCCGTCTATGGGAAACGGACAAGAAGATGGCATCTATGAAGTTGGATGTGGACAAGTTCACCGGGAGGAATAATTTTGGACTCTGAAAATTGAAGATGAAGGCTGTTCTTACACAACATGGTTTGGCTGCTGCCTTGAAACCTGAGGAGAAATGGTCTGCGGCAGAGACAGCCAAGAAGGATGAATTGATTGAGAAAGCACACAGTGCTATTATCCTATGCCTTGGGGACAAGCCCCTGAGAGAAGTTTCAAAAACTACCACAACAGTACAAGCCTGGAAGAAACTGGAAGAATTGTACCAGGCAAAATCTGTCACAAACAAGTTGTTTCTCAAACAGAAACTTCTTGGTTTTAAAATGACAGATGATAAAAGATTACTGGAGCAGTTAGATGAATTCAATCGACTTGTAGATGATTTGGAGGATCTTGAGGTTAAAATGGAGGAAGATGATAAGGCATTGATGCTGCTGAATGCATTACCCAAGTCATTTGAATACTTCAAAGACACCCTGTTGTTTGGAAGACATGATAAGTTGAATCTTGATCTGATTCAAACGTCTTTGAAAACAAAGTTTCTTCAAATGTTTGGAGACAAGAAGCCACAAGTAGCTGCTGAAGGATTGAATATCAAATTCAATAAGAACAAGTTCCAGAAAAAGCTTCAAGGAAATCTGAATAAAAATCTGAAACAAAACCAGGAAAGGGGAAAGATATGCACTGACTGGGTTGAGAAGAGAAGATGCTACTCATGCAAACAAGTTGGGCATCTAAAGAAGAATTGCCCAACCAGGAAACAAAAGAATGAGGCAAAAGAGGCAGATGTAGTAGTAGCTGAGGAAGGTTATGACACATCAGAGGTGCTGACTGTTTCAGATGGAAAGATAACTGAAGAATGGGTACTGGATTCTGGCTGTTCTTTCCACATGTGCCCTCATAACTCATGATTTCAAGAACTACAAGAATTTGATGGAGGATCTGTTCTGTTAGGAAATGATCAAGTCTGCAAAGTATAAGGGAGCGGATCTTTGAAGATCATGATGTATGATGGTGTGGAAAGACTCCTCAGAAATGTAAGGTATGTTCCTGCTCTAAAAAGAAATTTCATTTCCCTTGGATCCTTGAATGCTGCTAGGTGTGAATTTAATACTGAGAAGGGGTATGTGTATGTTACCAAATCTGGGAAAACTGTCATAAAAGGCTGAAAGATCAATGGGTTGTATATTCTCATAGGAAATTCAATTACTGGGTCTGCTGACAATGTAATGAGTGCCTCTGATGTATTATTGTGGCATAAAATATTAGGCCACGTTGGAAAGAAAGGAATGACTGAGCTAGCAAAGAAGAAAGTGTTTGGAAATTCAGAAGCTATTAAGTTGGACTTCTGTGATCATTGTGTCTTGGGAAAGGCAAAGAAACAACCCTATGGAAAGGGTATACACTCTACAAAAGAAACTCCAGACTATGTACATTCTGACATATGGGGACCAACCAAAGATGAAACTCATGGAGGTGGAAGATACTTCATGACCATTATAGATGATCACAATAGAAAGGTTTGGGTGTTTGTCTTGAAACACAAGAGTGATGCTTTTGAAAACTTCAAAAACTGGCTAACTCAGACAGAAAATGAAAGGGGGAAGAAATTCAAACATCTCAGAACAGATAATGGACTGGAGTATCTATCTGAAGAATTTGAAAAATTCTGCAGAGATAAAGGTATAGCAAGGCACAAAAATGTACCATTAAACACCCAACAAAATGGCCTGGCTGAAAGAATGAACAGAACCATTTTGGAAAGGGTAAGATGTATGTTGATAGATGTTAAGTTACCAAAATCATTCTGGGGAGAAGCTGTAAACACAACATCTTTTCTGATAAATAAGACACCCTCATCTGTAATAAACTTCCAAACTCCTGATGAAATCTGGTATGGGAGATTGTCAAACTATGCTGAGTTAAAGGTATTTGGATGTACAACTTTTGCACATATCAGACAAGATAAACTATAGCCAAGGGCTCCGAAATGTATCTTTATTGGATACCCAAAAGGTGTGAAAGGATACAAATTATGGTGTCTGGAGAGTGGTCATCAGAAGGTGATAGTCAGTAGAGATGTTACCTTCAAAGAGCTGGAAATGGGATACAAACATATTGGTTCAAGCTCAGAAATAGATGGAAATATTTCAACAGAAACTATTCCAGTTGAGGTGGAGCTTGAAGGGCAAAACACTGAAACTAGAATGAACTAGCTGAAGAAGAGAGACAGAAAGATTCATAAACTGAACAAAATGATAATAATCAATGATTAAGAGATTACCATTTGGCCAGAGACAGAGTAATAAGGATAATTCATCCACCAAACAGGTTTGGTCAAGCTGACATTGTGTCATATGCTCTAGCAGTTGCTGAATCTGTGGAATATCAGGAACCTCAGAGTTTCAAGGAGGCAATGACAAGTCAGGAAAGTGAGCATTGGATAAATGTTATGACTGAAGAGTTACTATCACTTGAAAGGAACCATACATGGATTCTGGTGGAGAAACCAAAGAACCAAAACCTAGTCAGTTCCAAGTGGATTTTCAAGAAGAAGTCTGAGACATTGGACCTGAGAGAGTAAGATACAAAGCAAGACTAGTTGCCAGAGGTTTCACACAAAGAGAAAGGGTGGATTTCAATGAAGTTTTCTCACCTGTAGTGAAACACTGTTCCATCAGACTACTTCTAGCAAAGGTTGTACAAGAAGATATGGAATTACAGTAGTTAGATGTCAAAACTGCCTTCTTACATGGTGATTTGGTAGAAAGCATTTATATGCAACAACCAGAAGGTTTTGTACTCCTTGGAAATGAAAATAAGGTTTGTCATCTGAAGAAATCACTGTATGGTCTTAAATAGAGCCCAAGGAAGTGGAACAGAAAGTTCAATGAATTCATGTTTGGAGCAGGTTTTGACAGATGCAAGTATGACAACTGTGTTTATCTTGAAAGACAAGGAAATGCTGTGCTTACCTATCTATTACTCTATGGGGATGACATGTTAATTGCCAGTAAAAGAAAATTCAGAGTTGAACAGTTAAAACAGAAGCTAAGTTCAGAATTTGACATGAAGGATCTTGGCAGTGCAAAGAAGATTCTGGGCATGGATATTCTGAGAGACAGAAACAGTAAAAGATTATGGTTATCTCAGTCTGAATACCTAAGGTAAGGTACTTAGAAGATATAACATGCATGAATCCAGAGCAGTAGTAACACCATTTGGGTAGCAGTTCAAACTATCTAAGGATCAGTGTCCAAAGACAGAACAAGAGCTCAGGGATATGAACAAAATTCCTTATGCAAGTGATGTTGGAAGCTTGATGTATGCCATGATCTGCAGTAGACCAGATCTGGCTTATGGTGTGGCAATGGTAAGCAGGTTCATGTCAAACCCTGGAAAGCCACACTGGGAGGCATTAAAATACATACTAAGGTACTTAAGAGGTTCACAAAAACTGGGACTGATGTTTGAAAAGAAAGATCACATAGAAGAACCAATTCGAGGCTTTGTGGATTCTGATTTTTCTGAAAACTTAGACAATAGAAAGTATATTACTGGATATGTTTTCACCTTTTATGGTACAGTTGTATGTTGGAGATCAGTTCACTAGTCTGTTGTGGCTCTTTCCACAACTGAAGCAGAGTACTTAGCAGTAACTGAGGCTGTAAAAGAAGCTATGTGGCTTAAGGGAACTGCAAAAGATTTCGGGGTGCAACAAAGATCTGTGACAATGTATTGTAATAATCAAAGCACTATTCATTTGGTTAAACATCAGGTATTTCATGAAAGATCAAAACATATTGATGTAATGATGCATTTTGTAAGAGATGAAGTGGAGAAAGGTGTAATTTCTGTGAAGAAAGTTTCTACTGAGGAAAATCCTGCAGATATGTTTACCAAGTCTCTTCCTGAAAATAAATTTCATCATTGTACAAGCTTAATACAGCTTGTGCAGTGTGTTTAAGCTCAGCAGATTTAGTGAAGTCTTGAGGATGTGATTGAGTACTTTGATTCATTAAGGTGGAGAATTGAAAAGAAGTTAATTTCATCAATTTGGAACCGGGTTTAGAAGTGGAAGAACCGGGTCGAGTTGAAAAACCGGAAGTAAAACAGAATTAGACCGGCAGTTGTGATTCTGTTATAACTGCCTGATCTTTAACAACAGTTTTGCAGGCTTATAACAACGATTTCTACAATTTTCTTCCCAGCTGGATATTGACCCGTTTTCTAGAAGATTCAAGTCAAATTCTTTCACACATTAGCTCGCTTTGTTGATATATATACTTTGTAACTGTTTTCCCCTTGCATCAACAACTAAGAGATTGCAATTGTAGAATTAGGGTTCTTGTTCCAAAGTTGAGTGATGTTTGGGGGTTTTTGAGAATTCTTTGTAATCTTGTCAAATTGGCTCTTGGTTTTAGTGGATTGAGGTCTTATGATCCTCCGTGGATGTAGGTCACATTTGCTGAACCACGTTAAAGGTGTTTTGTGCTTGTTCGTTCAGTTTTGCAGTTTTTCATTTTTCTTTCATTTTGATTTCAACTTTCATTTCTTGAGTGTTTGTGGTGAATTTGGATTCAATAAATCTATCACATCTGACAAACTTTAATCCTAACCCTTAATTACCGCAAGTGCACGGGTGTAGGTATATATAGTGGAAGTCAATGTCGATCTACATAGAATAGGGTAACGTAGTTTGATACCCTAATTCTAGGACTATCTTAACTAGACACTGTAATTTGTGAGTGATTGATATATTAATAAACTAAATTGCATATAAACTAATAAGTGAACTAATTAACAAAATTTGATTTTCAATCAAAGAGAGTGTAACTAAGATTTCGATTTCAGAAATTATGCTAATGATGATTAATCTCTAACTTATAAATTTTTAAACCAGTTTTACTATCTATTAGACGATACTTAATTGACTTAATCATTCTCTCGAAGCGACTAAGTCGTAGATTGATTAGAATGATTACTCTCTCGAGTCAATTGATCCTAACAAGTCCTAAGAACCCCTTAACCCTTGCCTACGCAGTCATAGACAACTACGCTATATGTCGTACGTCTATTAACAACTCTTTTCTCTCGAAACAAAATTGTTAAACGATTAAACTAAGCCGAACTGATCAAATTATGCTCAATTATAAAATAAGAACAAACACATAGATAGATAACCCAAAACTGGAGTCTATAAATTCAACGATCAATTCAACTATGTTGTAAGACCCCACTCTCTATTCCTAGGACATGAGTAGTATAGCTACTCATGCCCAGTATCAACTCAATACAATAATTCAAAGAATACATCGTAAATAAATTAAAACTAAGCAAGAAATAATTAAACCCCAGTAGTCGGCTCTTCAATCTTCGTCTTGTCTTGCTCGTCAATCCTTGCTCTCACCCTTCTACTCCAAGTATGTAAAATTATGAGAAAATATGATGTGATCCTTGAAAACTCGAGCTTAGGCCTCTATTTATAAGTTGGGTTTGAAATCCTCAAGAAATTATGATAAAAATCTCATTAAACTCTGGATTCATTTAGGGACATCTTTCGACGCGACCGCGCATCTCATTAAACTTTGGATTCATTTAGGGACATCTTTCGACGCGACTGCGCAGGAAGTGACACGGTCGCATTGAGCCTCACAGCTTCAAACGCATTAGCCAACATTCTTTTGGCGCGACCGCGTTGCCTCTTGGTGCGGTCGCATCAAATTTGAACATTCCAGCCTCTTTTTACGCGGCCGCGGTCATTCTTGGCGCGGTCGCGTTGATTCAATGGTCTTGGGCTTAACTGTTGGCCCAATGTGGCCCATCTTGTCCCTTCTTTGACTTGTTTCTTCATTAACCTCGTAAAATATTCTTTTTAAGCCTGAAAATCATTAAAACTCTACAAAATAAGCCAATACACGTTAAATGGTCCAATATCATATATGAACGATTCTCGACCAATTATACATGCAAATGTTACAAAATTAACACTCAAATCGACCTAAATGCATGTATACACAACGTGTATCAACAACTAGATGCTACATTGGTAGAAGTATAACATGTTGATGTACTTCCTCCGTTCTATAATAGCAATCACGTTTTAAAAAAAGAATTTACCCAAAAATAAGAGATGTTTTAAAATGTAAATGTCTCATCTTACTAGTTTAAGTAAAAAATAAAAATTTCTATTCCACAAAATATTTCGACATGATATGAATATTAGAATAAAATAATTAGTGTGAATAAATATTGGTAAATTTTTAGAATTGTACATTTATCTAATATACCAAAAATAAAAAGGTATATATTTTCAAAGACTCTTATTATGAGATGAAGGTAGTATTATACTTCCTTCGTCCCACAATTAAATATTATTATCTATCCCGAATTATAGCAACTTAATATACAATTTCTCTTAAATACTCCTATTTAATATTTGTTGACTAATAATCAATCCAATCATTCAAAATATGTAATGGTGTAAGATAAAATTTGTGGGATAAATTTAATTTTCCAAGTTTTCTTAATCTATTACTCCCTGCATTTTATATTAATTCACGTTTTATAAAAAATAAAAAAATAAAAAATAAAATAGATTGATAAATATATCCAAAGACTACCTATCTTACACCATTAATTCCTAAAATTTCGCTTTTCAATAAGTATCTTCCGGTATTCTTTCTCAAGATTACGCTAGACCAAATTAAAATATTAATGATGGGTTGAAAAGTAAAAATATTTTAGGATTGAGCCTTGTAGAAAATAGGTAGGATTAGTGAAAAATATCTAAATCGTCGATTAATTGAAAAAAAGGAATAACTAGCTAAACCGTTAATTAATATGGAATATGGGGAGTAATTAACTAGACATGTGTCTTTTGTGGCTATTCTGAGTTTTTTCTTTATATTATAATTAACACATATACACGATCTTTCTTGCTACAAATGAAGAGAGTTGGTTAAGAGTCAATAAATAAGATTTTTTTTTTCTTTTCCTGTTTTTGTTTTTCTCCCTCAATATTCAATAGTCTTATAATTTTTTTGTCTCAACTCCCTTTATATGAAAAATATTCTGAATTAATCTTCTTTTTCAAGAATTTCGATTTGACATCTATTATCCATATGTATGACCAAAATAATAATTTTAAGTGTAAGTTACTTTTTTCTAGGATTTTTATGATATATTTTCGATTTTGAATTTTTTACTATTAAATAAAAATGTCAGATAATTTCAAAATAACAAGAGTAAACAACAGACACTCTCTAATGTAGAACTCTTTTTGCACAAACCAACACTCAATCATGTCAATTATATGTCGGCTCGTCAAGGGTTACAAACGTGGGCTAAAGATCCTCATATGTGAATGACCGAGAAGTCGAGGCACGTCAAATTAAATTATCTTATCTACCTCTACTAACTAGTAGTAGTGACAAGTAAAAGTCGAATCCCACAAGGAGCGGATGAATTAGTTACGTTTCCAATATTAATAACTAAGCAAGCAAAAGTAAATTGGGGGAGTTTGGTTGGATTTAATCTAACTACTCAACTAATTAAATAAATAATTATAAACTAAAGACTCAAGCTAGTGAATAAAAAGATAACACGACTTTAATCAATATCAAAACAATACCAGTTCTCAGTTCAGTATCTCCCTACTCGTAGTGTGAATTAATTAACTAATTGTACCTGACAATCTATCCCACAACTCTCTAACCCTAGATCGACAACAAGCTCTGTCGTCCCGAATTACCCCTTAATCTTAGTTAACTAAAATAAGTTCGTTAGTTAACCCTATTTAATTGAACAACCTAGAACAAACTCTTTAGGTTTAATTCATTAAACACATTAATTACTAGGATAATAAATTAGACATGACCCCAAATACACAAGCTCGATTGGCATGACCTAGACTTGTATTACCCTTAACAAATTAATCGCTCAGTGCCACTTATGATTATAAAACTACAACAATTACAGATTACAATTCTATAATCTAGTAATAGACAAATCAAGAACCTAATTCGAGGGGCCCTATCAAATCAAAAAATCAAAGTATCATAAATCAAACAATCAAGTAATACAAATAAACTATTGGAAAGAAGTCGAAACATAACTATGGGTTAATTAACATAAAAATGCGAGTAGAGTTCAACATCCCTTCGAACTGACAAAAAGTAAATTAGCTACAAATAGCTATAATAATATCCAAAGCTCATAATAATAGAATAACGATATAATTGAAACGAATGGAATAAGATAAAATCAAACGGAATGTCGACGACTCTGTCCTCGACTTGTGCTCTTGCTTCCTTTTGTCCCACATGAATGAATCATCATAATCCTCTTGCTGACTTCTTCTTTTGTAAACTCAATTGTGCTTTCTTCACTCAACAAGTTGATGTCCATAGTGGGTTTTTTTCTCAATCCAACACATCAACGTCCCTTTTGCCTCATTTCCCATTCAAGGCCTATTGGCCAATTCTTCATACAAAGGCCCAATTCGTCCTTTACTTCACATGATCTCTTTTTCAACTCAAGGACTGATTTTTATTTCCACCTGGGTCGCGTGACATATTGGCTCCATGGGCCAATTTGGCCCATTCAATGGCCCAATAAAGTAATAAACCAAATCAGCCGTCATTTTCTCTTCCAACTACGTCAATTTCAGTCCAGTCCTTTATTTACTCATTGATCTAATCCAAGTGATTCAAAAAGTACTCCAAGTCACTACAATTACATAAAACAAAACTTGGAGTATTTGACTTTAACATGCAAATAAGTAGAAAAATAACTGATGCATAATAAATAAAATGCAATAAAATCACATTCCTAATAGTCTTAAAGAATGCACATTTTTCTACTTATTAGTGATGGAGAGAAACAACGAGGCAATTCAATTTTTAATGTTGTATACAAAGAGGTATTTTAGAACCTTTAGTCTTTGACATTTTCCTTTAGTTAGTATTTAAGTTTTTCTGTAGTTTGTACTTTATATGTTTTAATACTATAATAATTAGACTCGTGTCTTTATTTTATCAAAGTTTTATCCTTTTAGTAAAACATTTCATACAAGTGTTTTATAATATCTTATTTATTATTTATTTTATTATTCATTAATATACATATTTATATTTATATTTCAATAATAATTTAATATAAAAAAATTCTATCCCCTTATCCTACTGGGAAACTAGTCTACATAAAAATAAAATATGTATTTAAGGGAAAGCGGAAAAGTAAAGAAAGAGAGACATGGAATAATTAAGGTTTTCTTATTTATCAGATGTCTTTTATATAGGGTGTCAAATACAAGAGTTTCACAATTACATATATTTAGTGAATACCTAAACTGTCCTTTCATCAGTTACTTTTGACGAAGGCACACTAATTGTGTTTTTCCTTCAACACTCCCCCTTGTGCGAAGTCAAAAGGGAACTGGTGCATAACTTGTTGCCTCATTAAAAACCTTGCCAAGTAACAAAACCCAGTGGAAAAAAATAAACCTTGGTCGAAGGGAAAAAGAGTGCAACACACCTTTGTTGAGACTCCCTCTAAAGTCTACATTTCTCCCTTGATACGTATATCTATCAAGAGAGTTTCAAAAATCTCTTCATCCTCAATATTAATCATGAGGATAATATGTGGCTGCTGGTTATAGAAAAGCGTTGGCGGTAAATGCTTGGTCTCGTCACCTTTGATGTGTAGCATAATCCATCTGTTTGTTGCAAATAACTTCATCTTCATAACTTCGGGTACGCTCTTCGGTGATATAGCTCAAGTCACTAATACTTTAACCATATAGGTTAATGAACTTCATGAGATATCATCTACGAGTGAGGTGATGAGGTAGATAGAGTAGTTGTAATTGGTTGATCTTCAAGATTTCATCGTGTTCCTCATGGTAATACATAACCAGCTAGGTAATGACCTTTACATTTGTCAATGAGATGACCAACATCAATAAAACCAACTAAGGTAATATTTGATATTTTTGAGTAGGGGGTAGCTTCAACATTTTCTTTAGGAGTTACATATTCTTTTGTAATCCTTTTATCTCTCTATATGAGAGCATTTGACATTTCCTTTAAAGGTTATAGTTGCATTTGTAATCTCTCGTGTCTCTAATATGGGAAGAACAAATATGTGTCAATGGTTTCTTTCAAATGTCAAAATACTATTTGATATCATTCCACTGATATTGCGTTGTCCTAAGTAAAATATAACCAACATGTTCTTTGAGAAAGTAATACATGGTTGAGTGCATTGAGTTTTTTGTACAATAATGCGCACATTTCAATTAAGTAGAGAATTTCATCTCTCAATAACTCTTTCGTCATTTCCTTTAGACTCAAATGGATCTTTCCTTATGTCCACACTTCAACCAATCATAGGAGTGCTAACAGATTGCAGTTTGTCCACGTTAAATCACTTGATAGTCTTTTGGACATATGCAAACTGAGGAATTAGTATTCTATAAACTCGATCTTCTAGTTCAAGAGATAATATCGAGTTTTGCCATGATTATTTATCTCAAATTCGGATATCAAATATCTCACGGTTTCTCTTATTTCTTTAAGAGTACCTATTATGACCTTAACATCGACATAATATGCTATAGTTGCAAATATAGAACTTAGTTTCTTTATAAATGCATAGGGCAATAATACTTGTTCTTTCTCTTCCCAATCAAGTAGTCACTTAGACGGGTTATCATTTTTGTCCAGATTTTTCAATCAAAGTGAGCATTTCAATCTAATATTGTAAATGCACTCCGTGGTCTAGATTCACTTGAGATGGGCAATGGAAGTCCATCTGACACTTCCACATATCTCAATAACAAGATCCCTAAAGAGATATGTTGTAACCACATTAATATGCTGCATTTTCAATCCTTCGAAACTTATCAATAAGACGTTATGACGTCCGTTGTGGGATGATATGTCTCCTCGTAGTCAATTGTAGGGCTTTATGAGAAAACCTTATTCTTTAAGGTAAGTTTTGTATCTCAAAACTTTATTCTTCGCACTACGCTTACTGACAATACATATTTTATGTCCTACAAGCTTTACACTTAGTGAGACTAGCACTACCAAACCAAATACCTGTTGTTTTGTCATAAAATCGAGTTCTACCTGGATTGATTCCATATAGGCCAATATGCTCTTTGTTGATATCTTATAATAGAGCGTGGTTCGATATTATTGTGCTCTATAATTCATTGAGCAACAATGTATACATCATTAATGCACGTGAAAGATTTTTCCATTAACCCACATGCACTCTCATTATCTCTAGAATCAATTTAAACTTCGGAGCGTCCTCCAGTGATGATTCATGGACATAATTAATCAGAGATAATTTGAAAGTTTCTTTTCATTGATGATTCAAATTGTGTCACACCTGCCTCCTTCCTTGAACAGGTGTTCATCGAACCACGTGGCATACCCCATTTCCTTTTGAGAGCCACGACCTCAACCACACCTCCACTAAGTGTGGTTGCAACACCTTTATCTGCGGTGTTATGCCCTTTACTGGGGACTTTTAACCTTACAGGCACATTTGGAGCTGGTATATATGATCTTGTCACTTTAGCGATTTTAGCAAATGCATCAACAATCAAATCTTCCATCCTTTGAAGATCGATAATTCGTTTTACTTCACTTTACATTATGAAGTGTGGGGATCCTAATGAGACATATTGAGAAACACTTCATGTCGTTCCCTAGAAAATCCTTTTTCTTATCTCCCCCTAACGAAGGGAAGAGTGTCTCATTAAAGTGACAATACATCAATCTCGAGGTAAAAAGATCTCGCCTGTTAAAGGTCCCAAATAGTGGATAATAGTTGGGGATTCATATCCATAAAAATACTTAATCATCTTTAAAAACCTGTTTTGATGCGTTGTGGGGGCGCATTAAGCACATATACCGTGTAACCAAATATGCGTAAAATATAAAATATCAGGCTAAATCCAGTTACCAACTGGTACGCATCAATTGTTGATTACCAGTGGGTCTAAGACGAATAAAGTAAAGTTGCAACTATATTGCATAGGCCCATGGCAAATAGGTAATTAAGTGCGCATTGCGTATGACCTAATCCTCTATCTATATTCTTTTGATGGTGGCTTAAGTGATGCCATTATTGTGTATGCACATGAGTTAAAAGATGCTCTACATTGATCCTGATAGATATGTAATAATCATCAAATTCTTTTGATGGAAATTTTCTAGCGTCAACAAGTCTTATAGACTTTATGAAGTGAGGGTGGTGAGCCCTAATATAATATTTTCTAGGAGTTTTTCAAATGCAACATTTGTTGTGGACAATAACATAGTAATCAGTTAACGTGTCAAAGCATTTACCAGAACCATAGATACTTTAATGGCCCGCTTTCTAGTTTGATAGGTCCATATATATTATATTGTGTTCTTTTGTAAGAATGGAATGTCTTGCTTATATATTTGGCATAGGAATGTCTTGATCCTACTTATTGCTAAATAGTAGGCTTGGTAGAATGAGTGATGTGTCCTAAAACAGTTAATGAGGTAGAGTGGGATGTTAGTCGTGCTTTTAGTACTTTAGAAAATATTGATTTTGTTATAATAAAATTAGCACTGACATTGTACATCGTATTAGATTTTCATCCCTTGTATTTCACTCGAAAGAAAGAATGTCCATATAATTTCTTAATATGGATCATCATGTCATGACTTGAATATCTAAAGCTCTTGTACCAAAGTCTACACGAGTCAGCATTCCAAAGTCCACTATTGGTAGCAAACTATGATTCCGCATCCCAACGTTCATTGTGGAATACAAAATATTAGTTTGTGTCCGAAAATCCATTTTGGGTAACAACATATAAGTATATGTCCCAAAGTCCATTTTTGGTACAATATTTGATCCAACGATCATCATAGTAGTGGAGTACATACCACTAGATTGACTCATTAATTTCTTTAAGATGTGCTTCCTTTCACATTCATTAGAAGTATTATAATATATTCAATTCCATTCTCACATGTAGTTTCTAAATGATAATCTTTGACACGAGTATCTTTACTTAAAAATGTTTTACTAAGCTCTTGGTGCATATAGAGCGTTTTGTGACTAAAATTGTTATGTCATTAGACATCTACAGAATTCGACTATTCTTCACCCTTTTAGTACTTGGTGATTTTGTGATGGTCATTATGCAGTGATGCAGTAAGTCTATATTCTTTGGATTTCCTGTATCTCTTATAGTTAACTGCTCTAGCCGTTTTTATACAAAAGTATAATATTTTCACACCTATATTGAAGCTCATTACCAACTCTTTCCCTTTTGTTCAGGGGTTGAGGTATTTTTTGCACCTTGGTGTCACAATTAGCATGTCCAGTACCACCATGTCCATTTGGTGGGTGGATATATTGGGAGGGCCTCTATGGATCCAATCATTCTTACCCCGTGATGTATTATCACCACATCGGTGGGATTGACACATCCGTTCTCTGTATTTTGGGAGCTCTTTCCACTATTTAGTTCCTCATAGTTAGGCTTAAAATTTTCTTTATCCCAATGTGTCTGATGTTATTTTTCAGAAGAAACTGATTTCTTTACACATAAAGAGAATTTTATTTTTAGACAAAACGTGTCGTTATTAAAGTCATTGACCCTTTTGTAGTCTAGTAAGTGAAGTTCTTTCCACAAAACAATTAATTCTGAAAGTAGAGAGTTTTCTATTATTCTAAAATTTCTTTTATGGAATCCACAGTTCATCGAGATATCATTTAACTAAAGAATACTTTCAAAAAGAGTTATGATGACTGTGTTGCCTCAGTTTCATTAGAGGATAGACTTTGACTTTGTTTGACGATTGTGTACTCAATTTCTTATGAGTCCAATAATTCAAATTCAGCATGAGTTGGTTTAGTCATTTTCTTACGAATTAGATTTCGAGACCATACATCACAAGTTTTACGATACTTTGTAAAATTACTTTATCACGTAGTTGATTTGTCCACGAATTTCCTTTATCATGGACATGCATAATTTATCATAAAAAAAATGCATGGACAAAATAATGATCAAGTTCATAATCTATCAGGCAAATAATCTAATTTGTGATTTCTAATCACAAAATTCGCAATAGGCAAAAATAACTGAATGCGTAACTTTCAATTACATGAGAGAGTAGAAGCATATCAAACACAAGTGGACTTTGTAAATATTATTCAAACAGACAAAATTCCACTATTGCCGAAATTGTACACAATTTGCTTTAGATGCACATACAAATTTAATCTCAATTTGCCAAAAACTATAGTTGTATCTAATCTGGAAAACATATATTTATGCCATTTCTCACGCTTAAATTTCAACAAGTATTTAAATCAGCAAGTATAAAAGAAGATCGTCACAGACAACACATCTTTGTCATTGTAAACAATTATTTATTTCACAAAATAAGGTACTCGAGTTACCTTGCAGGAAAGACACGATTCTTTTCTATGGTACTTCTCAAATTTTGTGAGGGAGGTTTACGAACCACTTTCTTCCAATCCGATCTCCACATTTGTGGAACAATTTGATACTCACAAATACGAACAAAATTCACGCGTTAGTGATTTAACTAGAAAATTATTTACTCATTACAATATAATTTATCAGTGAATAAACAAGTGCAAATAAAATATAATCAAATTGTTAGTGACAACTATTGAAGGCATAATATATATACCATATGATTGCTATAAACATAATTACCAATACATTAGAACATCATAATACCAAATAAATCAAAATATTAATCTATTACGCACATTAATCTCAAATATAAAATTAAAGTTCCACTGATTTAATTATTGATCATATATTTCAAGAACATCGAATTAAGAGATTAGACAAACAACACTCTAGAATCCAAAATTAATTAAATGTTCAAAACAAACAAGTATAAACCTGTTTACTTATACACGGAGAATTAACATGTCAAATCAAATTTAGTTTAGTAAAAAAAATTGAAAATCCGTTGTTATCACTTATCACACACATATATATACACCTTTATTACCTAAGATTACACTGCCCTATGATAAAATTGGGGAAAAAGACTTAACCAAAGAATTCGTTTTATGGGAACTGTTCATTATTCATATTCTCGATAACATATTTGAAAAAACAATCTTGGAAATCCTCCAAATTTCCCATGATTAGTTGTTTTTATGTGCACTATGGAAGTTGTTGATAAATATTCCAACCCTATTCTTATACGATTTCATTTTTTGCAAATATATATACATACGCGAATTTACATGGATTGAAATCAGAGCAATATTGTTATAAAATTTCTAATAAGGATATTAAAAGCTCCAAGTATTAAAGGAAATAAAATATTTAACGTGTTCGGACGGCAGTGCAGATCCGAGAATGTATCATACAGATCAGAAAAACCTTCAATGAAGATTTGATTGTTCATTATTTTGGCGATGGTAGATGATCTGACGATTGTAACTTGATAATAGAGCTTCGTGCTGAGAACGTGTTTAAGAAAAAGCGGAAAAGTAAAGAAGAAGAGAGACACGGAATAATTAGGGTTCTCTTATTTATCAGATGCCCTTTATATAGGGTGTCAAATACAAGAGTTTCACAATTACATATATTTAGTGAATACCTAAACTGTCCTTTCATCAGTTACTTTTTTTTACGAAAGTACACTAATTGTATTTTTCCTTCAACAATATGAATATATTTGTGAGAGGATCAGTATAAAAAGTGAAATGGTTTACACTTTACACGAAACATGTAGAATTGGGCTTTTTCTTTTTTCTCGAGAAGCTTGGGTTTAGTGATACCGAGGATGGATCGGTAACCGAAATGTAAACAATACTAATATGGGACTGCAAAGGTCCACGTTTTTTACTTGAACTAAGAAAACGAGACATTAAAATTTTTGAAACATGATTCTTATTTTCGGATAAGAATTCATTTGGAAATACTCTTTTTATGGGATGAAGAGAGTATAGGAGTTGAGAATAGGAAAAAAGAATATATATATATATATATATATATATATATATATATAATAAACAAAAATAAATTGCGAAAGTTTTAAAAGAAAACATGGACCTGCAAAAAAGACCGAAAAAATAAAACACTAAATAAATGAACATATACAGGAATTAATTCCAGGATTTATTTTTATTTTTCATCAACAAATTATTTTTATTTAATATAGGTCAAAGGACCCGAATTTCAAATTCACATACATATATGCCTCATACAATTTACATTAAATAATTTCCAAGAATTACCAATAGAATAAACAAACAAAGCGAAATTGAGCTTTTTGCTTGAACCTACGCAAAAACTTAGGTCCAGTCCTAAGGCATGAGGCGGGATTTGGAGTCACCACAACCCATAATAGAAGTGGGCAAGACCCCCACTCTTTCAACACCTGTTTCAAAAACCACGCCCATACCCATATAGAAATGGGACTCTATATGGCAATGAAAAATCCAAACACCTGGATTATTAGCTTGGAATCTTAGAGCCGTCCATCCAAACGGATGAACGACCACCGTGTTCTTCATAATTGGGTCCACCAAATTATACTTGCTAGGGCTCGTTACCAAATCAAACTTCCCAGTACCATAGCCCAATACCCAAAAGTCATGCCCATGCAAATGCCAAGGGTGTGTCTCACTATTATTCTTGCACATTGTATTTGCATTTTGTAAAATAATATCCACCGTGGTATTGAATCTCAACCTATATGCGGCGTTGCTAGAGGTGGCATTGGCATTGTCCGAGCGATTAAAAATGTTGTATTTTGCAAAGTCGTAGCCATCTGCAGGTGGCCTTTGGTCGAGCTCGTGTAGCAAATTGTGCTTGTATGCGATCAAGTAAGGCGTGTGAGGTAGCTTAAGCGAGACGTTGTTAACGGACCAACGATGATAGCCATTGACGTTGTTTTGACTATTAAGCATGACGATGACACGGTCCGATGTTTGAGGTGGAGGGTGGATGAAACCACGTCGGGCCTTAATGGCTTGACCCTGAGATAGTCTCGGCCCAATTTCGTCCCAACGAGGCCCTATAGGGGGATTTGATGGAGGATTCATTCTAGGTTTATTAGGGTGGTAGTTGAAGATGGCTAAGCCATTAGGCGTTGTACTATTTCGGGCCACAACCTTTGCGCTGGCCCAATAGTTTCTCGAAGGATTTTGATTAGCTTTGATCAAAACAGAGTAGGTTTCTCCAGAGTAAATGAAGAGATTTTTCACCACAAACGGCTCCACATAGTGACCATCGGCTTCTACCACTGCCATGTTATGGCCTTCAATTTCGAAGCTCAAAGCCGATTGAGCCGTCAAGCTGCTGAGTCTGAGCCGGTACATCTTGCCGGGTACAACTGTTAATGCATAAGGTGCACACTCGGCCTTTGTGGCATTGCAAATCCCAGCTTCAATTCCGGGTGTGTCACAGTCGAATCTTCCTCTCCCTTGGATCAAAATTGACTAAAAATTTCATGGAAAGAAAAAAACAGTAGTGTCAGCTAATTTCTTTTATAGTAACATTGTTGGTAATATATCAAGAAAATATACTAGCAATATTAAAACCTTAAACTTATGACTCCATACCTGAGGCTCTCCAATCCAAACAAAGGGAATAGAAGAAAGGCCAACAGCCTGTTCATAAGTACTCTTATGATACCAATCGGTGAGGATAACACTTCTATCATAGTCATAAGAGAAGGGCTCTGATTCTCCCTCTGGAAGCGATACGCGAATCGACCCGTATAAGCCAGCTTCTCTTTGCATACCGTAATGTGCATGATACAAATATGTCCCCGGCTACAAGAAAACAAATGTCGGACTTCTTCCCAATGAAAAAGAAAGAAAAAAGAAATTTAGGAGGGTTAAACTTACTCTATCCACAATAAATTTGTATACAAAAGTGTCACCTGGCAGAATTGGACATTGGGTCACCCCTTCTGTTCCATCCATCCAAGGTGTACCAATCTGCCAAATTAAAATCATTAATTAAGCTAGCATAATCTTCCACCGATGTAGCTTAGCACGCACTAATAATAATAAAGTGAAACAAGTAACTGAAATATAAACCTGTCTAATCCCATGCCAATGAACAGCCACATTTTCAGTCAACAAACTGTTTTTGAGTTGTACAACAATTGTGTCTCCCTGTTGCGCAATGATGCTGGGGCCCGGTAATCTACCGTTGATTGTAATAGCTAGTTTCTTGTAGCAATCAGGAGATTTGAACTCATACTTCACCTCCCATCTATAGCGTCGAACCATTGCCTCCGCTAATGGAACAGTAACACAACAAACAAGCAAACAGACTACTGCCAAGACTTTTATCAAACTATTCTTTAAAAATCCACCCATTTCTTACAACAAAATTTGATGAAACTTAAAAGATGAATGGAACTGAATCTAATTCCAAAAATTTTAATACAGAAAACTAGCTAATAAGAAATTAAAGTATGGGATCAAATATTACCAATAAACGTAACCAAAAACTCAATAAAAGTAAAGTGCAAAGAACTAAATATGTTTTTAGGGTTTAATTTAATAGCAGTCGCTATAAAATATTAAATTTTAAACTAATCTTTAATTAGATTTCAGCAGTTTGTGGATCCCACCTTTTCAAATCGATTGGATGAGAAGATAATGTCACAAATTATTCGTATCCCATCATTTTTTAAAATGTGGCCTACTAATTGAAATAATAAATATGTATTCTTAGTAGTGATGATAAATCCAAAATCGATTTTTCTTTTAAAAAAATACTAGAGTAACACAAAGTTAACTATTTTAAATATTTTAAAAGTTAGAATTTATATTATTTTTAAAAAATAGAATTTATCACTACTACTAATGATATTTTTATCTTTAAATAATATATATTTCGTTACGTAAATTAACGACCATTGTTTGAAAAAAATATAGGTTGCAAATAGTTGACGCACAAGGTAATCCTCCACTTGGGTTGAATAAAGGGATATGGTATTAATTAATGATTAATTAATGTTATAATTAAAAAAGGAGTGGGTTAGCTGTCATTTGACAATTATTATGAAATTCATTAGTAAGAGCAGTTTTCATCATCTACGAAGAAAATGATGGAAATAAATACATTTTGGTGTATGAAAGTCCGTCTCTCCTACCATCCACCGACTGATTGTTAAAATTTTATAAAATAAATTTGATGATCTGATTTAAGATTTTAAGATAAAATTCACACGTCAGTGATAAACACATCAAATGGTGAATAATCGAACATTTAGGTGTATACTATATCACTTATTGATGTTTCTTTTCAGTCAGCGTGGACAATTATAAGCTCTTACGTTAACTTCAATTCTAGTGATGATAAAATAATTTCAAATGTCATTTTAAATATTGGCCAATTTATTTTAATGTTGTGTTATCTACAGTATAACATCTCTAAATTAATATTGTTAGGCTATACCCATCCTTAATATAATAATTTCCGTCATGATGAGGTTTATAGGCTACTGTTTTTCATCGATATTAATGCAACTACGAGAGAAAAAGGTATTTGCTGCTACTCATTTTACAATTACAAAATAATTACTAAAAATAACACCTTTTGTAACTATTAATTATAACATCTCTAAATTAATATTGTTAGGCTATACCCATCCTTAATATAATAATTTCCGTCATGATGAGGTTTATAGGCTACTGTTTTTCATCGATATTAATGCAACTACGAGAGAAAAAGGTATTTGCTGCTACTCATTTTACAATTACAAAAATGGTTACTAAAAATAACACCTTTTGTAACTATTAATAGTTACATAAAATATTTCATACAATTTTAACCAAATTTGCTATAATATGACAAATTCTTTTGCAACTACTTGTAGGTACAAATACATTAGTAACTACAAAGTAGTTGTACCTACAAAGTAGTTGCAAATTTCTTTTCTGCCTCTTACTATAAGTGGCTACCCTATAGTAACTACATTCAGACATTTAGTTACTAAAAATATTTTTATGGCTACTCTTTTTTTTTTGTAACTATATTCTATAATGACAAAAAATCTTAATTCTAGTAGTGTGCTTCTTTTAATTAATATATCTTATCTAGCCCCATGTTATTAATTTATAGGCTTTAGTATAATTATAGAACTATAGAAGTACTTCAATGGCAATATTTAATTGATTATTAGCTTATTTGTGGGTGCTGGTGATATTTTCTTTAATCAAATAATTAAAGTCGAGGGCGAGGGCGAGGGGTTGAATAAAATTGTGAAAGGTGGCGATCAATTAAGGTTTATGTTGAGTAATCAGTTGCCCTATTATGTCCGTTGTATTAGAGAGAATTTTTAATTAATGCAATGCCAAAATTATGATATGTTAAAGAAGATTTGTTGGTATATATTTAATTAAGAGTCGAAATATTAGAATAATTGTAATTTTTTTTATTGTTAAAATATATTTTTTTTAACAATTTTATTCTCTGTAAAGCGATGTTATCCTAATTCTTCTTATTATTGTTATTATTATTATTATCATTATTATTATTATTATTATTATTATTTTAGAAGGAGGGAGTATATATATATATATATATATATCCTTGCAACAGGTTTGCCAAATTGCAAAAGCAAGTGCAATTTTCAAGTGATCAAATGCGAATGGATTTGAAAATTTCATTCAATTTAAGAAAAAATATGGCACCTAGTAACTTTCAGTCATTATTTTTTTTTGAAGAAATAAGTTGGCATTTGTCGTAAAAAGTATTATTCTAAGTAAATAATGAGATATTAAGATGAGGTTATAAATATTGATGTACTTATATACTGAAAACTTAATATAAAATTTTAAAGAACACATAAATACAAGAATTATTTATTTTTTCAAAAAGTTTTTCGAGACATACTTTTTTTGCCGACCACCCTAAACATGCATAGTTTTTAGTGTAATCAAACTAATAACGAGTGAATAAAATTTGAGGCTTATAATTAACTGAATAAATCTTCTTATACTAATAAAACTTAATAATGAAACATAAACTTATTTAAATAAATACCTATTACATTTTTTAGAAAATATTACTCCCTCCGTTCCAGCTAATTTTGCACGGTTGATCGGACACGGATGTTAAGAAAAAACAGATTTTGAGGAATCTTTGACTTTTTCAAAGGTGAATATTGTGAGAGAAATTTCTTTTTTAAGAGTATACAAAATTAAGTGAAACGGATCGACAAAGAAAATATACAAATTTAAGTGGGACGGAGTAAGTACATTTTTAAAAGAAATTATTACTTTTACAGGAAAAAAGTACAACTCTCATACTTGTTCTCTTGGAAGTGAGATTTCTACTAAACGTCTACCTATGGTGGAAGAATAGGAAAGAAGGAGAAATCAATAGAGTTTTGGTTTAAGGAGCTGAAAAAAATTATTCTTCAAGTACATAAAAGAGAAAAAGATATAATACATCTAAGTATATTTTATTCAAAATAATAGAAGTACAATTTGGAGGTCATAACGGGCAACAAGAGAAGTCCAAAATAGAAGATTTCATTTACAACTACGAAGATGATGACAAAGAAAATCAACCTGAACAAGCAATTGAGATGGGATTAATGTCTATTTTCTTATCTTATTTATTAGAGATAAATGTCTATTTTCTTATCTTATTTATTAAACTTTCACTCCCTTTCAAGATGACACTTATTTCTTCAAATTAAATTAAATTTTAGTATGACTTATTCCATTCTTATTGGAAAATTGCATTTCTCTATTTAGTGACAGTCACAATCAGTAACCGCTTTTCAGTCTTTCCTGAAAATAAAATATGTAAATACAATATATATATATATATATACGATCATAGTACTAACCATTCATAAACATAATGATATTGTATTTTAATAAATGGCAAAACATTTGGTGCAACAATGGTAGGTCAAAAGTTTGACCTCCTTGTTAGACAGTGAGAAAATGTCTTTAAGAATTATACAAACTTTTTTATTTTTTTATCAATTTGTAAACTGTAGCTCTCTAAAAATAATTTATTCACTCTTGTATGACTTTTTTTATTTAACTCATGTAGATTCACAAATTCTTAAAGAGAAAAATCAGAGGATCTCGTAAAGATTGTACACCTCACATTTTTTTAAACAAAAAGATATTGTACAACTCTTTTTGTTTGCAGATAATAAATTTTTCATTACAAATTTTGGCACGTCCAATATTCCATCTCTACCTCTCTCTCTCTCTCTCTCTCTCTCTCTCTCTCTCTCTCTCTCTCTCTTCTTTCCCCAAGTTCTCAAGTTTCAAGAAGTTTTAGGTGTGGTCAATTGAAAGTGTGAGTTGCTTCGTACTACACGAGGTTGAGTACGAGTTTTACCCAACCTTGAGTCTAAACCCAACGGAATCTTTAAAAACAAATAATGTAAAATTTTCCAAAAGTTGGAAATAACTTGTGGATGCCTCAGGGTGAAAGACCTCACTATTATACTGGTGAATTACAAATCGATGTGAAGAGTGAACCGAGACAGACTTCGATACACAATACTCGAATCATAACGTCTCAATAGATGCTTAAACACAATATAGAATACAAAAATAACCTATCAAAGCTATCCTGAAAATCCAATTAATAGACGAATAAAATTTAGAGAGAGAAACTCCCTCTTCTCTCTAGAAAAGTTAAAACCCTAAAACTTATCCTCCCCATCCCCCTCACTCTTGGGCCGCCGCTGCCCCCTTCCCCTCTTCCTCCCCCACCAAATGTCATCTTCTCACTCCTTCCACACCCAGATTTCCGGTGGTGGCTGCATGTGAAGGGAATCTCCTTCTCGTCTTCCTGTTTTTCTCTCTTTTTCCTCTTTTTTGTGAAGACGATGGGTGTTCTCCTATGAGTTTTCTGCTGATGGTTGATGCTTTAAGGATCTATGGTTTCGGTGTGGTGTTTTCTTTTCCGATCTTGCTGTGGGTCCTCGGGATTTCTGTCTTGCGCATCTTTTTTTCTATTCTGGACAGATCTGAGGAACCTTTGCCGGAAAGAGAAGCGTGGCGACGGTGGAAATGGGATTTCGGGGGTCGGGAATGGGCTGAGTAGCGGCGGCAACAGTGGCGGGGGAGAGGCGTCTTCCTTTTTTTGTTTTATGTATTTTCTTTCTTTTCGGTAGTTTAGTTTTTTTGCTTTTTCTGATTTGATTGGATTCACTTAGGAACAAAATTTGGTGGTAGGTTGCTTTGCATCAGTGGTACCAAATTGAATTCTATATGTGAATCTAGCTTGGTGTTGCGTTCCCGATTTAGGGATGGATGGTCTCCTCTTGTAGGAGTTATGGTCTCCTCTTGTAGGAGTGGGTTGTTTTTTGTTTTTGTTTCTTCCTCTTTAGGAATGTGTTTGATCCTCGACATCCTTTTGGGATTGTAGATCGGGGTTGTTGGTTTTATTTGAACTACTTCGTAGTTTCAAATAGACCATTTGGCCAGTTGGCTACGTGATGTACTTTTTTGAGGTGAATGAATTCTATCGTTTCTGAAAAAAAAAAAAAAAAAAGCTATCCTGAAAGTATCCAAAGAAGAGAAATTCAAATTCGTGAGGAATCTAAATTTAACACTAATTCGACCAATTTAATGTATTTAATATACTTATGTTTATAAAGGAAAAAAAAAATTAAATTTTATCAAGAGTTTGTCACACCAAGCTCTATGATATCCACAAACATAATAAGATATGCAAATCTACAAAATATTGAATTAAAGGAAAAACTAAAAACCCCATGCATAGAACAACATAAAAATATCCAACTAAAAACCAGCAAAAAAAATAAAAATTCAAAACCTGAAAAATTAAAATACTTTGTATCCCTGCTAAATAATACAAGAACAAACTTAATCTTCTTCATCCCCTTCAGTCCATTCACCCCCTTCCTCATCATCATCTCCATCCTCCTCTGCCTCTTCTTCATCAGCAGAGGTAATCTCCGATCACTTCATCGTCATCAAGACCCAAACCAGCATCACCTCGACGTATAGCATCATCCAACGAATTTCAAGGAGCTTCTCCTCCTTCAAGCCTTTGGATGGTATAACGCCACAGTCGATGAAGATCCGTTTTAGGATCAACATTTGGATCCGTAATGTCTATACAACTACCTCCCCCTTTTGTGGAAAATTGAGGCAAGAAGGACATCGCTGATTTTAGTGAAGCCTTTTATTTGTGCACTGAGGAATCGAGCCTGTTGAAGAACAAAGGATCATGACAGAGTTGGAGGGGATGTTGACCCAACACCGTGCTCAACATCAGCAGGAAGTTCAGCATCATTATCGATTTAAGACAGATCAATAAAGTGATTGATACACGTAGTATATGCATGCACTTAGGCTAATTTAAACAAGTATTATGGTAGTGTTTGCATATAAATTCGATTGTTTTGTGTTGTATTTGATTATTTTGAGCTGAATAGTGTGTGTTTTTGTAGTGAAAATGTTATATATTAGGATCAAAAGTGTTGAATATGATCCGAAAGAGAATGAACGAGTCAATTTGGGGCGAAAATGATCGAAAAAGGAGTTAGAAGATGGACTGCGTGAGCAAAAGCTACCCAAACCCGGAAGTGGCCCAAACCAGCCGCGTTGGTAAACCTGGCTGAGCAAAAAGTCGCCTTAAAAGCCGGTTTAGCTCTATAACCCCAAAGGAGGTTGCATTGGACAAACCGGCTGCACTGGACAAACCGACCGAGCCAGTGAACTGACCGTATTCGATTGTCGGTTCAGCTGCAGTCCACGCGTTTTGGCCTATTTTTGACCCGTTTTAACCCCAATCCATTCTAAATTATAAATATAAGATCTCAAGTTGGGAAAAACTTGGAGGCTTGGATTGAAAGCAAGGAATGCGAGAAGACGAAGATCAAGATTCAAGACTCGAGTTTTATTTTCTTTAGTCGATTTTATTATTCAAAGTTGTTTTATTATGAATGTTTTGAGTTTTAATTGTGAACATGAGTAACTCATCCCTTTGTGTTATAGGGTTAGAGCGTGATAAAGCGCAATCCGGTAACCACAAAATCTAACGATAATCTACACAAACAGAATATAAAAACACAAGATTTACGTGGTTCGATCCGGAGATCTACGTCCACGGGCAGAAAATCACTCTTGCCGAGGTGTTTTCTTTACTAGAACATCGAGTTTACAGGTAGTAATTCAGTATACAGAGTGCGAACCCTAATTCAGAGTTCTTTTCATGTATTTATACTTAACTTCCTAAACCCTAATTGAACCCTAACAAACTTCCTATATCCTCGCCCACCTCCAGCTGCATGGCGGTTGGAAACGAATCTTTAGCCTTGATTCACGGAACTAACCGCTCGCTGGGCCAGCGCGTGTTCCTGGGCCTGCTGGGCCTACGTGTGGTGGGCCAATCAGTGGGCTTTGGTATTAGCCCGACCCGAAGTAACCGGGTTATCCCTATCAGATGCCCCCCCCAGCCGAAGCGAGGAGGGAGCTTCGGTTTTCACCAGGGTGGAACCGTAGGCAAGAAGAACCGGGGTCGCTGGCGGGCCGAAGTGTTTATGGAGGACTGAGTCTATCCGCGTCCCTGGGACTCTGCGGAGTAGTCGGCGGACGCGGTGCCGAGCTAGGCCGAAGTGCACGGGGCGTATAGCGAGGTACCGAATATCCCAGAAGCCCGAAACACGTTGGAAGTATGTAACAACCTGGCCGAAGTGGAGGGTACACCGGAGTGAATAGCCTGGCCAAGATGGAGGGAGCACCGGAGTGTGGGAGTATGACCGAGGTGAAGGAATCACCGGAGTGTAGTTTGAATCTTCCTGACGAAGGGTGAGGTTGATGTGATTGGCGGCGCCATCATGAGAGAGAGAGATGTGAAGTGACACGCTCTGCGACTTCCAAGAAACCTGTTCCCCACGCGCCTGGGGAACTGCAAAGCGCGTGAGCAGCACGTTTAAATCTCCACCAGTGAATTTGAATAGGCTGCATCAGGGCCGTTGGTTTTTTGCGTATATATTTGGAAATAACTGCACAGTAACCTTTCATCTTCTTCATTGTGATTCATCAGTTTAGAAAGCGGGAAAAAGAGGAAATCTGCATTCGTGATTCATCTCAGATCAAAAAAACTTCTCAAATCAACCCTTTCAAATTCAAACCAAGTAAGTATGTCTTCCTCTTCATCTTCTTCATCTTCTGCCTCATCTTCGGCCTCGATTGAAGAATTAGGGACTTCGAATACCCCGTTAGACATCCCCCCCCTATCGTATCTCATTCCGGAGAGGAATGAGGTTAGGACCATAGACAGGGTCGATAGCTTAGAGTGCAACGTCATGATGGTTGCGTTTTATGAATGCACGGTGGAGGATCTTGAGGTGTCCTCTATAGCGCTACGGATGTCGCGAGAGCAAATTTTGAGGGAGCTCCCGTCTTTTTACCTTCCCTTCGACCTTGAGTACATAATCCCTACCCCCGAGGATAGGGCCTGTTGCCCACCGCAGGGGTTTATTACCGTGGATATAGATCCCCTTAGAATAGGACTGAGATTGCCGCTGTGGGACGTAGTCATCGAATTGTTAAAATACTACGGTATTGCCCTCTGTTAATTAGCGCTGAACGCGGTGAGGCAGGTGGTGGGATTCACCGTGGTCTGTAAACAGGCCGGAGTAGAACCAACTGTAGAGCTTTTTAGGTTCTTCTACCAGCTAAAAAACTTCGGGAAGTCCAAGGGGTGGTATTCCTTTAGTCCCCGAGCCCGAGGAGGGTTCAAGGTTCAGAACCCGAGCAAAGTAGAGGTGGAAGGAGAGGTTCATATTCATTAGGAATAAAATAGCTCTCCCGAAGTGGAGGAGTGACGAGGTGCTTGATACCGCCCCCGTGGAGAGCCCGGGGGCCGAAGTGAAGCATACGTTCCGGACAGTGGGGACTTTCAAAACCCTCTGCTCCGAGGAGGAATTGGAGAAGGCAGGATTGAGCCTGTACTATTCGGGCACGGCGGGTGCCGAAGAGGGTAGGAGTTCTTTATCTTGCTGTTTATAACTGTCATTTTGCGCAGGACTAACCATAGACATATATGCAGTGGAACGCTTCGGAAAGCAACCAGCAGCAGGAAGCCCCGCTAAGACTGCAGTGGCCAAGAAGAAGGGGAAAGCCGCTGAGGTGTCCCCCCGGGGGAAGATGCCCCCTAGTGCGCGACCAGAGGTGGGGTCTGGTATGTCGGCGAAGCCATCTCCCGTGATGAAAAGGAGGCCGGAGCCTACCGGCACTCCGCTGGCACCGTCCAAAAGACCTCGAGTAGGGGAGAGTACGGAGGTAATACTCAAAATGCTGATCATAACTTTTACGTACGCGAGGTGTATAGTATGAGGTCTGAGCTCGGTGTCGTGTTGTATTCAACTTATCCAGGTAGAACAGGCGACCCCCAGTAGGCTGGGGTTTGACGGCGCGGACGCCGAGAAGATTCTGCAGCTGGCCAGAGGAATCATAGAGGTTGGCCTGAAAAGCGAGGTGGAGGCCAGAGAAGAGCTGGCCGCGGCAGCGCGGGATCTTCGCGCGCGAAACGACAAGCTAGCTCAAGACTTGTCCGAGGCGCGTAAAAGGGCGTCGTTGGTCGAGGACGAAGTGGTGCGCTTGCGCAGTGTGGGGGCCGAGAACGCTGCTCTGCAGGGAGAAAATCTGCAGCTTCGGACGGAGATGGAGGCGCGGGAAGCCGCTGTGATCGAGGGGCAAGGAGCGATGCTGAAAGCGTTCGCTGAAAAATTACTACACACCAGCACGTTCCTTGACTTCCAGACGGAGTTTGTGGCAATAGGGGATAAAGCCACACGAGCCTTGGTGCTGGAGGAGGTGAAGGAGGCGTACCCGAATGTGGACATCAATCGTCTAGAATTCGGGTATGACCCTGAGGCGGTGGCCGAGGTGGAAAAGGCCTATTACGCCTCTCTAGCGAAGCTGCCAGAGTGGCCCCTGGTGAAGGTGCTCGGGGAGAAGAAGCAGCTTCTGACTGCCGCGGAAGTTGCAAGCTGCGAAGTGGACCAAGACGAAGAATTCCTGGCATTCTGCCGAGGTGAGCTGGTCACCGCTCCCCGGAGCATCGAGCCCCCTCCACGGATGGAGGTCGAAGCCCCAGCTGCGGTCGAGGCCGTTGCAGCCAATGAGGAGACTGAGGATTTGCCCGATGTGACCGAGGCAGCTGAGCGGGAGGTCAGTCGATCCCCGCAGATTTAAAGTTGTACTTTTTTAGAAATGTTAGGAATGATGTACTGTTTTGAACAATTGTAATTTGCCTTGTGAAATACAATCATGTTTCTCAGTCTCTTGAACTTCTTGATTTACTTGCATGAGCAATTTTATGTCTGTTGTCGAACTGGATGTAACTCTTTACATACTTGAGAGTAATCGATCTGGTTGTCTTCGTTGTCTGTTTAGAACACCGCGGAGCTACACGAAACAATAAAGAAGCTCATGCGATCACTTGAGTGGTTCCGCGGAGAGAAGAATCATCTGCAGACGCACGTAGTGCCAAAGCTGGAAAAGCAGGTTGCCTCGGCAGAGAAGAAGGTGGTTGAGGCCAATGAAAGAGCCAAAGACTTCGAGATGAAGTATCGAACTACAGCTGCCGAGATGAGCCGCGTCCGTGTTCATCAGAAGGAGTATGAACGAATTCTTTCAGAGTTCAGTCTTCTGACTTTTGAAGAAGTAGAGGAGCGGGTCGTTGAAATCCAGAGTGACATCGCGGCATTGATGTCGAGGAGCTCTGTCGAGTCCGCGGAGCTCGTGAGGAAACGAGAAGTCCTGGAGCTGCTTCTCAGTATGTATGAAGGGCTGAAGAGCCGAGGCAGGTGGAGGCCTACTGCTGAAGAATTCATCGCGAGCTCCAGTCGGGACCGAAGTACGCAGAGAGCTCCTCGGAAGGATAAGAAAAAACCCTCCGGAAAGACCAAAGGCATAGTTATCCAAGAGCCAGCTCCAGTGGTCACAGTCGAAGAAGAACCCGCGGTGGTTGCCGAAGATGTAGTCGAGGAGCTGGCCAGGGAAATCGAGGTGATGGTTCCGGAGGAGTGGGACCCTGAGCAATGGGCCCAAACTCCAAGGTCCGTGCCACAACAAAGTAGCCAGGCGCGGACCAGAGATGAAGCCCCCAGGCAAGCGCCTAGAGCAAGTCCTCGGCGTAGGGAAACTTGAAGGGATGACCGAGCCGGAGCCCGAGGCCGGAGAACGTCAAGGCCCCGGAGGACGCAGCGAAGACCAAGAAGCAGGCAACAACGCCGGAGCGCTGAGTATTGGC